>OY482672.1:154846907-155279404 GCA_960531455.1 Urophora cardui | reverse complement strand
ACACTTCATGCAAGTGGCGCGATGGCCGACTGACTAACACATGTGCCTTTCAATCTGAGGGGCGCAGGTTCGAATCTTGTCGTGGATGATAATTTTTATACTCAGCTGTACTATGTAGTACACAGAGTATTATAGTTTTAAGCACATAACGGGGGATTGTAACAGAACGAAATAATCGAGATAGATATAGACTTATATATATCAAAATGATCAGGGTGAAAAGAGAAATGGATTAAGCCATGTCCGTCCGTCCGTCCGTCTGTCCGTCCGTCTGTAAACACTCTAACTCGCGCAAAATTGAGATATTTTGATGAAATTTGAAATGCAAGTTGGTATCGAGACTGGGACGGCTGGTATTGAAAATGGGCGAAATTGGACCATGACCACGCCCACTTTTCATATATAGAAAAAATCGGAAATTTGATATCTCAGTCATTAATATAGCTGGAGCGATGAAATTTTACCCACGTGTTGAGCTCAGTACCCTAGGAAGAAATTTGATGAAATTTTGGAAAATGGGCGGTGCCACGCCCACTTATTAAGGGTCAAAATTTTATGAGTCATAACTCAGAAACCGTTGAAGATATATCGATGAAATTTGGTACGCGTGATATACTTACTTAGGCAAATGTTTGGACGAAAATTTTCCAAAATCGGTTGACGGCCACGCCCACTTTTATATATGTGTATTATTTTTGTGAGAAGCTTTTTCATGGCAGAAATACTCTCGGAGGGTATGCCGCCCACTGCCGAGAGGTGACCGCTGCTCTTAAAAACCCCAATAATTGGATTTTTACTAATTAGAAAAATTTTTTTGGTGTTTGCTCTTACTGGGGTTTGAACCCG
Organism: Urophora cardui; assembly: GCA_960531455.1. Lineage (NCBI taxonomy): Eukaryota > Metazoa > Arthropoda > Insecta > Diptera > Tephritidae > Urophora > Urophora cardui. The sequence goes on along the minus strand of OY482672.1, from coordinate 155,278,558 downwards.
AGACCTCTGGTATAGCAGGCGAGCACTCTACCCACTGCACCACAGCGGCCACTCAAATATAAAAATATATCATTGAAATTTTGTAGCAGGAGTCCAACTGCGAACATAAAACGAAAAACACAAAAATTTTGGAAAATGGGCGTGGCACCGCCTCTTTTTAGAAACGGGAATATACGAGATTTCTTAGCCTATAACTCGACAAATAATTGAGATATTATGACGAAACTTGGTTTATACATTTTTATAACTTGTGTTACTAGACGCGCAAAAATTTATTGAAATCGGTTTATGACCACGCCTACTTTTAACAAAGATATTTCTGGAACACCCTTTAGTAATTTGTAACGTGACATCTTTGTAACTAGAAGTCAAAAAGGAATGAAATTTTGTTGCAAAGAATAATATTCATATGCTTAGTTGGATGACTGATAAAAATGTTGAAAATGGGAGTGGCTACGCCCACTTTATACGGCACTCGCTTTATATAAAATACACTCTATATCGAACAAACGCAAACAAACAATGAAAGCATACAGCTGAGTATCTAATGTTCGATTCCACTCGAACTTAGGCTTCCTTACTTGTTTTTATTATTTTTTTTAACTAATATTTTTTTATTTATTTATTTAATAAAAATTTACAATAATATTTAAAAATGAATAAAATAAAAAAAATTACAAATAAGCCTGAGGGATCGGAAAAGCATAATTAGGGGAACATTTCATTTCGTACAACATGCAAATAGAAAACTCTTTATATAAAATGCTTCACTAAACATCTGAGAATTGCAGAAATATACAAAGCCGACGGCAATTGAACCAACGAAAAATTTTCATAGAATTTTTGTCACTTCGAAATTGCCTACAAATCAAAGTCTGTCTTATAATGGTCACTCAATTCACTCCTTCTGAACTGGTGATGGTCTAACTACAATTAATCTAGTTCCATTTTGACACGTTTTCGTTAGTTTGGAACTAGAAATTTTGCTCACTAGTTATTGAGTTCCCTGCAGGGTGTATACACAGAGAAGCACATGCACAGACATGTACTCGTACATACATACATATTGCATAAGAATAGCTTGTAGAGTGCGCTTGATGAGCTCGAGCAATATCAGTTTAATTTGGGCAAAGAGTGGCGGAGCAACCAAACGAAGCGCAAGTGTGTGTGTGTGTGTGTGTGTGGAATGCGGCTGAGGGCGGGGGAGCGTAGCTGCAATTGAATACAATGTAGTAAATTCGAGGTGTGTTAATAGGGCGTCGGCGGCGGGTCTCGCTGGTATGCATGTGCGGCGCAAGGGGAGGGTTAACTGCGACACAACGACAACGACAATGACAATGGCTACAACTACAACTACAACAGCAACTACAACGACGACATGACACATTTCGTTTCATTTGGAATTTTTCCTTGTTCTTTTCTCATTGCATTGCTGCTGTTGTTGTTGCTTTTGCCTCGCCACCTCATCGTGCTATTTTAAGCATTTTTCTGACGATTTTTATACTCAGCTGTGCTTAGAGTAAAACGAAGTTTGAGAGGTGATTTGAATAAAAGTTGAAGGTCTTGATTTGGTGACCACAATGTCACCATGTGACGAAATCAAGTGATCACGAGGTCACCACATCACGATATGATAGGCTCGCTAATCATTTCATTTATTTTCAATAAGATTACGATATCAGATGAGGAGATCATATGATTATTACAAAATTATCAGATCACAAGATAATCAGATGAAAAATTATCATATCACACGATCATCATATCACGAGATCATATGATTATTACAAAATTATCAGATCAGAAGATAATCAGCTGAAAAGATTGTCATATTATACAATCATCATATCACGAGAACATATGATTGGTACAAAATTATCAGATCACAAGTTAATCAGATGAAAAATTATCATATCACACGATCGTGATTTTTTCAGAACACAATGTCATTACATCACATCATCTTCAGATATGAAGCTGGTAAGATCACAATATCATCACATCAAAAAAGACATCAGATGAGAAAATCATCACATCACAAGATGACCAGATGAAAATATCATCTCATCAAAATATCATCAGATATGTTAATCTGAGCACTATATCATGAGATCAAAACATCATCAGAGATTACATCATCAGATCACAAGATAATCAGATGAAAATATTATCATATCATACGATCGTGATATCACAAGTTCGCCAGAACAAAATATCATTACATCATATGGTCTTCAAATAAAAAAATCATCACGTGGCAACATCAAGATAAAGAGATCATCACTTTAAATTACCATCAGATATCAAGTTAATCAGATCACTATATCATGAGATCAAAAAATCATAAGAAAATATTATCTTATCATAAGATCATCATATCAAAAGTTCGTCAGAACACAATATCATGACACCACATGATCTTTAGATATTAAGTTGGTCAGATAACAATATCATCAGATCAAGAAGAAAAAAACATCTGATGAAAAATTCATCACATAACAAGATAACCAAATGAAATATCATCACAACAAATAACATCAATTCTCAAGTTAGACAGATCACTATATGATCACATTACAAGATTATCTCATCACAGTGTTATCAGTTAAAAAGATCATAAGATTATAAAATCAACAGATCCGGAGATTTTCAGATCCCAAGATCATCATATCCGCAGATTATCATATCAAAGGAATATTAGATCTCCAAATCATCCGAAGACAAGATCATTAGAACACATAATCGTCAGTTCACCAAATGATCACATCACAAGATCATTTCCATAACATCACGAAATCTAGAAATTAAAAAATCATAAGATCACTAGATCACGTCGTCACATTGTAGTAGTTTTGAAAACAAAAATCCCAACTGTCTAAATGAAATGATGCCACTTCATATATTTTTGTTCTTTGCATGTCATTTAAATGTACATACATACATACATTCACATTCACATTTATCCTTACTGCAGCTCGCAGTCACAAAGCTACAACTCACCTGTAAGCACACTCGCAAATGCACACACAAACACACAGACGTGCCGAACAGCTCATCCAAAATGAGCTGGTAAGCTCGCAACGGAATATGTATGTATGTATGTATGTATATACTGTAAGTGCATACAAACTTACGTATGCAAACGGCAATAATAGTACCATTAAACCCGATGGCGCATAGTACGAGTTTATATAGAGCACAAGAGTGGCCAAAAGGAGAAAATAAGAGGAAGAAAAAAAAAAACAAAGGAAAAGGACGAAATGAAACGAAAAATGAACTAATAGTTGACAATTTACTTAATGACAATCTTTTCATTTCACATTTGTGAACGTTACTTTTTTTTTTTTAAACGTCGGTAGATATAAAGCTAAAGCTCAGTGTAATTCCATTTTTATTAATTCTAACTAAGCACATTTATCAGATTACATACAAACATACACAAAGAGAGATATTCCGCTTTGCTTTTGTACTGCAAAGTGCCACTCAGAGCAGAAACAGAAAGCAAGCGAAAAAAAGGCGAGGACATTAAGATGAAAAGGTCGCATATGCGACAACTGGTACGTAGTTACCAGCTAAAGGCGAGATGATGTTTAAATGATATTCTCAGAATACTTAATCAGCACCGACGACCGAAGGGCATTATTTAGCGCACAAGGTTGACTGACTGGTATTTACATACTTGTGACTGGGCAGACTGGGTCGCGTGAATTCATTAAAAATGGATATCAAATCGTACTCTATGTCTTTTAAATGGAAAAATGTGAACTTGAAAGGAAAACAAAGATTTACTTTGACTTTCTTTTGTTTCTGTTACAACTGAAGTTGTCTCTTAAAGGTGTTGCAGTGCTCAAAAATTTCTCAACATCAAATTGAAGTGATGTATACTCTTAAAGACATGTCTACACCGTGTCCAATTGGTTTTCCAGGTAATTCGATAAATTAGGTGTGATTTGTAGCGCATACATGGCCATTAGTTCAGCTTGTTAGGTTTAATTCTAGCAAAGGTGGTGCCAATGTAATGCTGAGTACCTAAATGAATTGCATCAATAGTGGTCCAAATGTAATGCAAAGTAGGCGAATTGTTCCAAAAGTGGTTCCAATATAATGAAAAAAAAGGAAAATTGTACAAGAGGTGTTTGAGATGTAATGCAAGGTCGTTTAATTGTACCAGAAGTGATCCACATGTATTGAGAAGTAGGTGACTTGTGCCAAAAGTGCTCCAATGGTAATGGAAGTTGAGTTAGTTGTACCAAAACTTTCCCAATGTAATGCAGAGTAGATTAGTTGTGCCAAAAGTGGTCCAAATGTAATGAAGAGAAGATGAATTGCTCAAAAACTGGTTCCAATGTAATGCAAAGTAGGTGGATTGTACCAAAAATGTTGCAAATGTAATGAAAAGTAGGCGAATTGTTCCAAAAGTGGTTCCAATATAATGGAAAAAAGGAGAAATGTGCCAGAAGTGTTTGAAATGTAATGCAAGGACGTTTAATTGTACCAAACTTGGTCCACATGTATTGAGAAGAAGATGAATTGTACCACAAGTGCTCCAAACGTAATGCAAAATAGGTGATTTGTGTCAAATGGAAAGTGAGTTAATTGAACCAAAACTGGTCCCAATGTAATGCAAAGTAGATCAATTGTGCCAAAAGTAGTCCAAATGTAATGAAGAGAAGATGAATTATTCAAAAACTGGTAACAATATAGTTCAAAGTAAATGTGTTGTGCCAACAGTGGTCCCATAGTAACGCAAAAGAAGGTGAGTGGTACAAAAAGTGGTCTAAAGTTAATGAAAGGAGGAAGGTGGTTCCAATATAACGAAAAAAGGAGAATTGTTCCAGAACTGTTTGAAATGTAATGCAAAGTCGTTTAATTGTACCAGAAGTGGTCCACATGTATTGAGAAGAAGATGAATTGTACCAAAAGTTGGCCAAACGTAATACAAAGTAGGTGATTTGTTCCAAAAGTGCTCCGACGGTAACGGCAAGTGAGTTAATTATACCAAAACTGGTCCCAATGTAATGCAAAGTAGATTAACTGTGCGAATGTCCAAATGTAATGAAGAGAAGACGAATTGCTCAAAACATGGTCCCAATGTAATGCAAAGTAAATTTGTTGTACCAAAAGTGGTCACATAGTAACGCAAAAGAAGGTGAGTAGTCTGAGCTTAATGAAAGGAAGATCAGTTGCTCCAAAAGTGGTTCCAGTATTATGCAAATTAGATGAATTGTACCAGAAGTTGGACAAATGTAATGCAAAGTAATTGAATTTTAACAAAGGTGGTCCAAATGTAATATAAAGTGGATTAATTGTCACAAAAATGGTCCCATAGTAATTCAGAATAAGGTGAGTTGTACGAAAAGTGTTTCAAATATAATAGGAAGTAAACTAATTGTACCCAAAGTGGTGTTAATGTAATGCAAGTTAGGTGAATTGTTCCCAAAGTGGTCCAAATATAACGAAAATAAGATGAAATGCAACAAAAGTGATTCCAAAGTGGAGCTGCCTTTCGCTTTTTATTGTTTGGAACACTTTTTAACACTCGTCTGATAAAAAGTAAAGTTGCCTCTTACCCCATTCATTATCCTGAATTATCTTCTCTCCATACACATATTTCAACCCGGAAAACATCGCACAACTGCTTTCTTTTCAAATAAAAATCCATTGCGCTGATTTGTCACGCCAAAACAATTGCTTTCTGCTCCATTTGGGTATTTCATTCAAATGCATTTGGCAAATGTGCATGTCTCTGCATTTGTTAGAAAAAAGAAAACAAATACACATAAATGTAAATCGTAAAAAGGTGTATCACCTGCTTCAGTACCTACATCACGTCTATACGTGTTCCTACTTGTTTTTTTTTTCATTCATTTTGTATCTATTTTGTTTATTGTGCTAAAAGAATAGGTCGTGTACGAGACAATGAAGTAATTGTAATATGTGAACATGATTCCATTTAAATCTGTCTGCGTGTGTGTACGAGGCGATGAATTGTAGAGATGATCGGAGGTGGAGGTGACAAAAGTTTTGTTGTGTTTGTTGTTATTGTCGTTGGCTTTCAGAGCAAATACCAATATGGATTCGAATAAATAAAAAGGAAACAAAGCAGCAAATTAAGTTCGATCAAACCCAAGGCGTTTTAGCATCGATGGATGGTTGAATGGCTGCACGACTCGACACGCCAGGGCAGGGCATGACTTTTATGCTTGTGCAATCTATTGATGGCTTACAATACCAAAACAAACATGTGTGTGTGTGTGTGTGTGTGGGTTTAAAGTCATGTACTCTCCTTTGCTCTCCCTTGGCCATAAAGTGCTTGTGATTTAGTATATCCATATATTTACACCCACACACTCATACATCTTCTAGTCATCTTCTCAACATGTCGCTGGAATTGGTTGCATCACTACTTCTCTGCCATCATTGCCGTCATCGTCGTCACCATCGTTGCTGTTGCTGTTGTCATTGCGAAGATGACAATTTGTAAAAATTTGCATATTGACGTCGACAGTCATCGCCTAGGGTTGTGAACATGCCAAAAATTCTCATTCATTTCTTCGAAGCTTTCGATATGAATGTATTTATGTGTGTATATATGTAACTGTTTGTTTGTAATGGTAAATATTGTTGCTTGTAGCTGCAAAATGTCCATTTAGATTCGCACATGCTCAAATGCACATATATATATATACATATATATATATATATATCGATGCATTTAGTCAGACGTATTTACATAAATATATGCATAGTATATGCATATGAATTTATTCCTCAGCCAAGCGGGATTCCCTGAAGGACAGATTGATCAAATTACTCAAAAAATATATACCGAGTACCATTAGTAGTCTCAATGTAATGTAAAGTGGGTGAATTTTACCAAGTGGTTCCAATGTAATGCAAAGTGGGTGAATTGTACGAAAAAGTGGTTCCAATGTAATGCAAAAGTGGTCCCAGTATATTTCAAAGAGGGCGAGTTGCAAAAAAAATTGTTACAATGTAATGCAAAGTAGGTGGCTTGTACCAAAAGTGTTCCCATAGTAATGCAAAGTAGGTTAATTGTAACAAAAGTGGTTCCAATGTAATGGAAATTAGTTCAAATGTACCAAAGGTGGTTCCAGTATATTTCAAAGTGCGTGAATTGTAATAAAAATGACACCATAGTAGTGCAAAAGAAGGTGAATTGTACCAAACGTTGTCCAAATGTAATGAAAGGTAGGTGAATTATAACAAAAATGGTTCCATAGTAATACAAATTAGGTTAATTATACCAAAAGTGGCCCCATAGTAATGCAAAGTCGGTAAGTTTTACCAAAATTGATTCCATAGTAATACAAAAGATGGTGAATTTACCAAAAGTAGTCCAAATGTAATAAATTAATCCTATATAATATTTAACTTGAGGCAAAATAGTTCATACATCATTAAACTGTAACTCTAGGTAAAAGGCTAATAGTGAAATTGAAAAATGATGTCACATTTCCTAGGTACTCACCGGACACTACGTGATACCTCAAAGTGCCATTGTTTTCAATTGTAACTTTAAATGCTCTTTACGCTCTGACAATGCTACAAATTTCTTATTGGGTATGCCACGTGGCCGCTTTGGTGCAATGGGTAGAGTGCTCACCTGTTATGCCAGAGGTCTCGGGTTCAAAATTTTTTTCTAATTAGTAAAAATCCAATTATTGGGTTTTTTAAGAACAGCGGTCACCTCTCGGCAGTGGGCGGCATACCCTCCGAGTGTATTTCTGTCATGAAAAAGCTTCTCACAAAAAATGCATTCGCCGTTCGGAGCCGGCATAAAACTGCAGGTCCACCCAATTAGTAGGAAAAAGAAAAAGGAGCACACCTCGAATTGGGAGAAAAGCTCGGCCATAAAACTCGTCAGAGTTATAATAGCGCCATTGTATTACTATATTATGCTTCTTACTATATATTTATATACCCGCAAATGTGTTCACATATTCATTTCCATTTCCAACAAGGCATCATCAGCATTTATAGCAACATTCTTGCAATATTTGCTGTCACCCTGTCCGCAATAAGTTGCAATGAACTTGTCCACCAAGAGTTGCTGCGGGCTGACAGTTCTTTACATGGTTTTTTTTAGGGTTTTATTTCTGTTTTTTTTTTTTCTATTTTGCTAGAAAGCGGTCGGTAATGCTGTACTACTCTTTCCCTCTCTCTGTGTGTGTAATAAACTTATTATAAACTTTTTGCATTTTTGGCAATACCACATTAAGTTTCGTTACCAATTTTTGGTCAAAGTCAAAAGCACTTTTGCAACAGCAACAACAAACAATAAACAAAAAACAACAGCAACACTTACAAATAAAAATATCTACAGGCAAGTAAGAAACATCTTAATTTTAAGTTGCTTTAGTAAATATTTAAGCGAAAAGAGTTTGTGTGGTGGAATGCATTTATTTGTGAAAATACTTTTTTGGACATTTGAAGTTTGTTGAACTCTTTTAATAATATTCTGCTAGTTGAAAATTTTAATATGTATTGGTGAATCAAAAAGTCAAGTTTTTGAACAATTTTAATCCTTAGCATTCGTTTTATTGCGTAAAAGTTACTCATACGCACCAGCCCTCCGTTTCGAAAATTGTATGAAAACAAGATTTTACTTTGCACCAGACGTGTTAAATAATAATGATCAATTTTTTTAAATTTTTCAATTGTATTGTTTATTTTATTTATCATTTAAATTAAAAAATTATTCATATTTAATAGCCATTAAAAAACAATCAGAAATACTCATATAATCATTTTTTTTATTATACGAAAAATTTTAACTGATGAATTATTTTTAATTGTTTGATTTTAATTGCTAAATTATTTTTAATCGATTGACCGTTTTTAATTGTTTGATTATTTAAAATGGTTGCTTGTTTTTAATTGCTTGATTATTTTTAACTGATTAATTATTTTAATTGTTTGATTTTAATTATTTAATAATTTTTAATTCACTCATTTTTAAATAGTTGGATTATTTTTAATTGATTGATAGTCTTTAATTGTATGATTGTTTTTAAATGATTAATTATTTTTAATTGTTTGATTGTAATTGCTTTATAATTTTTAATTCATTGATTTTTTAATCGTTTAATTATTTTTAATTTATTGATTGCTTTTATTTGTATAATTATTTTTGACTGATTAAATAAATTTAATTCTTTGATTGTTTTTAAATGCTTGATTATTTTTAATTGTTTGATAATTTTTAATTTTATAATTATTTTTACTTATTTGATTGTCTCCGATTGCTTGATTATTTTCGTATTAATTTTTTTTTTGCGTACGACTGTACGGAGTATGAGTAACATTATTCAGGCAATAATAAAAATAATCAATCGATTAATTAATTAATCATGCAATTAAAAAACGAAAAATAATTGAATTTAATCAAATAATTGCATAAATTAATTAAAAAAATAGAAAAAAAATAGAAAAATAATTGAAAATAATCAAATAATTTTATTAATAATGCAATCAAAAAATCAAATTAAATTTAATTAAAATTAATTAGTCGATTAATTAAGGCAATTTTTTCGTTTAATTAACGTTTAATCATTAAAATTGTGAAAATCATTGTATTTAATCATTGAAGAGTTACAAAAACAAAACAAGCTTAAATTAACAATCATTAAAATTTTTTAAACACTAAATAACAGGTCTGCTTTGAGCCCTCCTGTGGCACCTCAAGATGAGATAAATGTGCACAAAAGGACTTAAATACCACTTACACAAGCGTAAAATGCGATTTAATCTCCAACTTTCACTTTTTCTAATATTCTTTTTTTTTTCAATTCAACAATCAAATGCGAAAGTAAAATTGATGTCAATTATTTTTTACATTACCCAATTCAACCCACCCCATTGGTGGCATAAATCTTTTTTCCACTAAAAACCAATTTGTTAAACAAATCACCACGCAACATGTACTACTCTGCACATTATTTGGGCTTCGTTGAAGCTAATATTTTATCAATCTGACTTAATTAATTTATATGCAGCAATATAATGCTTCTGTATTTTATTCCGCAATTTACGCAAAACAAATAAAATGCAACAAACTTGTGGCTGAATACGGGAAAAGCCAGTGGGGGGTGCGGAGCAAATTAATGCGCGCTAGCAAAATAAATAAAATAAAAATAGGAGCACACACACACGTTGTACAGCAACAACAACAAAAACAGTATCCACCACATACGCCATTTTTATTTAAAATTCAAGTCACCGTCGATTGAACTTAATGTTTCACTGGCAACAGCAGCAGCAGTCACACACGCTACAGCGAATACAAACACCTATACATGTATACATATATATGTACCCTGCAGTAAAAATCCGCAATGAATCCTTAATGAATCACTGATGCAATTCACCTATGACGAGGAGGCATCAGTGAATACTTTCATATAAAGACTGATGAATTTTTCATATAAATGGTTTGCTTTCCTCAGAAAAAAAAACAAGAACAAATAAAAATATATTGAGTTATGACGACAGTGATGAATATTCAACAAAGAATCATCACTGATCCTTCAGCAGTGAAACAAATTTTCTGCAGGGTAAATCAATCCTGTACATACACGCCACTCGCTTGCGTCCTTAGCCCTCACTGGCACTCTGTGTACCAACACCCAGCGGAGCATTTTCATTTCCGGCCCGTGTTATAATCTCCTGTGCTCTTTGCTTCTTTACTATGTATGCTATTTTATATGTACTATATCCGCTATATTTTACATACGACATACTCATATACATACATACATCATTTACACACGTCTATGCATGCAAATTTATAGTCATATATTTATATGTTTGTGCTTGCATTGCAGCCTCCGTTTTATGGCTAAATACATGCGCGTACATATTTGTGTGTGTGTGTGTGTTTAAAAAGTTAACTGTATAAGCGCAGAGGTTTTTAATATGAAATTTTAAATTTAAATAACGACAGGTTTTACCTAACCAAATAATCTACGCGATCACGCGCTCATTTATATACATAAAGTACATACATACATACATACATGAGAGGATAAAACCAGGGATTGCAAATAATCGTTATTTTTTAAATTTTGACTAAAAAAAATCATACTGAAGAAGAAATGCTAAACGCAAAAAAGTACACAGATGTAATCACCGTAACTCAGACTATCTCAAGTTGCATTAACTTTTATTTTTTCGATTTTTATAAAAAAATTGATTTTTAATCATTATTTTCTGAGTTTTATTTTCTGCTCAGAAAATAAAAGTTATTTCTTGAGTTTTATTTTTCCCACAGAAAATAAAAGTTATTTCTTGAGTTTTATTTTTCCATCAGAAAATAAAAGTTATTTTTTGAGTTTTATTTTTCTCTCAGAAAATAAAAGTTATTTTTTGAGTTTTATTTTTCGATCAGAAAATAAAAGTTATTTTCTGAGTTTTATTTTTCGATCAGAAAATAAAAGTTATTTCTTGAGTTTTATTTTTCCCACAGAAAATAAAAGTTATTTCTTGAGTTTTATTTTTCCATCAGAAAATAAAAGTTATTTTTTGAGTTTTATTTTTCTCTCAGAAAATAAAAGTTATTTCTTGAGTTTTATTTTTCCATCAGAAAATAAAAGTTATTTTATGAGTTTTATTTTTCGATCAGAAAATAAAAGTTATTTCTTGAGTTTTATTTTTCCATCAGAAAATAAAAGTTATTTTTTGAGTTTTATTTTTCTCTCAGAAAATAAAAGTTATTTCTTGAGTTTTATTTTTCCATCAGAAAATAAAAGTTATTTTTTGAGTTTTATTTTTCTCTCAGAAAATAAAAGTTATTTCTTGAGTTTTATTTTTCCATCAGAAAATAAAAGTTATTTTTTGAGTTTTATTTTTCGATCAGAAAATAAAAGTTATTTTTTGAGTTTTTTTTCTGCTCAGAAAATAAGTTATTTTTTTAGTTTTATTTTTCCCTCAGAAAATAAAAGTTATTTTTTGAGTTTTATTTTTAGATCAGAAAATAAAAGTTATTTTCTGAGTTTTATCTTTTTGCTCAGAGAATAAAAGTTTCTTCAGTTTAATTTTAGCTGCAGCTGTCGATTTTGCCACATTAGCATGTAGGTAAAGTTTATAAGTAAAAAAAAATAAAAATTTATTTATCTACTTTACCTCATTATATAGCAAAATCTACAATTGCAGCCAAAATTAAACTGAAAAACTTTTATTCTCTGAGCAAAAAAATAAAACTAAGAAAATAACTTTTATTTTCTGATCGAAAAATAAAACTCAAAAAATAACTTTTTTTCTGAAAGCAAAATAAAACTAAAAAAATAACTTTTATTTTCTGATCGAAAAATAAAACTCAAAAAATAACTTTTTTTCTGAACGCAAAATAAAACTAAAAAAATAACTTTTATTTTCTGATCGAAAAATAAAACTCAAAAAATAACTTTTATTTTCTGATCGAAAAATAAAACCCAAAAAATAACTTTTATTTTCTGAGGGAAAAATAAAACTCAAGAAATAACTTTTGTTTTCTGATGGAAAAATAAAACTCAAGAAATAACTTTTATTTTGTGAGCAGAAAATAAAACTCAGCAAATAATGATTAAAAATCAACTTTTTGGATATAACTCATAACCGTTACAGTCCCTGGATATAAAACATGCGGATTAGTATTGTATTTATAAAAAGTTTATAGGTAGGTACTTTTATGTATAGCTACATACTCGCATGTATGCATATGTGTGCATATGAAGGCCAAACTGGCATGAACACCAATGTTAAATACTCCACAGAGAAAGATTGATAGCTTGGCATTTGTGATAGGGAAATGTGAGTTGACAAATCACGAACAGGCGGTGATATGAAAGTTCCTTTGAAAGAGGAATGCATCAAGATTTAATTATAATTGGAAAAATTCAATTTTACAGAATCATTGTCATCATTATTTTTTTATCTTCTTCATATACTTCTTCTTATTCTTTTTCTTCTTCTATTTCTTCTTCTTTTTCTTCTTCTTCCATCCCCTTCTTCTTCTTCTTCTTCTTCTTCTTCTTCTTCTTTTTCTTCTTCTTAATTGGATTTTGGCGGATTCGTTTCTGCATTGTGACAAGTAGCGCCAATTAGAAACACCAACAAGAGAGGCCAAGTCTTTCTTAGCTTGGTCTATGCAATCCAGTGAAGGCCTCCAACTTCCTTTGCTGCCACCGGTAGGTGTTGTTGGAACTACTTTAGGAACGAAAGTATCTTCACTTATTCCGTAGCGCAGCCGTTGCTTTATATTCTCTCAAGTGATACCGATGTCTTCATCGATATTCACCATCTAAAACGTGTAAAGTTCCTTAATCGTCCTCAGAACTTTTTTCTCCCGACGCTCATCGTTTCAGTAATCATGTACGGCACACAGGCATGGACGATGTCAAAATCTGATGAGATGGCACTTGGAGTATTCGAGAGAAAAGTTCTTCGGAAGACTTAGACCAGCCACACATGACGGCAGAAAGCGCTCCGGATTTACAAAAAGCCTCGATTTCCTTATATTTCGGACGCGCGTTTTTAGGGCTTTCTGCCCAAGTTCTGCGCGTTTTGTGCCGTCATGTGTGGCTAACCTTATGGACCTCTGCGCGTTAGTGAGTACGACTATCGACTTCAGCGAATGAAAATCCAACGGCTGTATTGGGTAAGTTATCTCGTGAGAATTGTTGAAGGTGCTCCGGCCCAGAAAGTATTTCTATCCAAACCCGCTAAAGGCAGCAGAAAAGAGATGCTTTCCCAGCATTTGGCAGATAAGGTGAAGAGTGACTCGGGCTCCGTTGATGCCTCAAAATTACGCCATGCTTTATTGGACTCGGACAGAATCTTCTAGATGGTTATGCGCCAATTAAGAAGAAGAAGAATTTCAAATAGAGACTATTTGTTCAGGATTCCTCCGATAACGAACAATGCTATCCACCTCCACACTGCTGGATTAAAGTGAGCTTAATGCTAGAATGAGAAGAGGAGTCTATTCAGCCGACGGATGGTAGCACTTGCCTGTTCATGCAGTTGCTGGTTCCTCAACGTTGTTGAGTGCTGTTCCTCTCTTATCTTCTCCAGCGTCAAATTTAAGAAATCGCACGTTAAGGCGCCCATACTCCGCTCTTAAACTTAGCAGAAAAATCTTAGCAAAAGCAAAGTCATTGCACTTTGAAAATTTCCGGCATAAAGCCAGCATATGTATATGTATCTGTCTAAGTAAGCACGGTGGTCTCATCTCTCTCCCTCTCTCTTTTCATCGCTGGTATTTTAAGTTTGAAATCTTACACAGCCACTTGCCGAATGCGTACCAACTTTCTTCAAGCAAATACACACGATTATAAAAGCCATAACCGCGGCTGTACAAAATTGCAAAATGACTTTGTAATGCTAGTCATAATAAAATTTCACTGATATTAAATATATCCATGTGTACATGTGTATGTTTGTATGTATGTGTTTGCAAAGCCTAAATAGTCGCTACCACAGAAGCTACTTTGGCTCTTCTGCCATCTAATTTACAGCACACATAAGTAAACATCACTCGGTTACGTGCCTGCTCGCGCTATGGTAATGAAGACAATGCACACAGATGGGCATACATACAACCTGCAAACATTCATATAAGGAAAAGGCATAATAAGCTTTATGTAGGGTGTCTCTCAAATGGAGATAGAGTAGAATAAATTTTTTTTTCAAATCCCTTATATAATCTTTATATAAGGTACTTTAACTCCATATCAGGGATGGGCATTACTCAAAAATTCAGTAGCAAAAAAATAAGAATAAATTTTTATTCTTGCTCTAAGAGTAAATTTTCTTTCTCAGAAAATGATTTCGAATATTTTCTCGAATCCGAATCGAAGTTGACTTAAAGTATTTGAAAAAATATTTGGTTCGGATGTGGGAAAATACTCCGTTAAAATTCCGGAAAAATATTCGGTTCGGATTCGGAAAAATATTAGGTTCGTATTTGGGAAAATATTCGATTCAGATTCGAAAAAATAGTCGGTTCAGATTCGAAAAAATATTCGGTTCAGATTCGGAAAATATTTGGTTTAAATTAAAGAAAATATTCGATGATTCGGGAAAGTATTCGGTTCGGATTCGGCAAAGTATTCGCTTCAGATTCAAGAAAGTATTCTGAAAAATATTAATTTCATTTCATTTCAGTTCATATTCGGTTCGAATTCGGAAAAGTATTCGGTTCATATTCGGTAAAATATTGGGTTCAAATTAAAGAAAATATTCGATTCAGATTCGGTAAAATATTCGGTTCAAATTAGAGAAAATATTCGATTCATATTCGGTAAAATATTCGGTTCAAATTAAAAAAAAAATATTCGGTTTAGATGCCGGAAAGTATTCGGGAAATATTCGGTTCAGATTCGGTAAAATATTCGGTTCAAATTAAAGAAAATATTCGGTTCAGATTCGGTAAATATTCGGTTCAAATTAAAGAAAATATTCGATTCATATTCGGTAAAATATTCGGTTCAAATTAAAAAAAAATATTCGGTTTAGATGCCGGAAAGTATTCGGGAAATATTCGGTTCAGATTCGGTAAAATATTCGGTTCAAATTAAAAAAAAATGTTCGGTTTAGATTCCGGAAAGTATTCGGAAAATATTCGGTTCGGATTTGGAAATACATATATTCGATGAATCACTTTCTGAAAAAGAAGAAAACACCGTCTTGAATAACGTGAATAAAAATTATTCAACGTTGTTCTGCTGATGAATAAAAATTGATGTATTCGTTATTGAAAGTTTTTCTGATGATGAAAAACATGTTATTCGTTATTCAACTTATTTTGGATGAAGCAAAAAAAAAATATTGTTTTATTTGGATAAAAATCCATTTAGAAGCGCCCAAACCTACTCCATAAAATGCCTTATAATAAGCAATGAGATAGCCTTATTTGCCAAAGCGAATAAACCTTATTATAAGCTATTTAATCATCACATAAGCCATTATTATAAGGAATTATTAAACTCCATAACGAATACAGCTTGGCAATAAAATTTCCTCTGAGAGAGAGAGGGAGAGAGAGAGAGAGAGAGTAAAAGATTAGTCCTTACAACCTAATGACATCAACACAGAAAAATAAGCCTTATTAAAAGCCTTTGTTCACACAATTTACATATTTCTCCCTTGGAAATTGCAATCATTATTTTAGAAGCCTTATCTTCAACTAAATTAAGCATTAATTAAGGCGTAGGTTTTTTTGGAGGGTACCAGCATTTTTAATGTATGCTTATATATGTATATGCAAATTAAGCATAAACATTATTATTTGAATACATATAAGGATGTGTCCCGGCGAACGTGTTAGATGAAGCACTCCATCCACTTACACTTCCACTTCCACTTCTACTTCTGCTCTTCTTTTGCATCTACTTAGATTATCAAGCACTTATGCAGCGTAGAGCACATAAACTTTTTCTCGAGTAGACAATGTAAGAATTTTTATTAACAATATAACAAGAGTATACAACACAGCCTCTTACTCTTACGCTTACTCATACGCTTCTCAGCCAACATCTAATTTAAAGAGGGCATTTCTGTATGTAAGAATGTGTGTGTTTCTACATATATCTATATGTAAATTCTTCGCTCTTAAGCATTCCAAACACCATTGGCTTAACTGCCTGCCCACCTGCCATCCTCTTGCTCGCTTTTAACCCATTCCATTCCACCATCAACACCGCAAATGCACATACTTCGCATTTAAGCATTAAGGCGCAAATCTCAGCTGTGGTGGTGGTGTTGGTGGCATTGCTGTTGCACATAATTGCCAGCGCTGATTTGCATATCTTTGAAATTGCCTGACTGCCTTCCAGCCTCCTTAGCCGCCTAGCTTGCTTGTTCGTCTGCTTCGCCATTCACGTTTGCCCGCCGCCCCGCTGAGGTTGCAGTTGGCGCTGCTGCAGTTTTGATTGTTTTAGAAGGCATATTGTCTAAGCTAATTAGGGCTGCCATACAAATAGACTGACTATAGATATATGCATGTATGTGCATTAATATTTACATGCGCATACATGTACGTATGTATGAGTGTATATGAGCTCCATGCGCTTAATGTCGTATGAAATTTAAATAATTAAAGCGTTAAAGTACGTTAAAGTACACAAGTGCCTCATAGCGTGTGAAAGCCAATGGTAATTAAATTTAGTCAAATTTCTTATATAATATGTTTAAAAAACTTTCATTCATAAGTGCCTAAGTACCTATATTAACTTAACTCACTAATTTTATATTAATCTCCTTTTTTATGCCTTTCTATACATCATTCGAAATTTCAATGTCTAAGTATTTTGACTTGGCATCACACAATACTAATGGGCATACATATTTGAAATGGATACAATCATACCTCTCCGATAGACGCTGTGTTGTTACTATCGATGGTGTTACGGTATTACAAAAAAAAAGAAATTTCCAATTTTGTTCTGTTATAATTCGAATTAGCTAAACCGAATTAGGTAAGCCGGAAGAAAGCTTCAATGCATAACTTTCGAAAAGGGTTTAACATTACATACTTTCAGGCACAAATGCACAATTTGACAGTGTTAATTGGGATTAATTGTGCCTTTATTGCGTCTACAGTTTTTTTAGCTTTCAATACGGTGTTTGCCTAGCGCCTGTGCCAATGTAATGGTTCCATTTTCGGTGAGACTATCAAGAAAAAAAAGAAGTCAAATGAGAGCATCTGGTGATCTCCGAAATCTATATATGTACATACATCTGTGTATAAAATTGTACGGGGTTTTTGTGTGAGCAAATGGCTCAAAAACTATTGAACTGAATAAGTCTCCCGACATCAGTGGCGGACCTAGCATAAATTGCCTGGGCAAGCCTATGTGTGAAGCATAACCATTAGCCATTTATGTAATTTCCTTTGCTGTGTTATTTAAAAGTCTGATTGCGTTCCGTCATTGACTTTGACTTAGAGTTCTCGATTTCTTTTTAACATTTTCGGGTGGCCCGAATAAATGATTTTCAATGCTCGAACGCTCGTTTGTTTGTTTATTACGCGTATGTTTGTACGGGCATTGAACAATTCGGGTATTTGAAGATCGTTTTTTCTCGTTTATTTTTTTTGTTTTTTTCATATGTATTTTTTATTTTTGTTTTCCTGATACACATTTTTTTGTTTGTATACTCAGAGAAAAGGAATCAAAAATAAAATTTTTATTTTTGTAATGCACGTTTTAAACCACGTCATTTTTATTTTATAAATGAAAATTTTTAAATTAAAAATTTATTTTTTTAAATTAAAATGTATTTAGGTTTTAAAAAGAAACATGTTTAAATTAAAAATTAAAATTGATGGAATAAAAACGAAAGTTTTTCCTTCAAAATCTCATAGTGCTTAAAATAAAAATAAACATTTTTAAATTAAAATTGTTTTTTCTTGATTTTGCAATTTGACTCTGAACATTTTTAAAATAAAAAATTTCGTATTATATAATTCTTAAATATAAAAACGTGCGCTAGGGAAATCTTACACGAAAGCGCAGAGGTATTTTTAGTTTCCTTATACCGACGGAAATTTCAGCAGTAGCAAGTGTATTTGCTTATTGCCTAAAAAATGGGTGCTTTAGTGTTTGAAAAACTGAGGTCCAATCTGATTTCCACCGCTTTTTATAATTATCTTGATATTGTGCCAATAGTCGCCAAAAATAATAATTTTATAATCTGGTATTTGATATTTATGTTTGCATGCACATGCAGATGTAAGAAATTATGTGCATAAGTATGTACCTACATGCAAACGTAAATCAAATCAAATATGCATATGGCTGTGAATACTGAACTTTTGAATGCCGAAGCCAGCTTCATATTCGCATACAAATTTGAGGTGAAAAATAAGAAAAGTGCTTTGCTAGTTTTTTTTTCAATTTAAGTCTGAAAATAAGCAATTGGTTTCTCCTTAGCGAAAGCGAGAAAACAAGCTATGTTATTCTGTTTTGAAAGCCACGTAAAAGCTAATGTGTGGAAACGTTGAAGCATGCTCACAGTGCTGTGATTGGCTGTACAAACAAAATACACATTGTGAGGTGGATTGGTGGTGTATTTGCGCTATTTTCTTAGCAGGCTTTTAGGGGCATGTTACAGTGGTGGCCATATTATTGAGAACTTAAATAGTATACACATTTAAAACGTAAAATAACCAGATTTTAAAGAATTTCGTATGAAATGAACGAAAATGTGTACGCAAGCCGGGCTTCTCGGCTTGTATAAAGCGACCGCCTCTGCTCGACATACGCTCTATTTTTCCGCTAGATGTCGCTGGAGTCGCTATATTTGCAAAATCCGTATATATGATGCGATTCGGTTAGTTTTTGGCACGTATGTCCTTATGTTTGCTACGTAATGAACAACTCGGTTACAAATAATGTACTTTAAAAAAAAAAAATTTTTTCTGAACAATATGGTTATCAAATTAAAGGAGTCCATCCAGGAGGATTTCCATATATAGTTCATACTAATTGGTTATTTCAATCGATTCCCGAGATATCTGAACCGATTCAAATGTGATAGATCGATATGTGAGCCGGGATGGCCACGGAACGTTGTTGATAGGGAACGGGAAGGGAAGAGAGAGAAAGATACTAGATAGAGGGAACGGCAAATGGAGAGTGGTACGGAGATTGAAAGGCAGTGGCATAGTGTGATTGTTTGTAGCAGTGAAGCGGGACAGATATTTGCTAGTAGATCTACGAAAAAAATGTTGTCTCATGTTGCTGGCAACATGTTGTGCGGTATTTCTACTGCCCTATTCTATAAGTTACATTAATTTCAAACAAGATTACAGCGAGATTAAAGGATTTTTAAACGAAAGTAAATAAGCAACAAATTTCCATTGGTTCAACCCTTTTCAAAGTAAGTCATTGCCTAATTGACAACACCAGCAATGTCTAGACAAAAGTGAAGTGTTTTTGTTGGTCATCAGTTGATCGAAATCAGCTCAAGCAAATGATAACGGAAATTATAACACCTTTGCTGTATGAGTAAATGTGTTTGGACATCAACTGCCAACTACCAACTCCTAACTGCTTACTTATACAACTTGCCCTACTTACGTATGCAGAAAGCGCAAGCAATGACACGAATGAACGGGAATGAACACACAAAATTCGGTTCGGGTGTTAATCAAAAGGGATTTTCGTGCGCAATCAAAACAATCTCCCATCTACAAACCAACGTAACTACATACAAACATATTTAAATATGTAAGTAATCATTTACTTCTACTTTAAATGGCTACGCAGCCAAACGGCCGAACTCGACGACTAGTCAATGCAGAAGAAGAAGCAGAAGATGATTAGGCAAATGTAACGAGCAGCGGTAAGACGGAAAGAGAAACGAGAAGGAGTCAGCAAAAGGGCACTTCTGTGATTTTCTCTGTATGTTTTCTGGCTGATTGACATTTCTCAACGCTCAGCGCTGCTAGTCTGAGTTAGATATTTGTTGCTATTTGCTTGTTACTTTGTATATTTGCCAATTTTCTATGGTTGTTGTTGTTGTTGCTTTTTGCTTGTTTATTCATTAAATATGCACAAGAGAAATTATTTGTTTTCGTGGGGAAAAGTACTCGGCGTTGAAATGATTTATTGTGGGCTTAAGGGTCAACAATTTTAATTATGAATTGACACAGCGGCGGCAGCAGCAGCAGCAGTTGCGGTTTGAGGAATGAGATTAGACATCAACAACAATAAGTTGAAGCAGAAATAACAGTAAGGGAGTGTAAATGTTTGCAATTCCGGTTATGCATAATAGTTGTTGTTGTTGTATTGCCTTTAATGTCACTCCAGCTGTTGTTCTGTGCTTTTTTGCATGAAATTGTATTTATCTTTGTATGCGGAGGAAGTCGGTGTGAGAAAGAGGAAAAAAACAAAAAGGATAACAGTACAAAGCTCTGCTAGAGCTGCATAGTCGTATCTTCAGAGAACTTATCTCAGATGCTGCAATCATACTCAGAGTGAAAATCAATATATCCACAGATACACAAACACATTATGTATAGGCAAAATTTTAAAGCTTTTAAAAAAAAGTTCTTATGCGAAATTTTATTAAAACTTAATTTTTCATTAAGACAATTTTTTTTATAATGAGACATTGCAAAAAAAGTTAAAAAATATTTGCATCAAAATCTCCGTATTTGGGAAATTTTCTGAAAATAGGTAAAAATTTTCAGCAAAAATGTTCCTACAACATGGTTATGAGACAAACTTTCAAAAATCTTTTTTGAATTTCCTTTTTGGAAATTTTATATAAAACCTAATTTTTCTTAAAAAATACTTTTTTAATGTGGCTTTGGACGAAAAAATCAAAAAAAACCTCATTTAAAAATTTGCCTTTTTGCAAAATTTTAAGAAAATACAAAATTGTTATCATAAATGTTCCTAAAACGTGGTTATGAGCAAAACTTTCAAAAAGTCCTTTAAAAAATAAATTTCCCTTTTGGGAAATTTTAATTAAACTTTATTTTCATCAAAGAATGCCTTTTTAATGTGGTTGAGTTCAAAATTCTAAAAAGACCTTCATTTAAAAACTTTCCTCTTTGCGAAATTTCAAGAAAATACAAAACTTTCCATCAAAAATATTCTTGTAGCGTGGTTATGAGCAAAACTTTCAAAAATGTCAAACACTAACTCAAACTTTCCTTTTGGGAGAATTTAATAAAACAAAATTTTTTATCATAACATTCGATGTATGTTAAAGCTGTGTGCAAAAAATAAAAAAAAAACTCTTCATTTAAAAATTTCCCTTTTTGGGAAATTTTAAGAATATAAAATTTTTTCATCAGAAACGTTCCTACAACATGGTTATAAGCAAAACTTTCAAAAAGTCCTTTTAAAAATAAATTTCCACTTTGGGATATTTTAATAAAACTTAACTTTTTATCAGAAAATACCTTTTTTAATGTGGAGGTGTTCAAAAAATTCAAAAAAATCTTCATTTAAAAATTTCCCTTTTTGGGAAATTTTAAAATTTTATACTTTTCATTAACATAAAATGTTATGATAACTTTGGTCCTGCTGAAAAGCTGATGTATTGTTTTGGCCCTGGTTAATTCGAGCGCACCAATCAGCCTACGTTATCGCTCTCATTCAAGGCTAAACATTACATATTTACCTATAGAGTGGAATTATAAAAAACCTCATTACTGTATGCAAATTTTCTAATTATCGCACGCATGTTTATGCATTTTTAGTGAAATTTCAATGAATGAGCGCGAATGATAACGTGGAAAAAGTGCACGCATCCCAAATAAGATAAATATATTAGATAACTTTAGCGTAAAGCACCGGATTTTTAGTGGATTTTTGGCATTACTTGAACAAACAAATAACTAAAAAAATGATTACATAATAAATGGTGTCGTTGTTGTTTTTATTGATATCGATATTGCTGCCACATGAAAGGCAAAGGTCGAAGGTGAAACTGCTACAGCCGAGGGGTTGCCGCGCTGTGGTGGTTGCGTGCATTGATTTTGAACGTGGAGTCATTAGCATAAGTAAACAAAATGGAAGCAAAAGCGAACGGCAAAAGTAAACAAAAACAAACAAAATCCAAAACAAACAGCAGCAAAAAAGGCAAAAAAAGAGAAGCAAAAAAGGCCAAAAACAAGCAAATAAATTAATGCAAGCTTTTCGTTTGCTTGTGAGTGTAAAAATTATGGTGAAAGGAGAGCGTGAATAAAGTCAAAGTAGGTAATAAAAAATCCATGTGAATACTTGAAAAAATGCAAGCACTTACTTACAAACATACCCCGTGGCAAAGATGTCAAGGTCGTACATACTTTTCAAGAGCTTCTCAGCCAGAGATTTGCACTTCTCCGAGCGCTCTATGCTCAATTCGCGTAAAAGCGAGTTGACAAGTTTTTAAGCCAGGAATAGCGAAGTGAAGAGTCAAGGCCTTGAAATTTGGCCCGTACAAGTTTTTTGTATTTGATGACCCCACTAAGAATTCTACGAATATCTTAACCCGGTAATTACACTTTTTAATGACTTTTCTAGCAATTATTTTGAGAAATTTTTTTACGTGAGCGTTGCAGGGTGAAAATCTACCACGAAAAAGATTCATTAAATTCTGCTGTTTAAGTCCGAGTTAAAAAATTTCTTTTGAAGTCACCTTAATCTAAAATATTAAAACTTACACTCTTATTGTCATAATTCACTCTTCAAATTGTAATTTATGCTCGAATCACATGCCGAATCTTGCTTAATTTCAGTGAGTTTCTTCGCACTGAATTAACCCACAATTACTTACGACGAAAATCTGAACAAAGAATGGAGTCAATTCGGGGGCCGTTTCTGGAATTATTTGGAGCGTCCAACTACATGCATACTTAAGTGCATTATAGACATGTCTGAGCCTGAAGCACAAACAATATCATGAAGTAACATATGCATATGTATGTCAATTGTATTATTAATCATGGATTTAAGAGCAGGCTGAAGCACGCATGACCTTTCTATGGTTCCTTGAATATAATTCAATATCAAGCAACTTCAACAGTTGCTGGAAAACACATCTATCTTCTCACATACAAAATACAAAATACATACATACATACATACATATATACATACATAAGTGTAAGCAAGTAAATAACATCTAACCAACAGCAACAACAACAACAACCCAAAAAGCATATTAATAACGCTCACACGACAACAGCGACGACAGCCAACGCAAGAGCAACAACAACAAACGCAGGCAGGCTATTGGTTACAACGACAAACATTTATATGTACGATTATATCGATGTAATATCATTGAAAGTTACACCAACAGCAACAACTACAACAGCAGCAACATCGCACTAAAATGGCACGCACCGCCCAACACCACCAAGAGATAAGGATTTAGTGTGCCAAATGAGTGTCGTCCGTCGTCGGGTCGCCCAGCGCAGCCGTCGCAGTCGGCGTAGAATGCCAAGCGTTTCTCTTTAATTTTAATTTTGCTGCTTGTTTGTTATTTGTTGTTTTGATCCAAAAGCAGTTTATGCATAAACCAGTATATGTGTATTTATGTATGCATGTGTGGCTTGCAGGGAGGTTCATTTAAACATATTGCACCTGCGTGTCATTTATTGCGTTCTCAGTACTCACAGTGGGGTTGAGTACTGAACCGCAAAAAAACCATATTAATCCGGGAAATTTTTAAGTGAAAAGTTATTTGATTTTCTTGATAAAAAATTAAGTAATCGAAATTTTTGCAAAGAGAAATTTATTTTTTAAAATGCATTTTGAAACTCTTGCCTACAACAACGTTATAAGAATATGTCTAATGAAAAATTTTGCCTTTTGCTCAAAATTTACCAAAAGAGAATGTTTCCAATAAATATTTTTTGAATTTCATGCACACATCCGCATTACGAAAAGTATTTTTGGATGACAAACTCGGTTTTATTAAAATTTCCCAAAAAGGAAATTTATTTTTTAAATGCACTTTTGAAAGTTTTGCATTTTGTTTTGTTTGTTTTGTCTCCAAACCAAACTTGACAAGGGATGACGGAAGATCGTTCCACAATACATCATATTCCTACCCTGTCGGAAAAACAAGCAACCAAAAAGTTTTGCATTTTCTTAAAATTTTCCAAAAAGGGGAAATTTTTAATTAAAGAGTTTTTGAATTTTTTTGGTGAAAACTCAAAGTTCTATTAAAATTTCCCTTAAAGGAAATTTGTTTTTTAAAGCGCTTTTTGAGAGTTTTGCTCATATTCAGTAATCGCATGCTGGAATGTGTTCTAAAATTCCTAATGTGCTATTAAAAAGTAATAAATATTTTTACACATTAAAAAATAAAAATAAAAATGTCTGTAAAGATTTCCCTTTAACCCATTATTGCACACTGCATCTATCTATTACAACGCATTTGTAGAATTATTTGCCAACGCCTAATCGCACATACATATGTTATTTAGCTGCTGCGGCATATGAAAGTCGTAGACGGCGCAATATTTATGTGCATATATATAAATTTTTTACTTATATATGTGCATATTTATTGTACACCATAGCCAAATATATGTACTTATATACAAATGTATGTATGTGTACACGTTTGGTACATTGTGAAAAATAAACTGCTGCTTTTTTCATTACAAGTGCTTCAATGTTTTTCACTTTGCATTTCTTTAACCTTAAATTTTGCTGCCAATAAGCCATAACTTCCATCGACCACGCGTTGTACTAATTTTTTGATAATTTTATGTAAAAGAAAGAGAGGAAAATGAAGAACATTTCTTGTTTCCAAAAGCATAATTTTTTTATACGCAGCAAAACACATTTTTTCGCCATGTAAACATGCACAAACATGTACAACGGGGCGTATGAGTGCGGTGTTGTCTGCTTTGCTGCTGATAAATTTAAATTATGTCGCCACTGTCGTCGTTGTTGTCGTCGTCGTTCGTTGTTGTTGTTGTTGTTGTTGTGGCCTACATTTGTACATTATGCGTATTTATGTGCTGAGCGCTGAAGTTGTTGTAGCTTTTCAATGTACATAAATATGCAACATTGTGTATCGCTCTTGTTTGCTCTTGTTTGCTCTGGTTTGTGCTTGTGCTTTTGCTTCTACTAACGCTTTCGGATAGTAAAACGTGGTTATTGCTACTGTTGTTGTTGTTGTTGTTGTTGTTGTTGTTGTTGTTGTTGTTACAGTTGTGGTGACATTAATGACGTTTTTGTTGGTGTTAATGTTGTGTTGTGGTGGGCTGGTAGAGTTTGCTCTGTGTGGTGGCTGTTCTTTTGGTGGGCCATTGAAGCTTTAAATATTATGCTTAGGCAGTTCTCATAAAATTTTGTGGCTGCAAGCAAACTCAAACAAACAAGCAAACACACACACACACAAACAAGTGACATAGAAGTGGGTAAACATATCGACAACATTGGCAAACAAACTCAGATTGAAGTGCAACGAGAGGAGCTATAGGTTTATACATAATATTCATAGATACATATATGTACAATGTATGTATGTATGTTTGCACTACATATTTATGTATGTACATATGCATATTTTTACGTATATGTTTACGTACCAAACAAACCGACAGCAAAAGGTAGTAGTGGCTTGGCTTTAAAGTTCAACTCGCTATATCAACGCATTTGACTACGCGAACATGATACATATGTACATATATATTATAGGCAAACCCTTCAATGCCTTAAGAAGAATTCCTAATTAAACTTTTTACTAAAATTGATTTTATCAAAAAAAAATTCTTTTCTAATGCCTTTATTTAAAAATTTCCTTTTTTGGGAAATTTTCAGAAATCACAAAATTTTTCAACAAAACTATTCCTATAATGTGCCTGTGAAAAAACTTTCAAAAATACCTTTAAAAGCCAAAATTTCTTAATGGGAAATTTTAATAAAACATAATTTTCATTAAAAAATGTTTTTAATAATGAGGCTGTGTGCGAAAAATTGAAAAAACTATTTACTAAAAAATTTCCCTTTTTGGGAAATTTTATAAAAATATTAAACTTGCCATTAGAAATGTTAATGTGCCGTATAAAAATAAGTTTTTCATTAAATTAAACTTTTTATGATGAGACTGTGTAAAAAGAACTCAAAAAAACTTAATTTAAAATTTCACTTTTTGGAAAGTTTTAAGGACATACAAAATTATTGAACAGAAATGTCCTTAGAATAACTTTCAAAAACCCCTTTAATCCTTCATGCTGCTGTGCAAACAATTTTGTCACCCCAACAAACGTAGATCGAAGCAAAATATCACAATTATAATATCACCTAATGTACAAATCTAAATCGCGCCGCTAATTACACTAACGCTTAACTAACAAAACGCAAACTGTGTTAAATTTGGTTCTCGGCAATCGGCAGACATTTAGGCATTTCGTATTTGCTCCCTTTAACAAACTACAAAATTAAAGCAAATGAATGAAAAGAAATGGAAAAATAGTTTGTTTGCACGCAAATTGGGGGGGAGGGGGGGGGGGGGTTATAGAAGCAAGCTAAACCTAATTAAAGTGCTGCCTTTAACTGCTTGTCATACAATTTAAAACGAAAGTACCCTGCAAGAACTGTGCAGGTCATTTGACCGGTCATATGACCGGCAGGAACGACCAAAATTTTGGGATATTTCCTATCACATTCTTAAGGGCATCGGGAACTTTTGTGACCGTTTCATTTATCACGTTCCCGTATGCGTATTTTCAAATTCCATTTCATCCTTATCTATCTCATTGGTTTTGAACTTGGCTAGAAACACATACGAGTGCAAATGTGGTGGTAATATTATATTTTTGTAATAGTGTTAGTACTTTCGGTCACACAATTCTAGCAGGGTAGGTAATTTGGAGAATGTTTTTATTCACATTTTGTGATTTTTTTTTTGTTTTCAAAGAAGGAAAAAATAGACTTGAGCATTTTTTATAGCATTTCAGTTTGCATTAAAAAAGCGTTGCATACTTTTAGGGATGAACGTTTGGGTACAATTGAAGAAATGGGTTTGTCTCTTAACGTTGTCGTTGAATTCAGCATTTAATTAAAGCCAATATACCAGCCCCAAGACATTAGATATGTACATACATATTTGACATACGATAAATATACATTTTGCATTCCTTCTTATTAAATTTACCAAAACAACAACAGCAACAAACGTTCATCGTGTCAACAGGTAAAGCATACAATTGACACACATACATACATATTAGAAGGCTGCACGAATGGATTCGAAACGGCCAACAAAATATTCGCGGCCGTCCAATTACAGTACCTACTTGTTTCTGTCGTTTTAGAATAAACGCAAGTAGAGCACAACCATAAACAGAACCAACACAATTACTTATTCGTGGCGACAATTACATGACCTTAAAAAGGTTCTGCAAATAGTGTACACTACTTGCGAATACTTCGAATATAATCGAAATATATGTACGTACATACATATTTTCATAAACACACATCCAGACGTTGTGTTCAGCCCCTGCAGGGAACTCAATAACTAGTGAGCAAAATTTCTAGTTCCGAACTAGAGAAAAGGTGTCATAGGGGAACTAGATCAATTGTAGTTAGACCCTCACCAGTTCAGAAGGAGAGAATTGAGTGACCATTATAAGACACACTTTGATTTGTATGCAATTTCGAAGTGACAAAAATTCTATGAAAATTTTTTGTTGGTTCAATTGCCGTCGGCTTTGTATATTTCTGCAATTCTCAGATGTTTAGTGAAGCATTTTATATAAAGAGTTTTCTATTTGCATCTTGTATAAAATGAAATGTTCCCCTAATTATGCTTTTCCGATCCCTTATGCTTATTTTGATTTTATTACTTTTTAAATATTATTGTAAATTTTTATTAAATAAATAAATAAAAAAATATTAGTTAAAAAAATATAAAAAAAAAATTGTCATTCACCTTGACACCGACAGGATTCGAACCCGCGTCCCTCAGATTGAAAGGCACATGCGTTAGCCAGTCGGCGATCGCGCCACTTGCATGAAGTGTGTCAAATGCTGCTCTTAAGCTGCAGATGTAAAACTGTAGAATTTTTAGGTACTTGTAGCTAGTTCAGAACTATCGAAATTGTGCCAATAAACGAACTAGTGTAAACTGTAGAATTTAGTACTAGTTCGGAACTATCGAAAATGTAGTGCAGAGAGGGACAATTGACACCGCCTAGGACATCGCCGTGTTAAATTCGCCAGTTGATAACATGCAAAAGAGATTTAGCTCGCACTAGTAGTGTAGAAAAATGCACTAGAAGCGACCTAGTTCGGAACTAGAGATTTTCCCTACAGGGGCAAAATTACGCTGCTAGTGTGAGTGTGTGTATGTGCATATGCATACACACTAGGGCGGGTCGATTGGTAGGGGCCAAAAAAAAATTAACAGGGACACATCGAAATTATAAAAATTTGGGTAATTTCAAGCTTTTTTGCCCAAGAAACCATATGTCTAAAATAAATTTCGAACCAGAGCTTTTTACGATCTACATATTTCCAACTGTTCTATATATTTTAAAATAACTCGGTAACCAATACTTCGATTCTTTTGATTTTTACGGCATTAGTTAGGAAACTTAATTGGCATATTAAGGTGGTTTTATGAAGGAAATAAAGTTCTCCCGAAATTCGAGGAACAACCCGATTTGGTATATAATACGGAAATCTATACCTAAAATTTTTCCTTAATATACTAAAATTTAGAGGTCGTGCAAATGCCTCCAAATTTTTTTCTCCTTTTATATCAGTGATGATACATAATTTTTTTCAAAGTCCTTAATGAACAAGAAAAACATTTCTTATCATTAAAAAATGGAACATATGTTTGTTGGGCTTTTATTGTTTGGTCCACCTTAATGCCATATGCACATTAAATAAACAAACAAACCAAAGAAGCAACAAGGTTTTGCGAATACTTCATAACATGGTTATTATTATGTTCTATTCTATCGTGGCGAATAGTGTACACTAATCGCTCCAGCAGAGCAAATAGAAATAGTATTTGTATTCCAAATGAAAAGTATGGGTTATATTAGTATCTGCATTGAAATTGTGCTGTGACTAATTGTACAATGCATAGAGTATTCGCAAATATAGCAGAGGCAAATGGTATTGTGCAGAGGTCTAATACATATACACATATTTACTTAGCCATAGGCGCCTTGGGTTGTGAGCAGCGTACAGAGCTTATTCCTTTAATGGAACTTCCAGTACAAACCAGTACAATCAAACAAACAAACAAACACCTGCAATCTCACAAAAAGACTTTTGCGAACAAATCACACCTACTCGTACGCATTTCTCTTCTACTTTGTTGTTGCTTATTTGAAGTCGTGCATGTGCGTGCATGTTGATTTGATTTGCTTGCTTAAGATTCGCTTCGTTCAAATATCAATGAAAATGCAAATATCTACATACAGTGGCACTCAGAAGTATTTTGCATAATTCATTTATTAAGAAAACGTTAGAAATTCGCCTTTTTTCGAATTCTTTTGCAAATTTTTTTAATGTCTCATTACCCCTAAAGGAAGACAACTATATAATGCTATTAGCAATCTCAGTTTAACTCCATTCTCTACTGGAACTCCCACTTATTGGCCAACAGATAAAAATAAAATACCCGACTTAATCGATTTCTGCGTGGTGAAAGGCGTGAATTCTTCAGATATAAATTGCAAATCGTGCTTTGAATTGTCTTCCGACCACTCTCCAATCCTGGTAACAATTGATAAAAATTTTACACCGGCAGCGGAACAATGCAGCCTTTACAATCGGAAGACTGATTGGGAATACTTCCGACACATCATCACGTCTAATCTTGACTTCAAATTAGCCCTGAAATCTGCTGAAGATATAGAGGCAGCAGTCGAACATTTTAACAGCTGCATCCAACAAGCTGCATGGAAATCAACTCCCACCCTCATCAGACAAAAAAGGACAAGCGTTACCCACAACATACAAGCTAAGCTCAAAGAAAAACGACTCGCAAGGAAAAAATGGCAACAAACCCGTCACCCCGACGACAAGAAAAGATTGAATGCTCTCACCAAAGAACTCAAAAACATCCTCAAAATTGAACACAACAGACAAGTTCAACAATATCTCAGTAATATTGATGCAACAGCTGCAACTGATTACTCCCTTTGGAAAGCTGCTAGTAAGCTAAAAAGGCCGATTTTCTACAATTCTCCAATACGAATGGAAAATAACGAATGGGCGAAAAGTGACGCAGAGAAAGCAAATACTTTTGCACGCCACCTAAAATCAGTATTCACCCCACATGATATTGAACCCCCACTAAGCACAACAACAGAAGTGAAAAATACACTGAGTCATCCCTATCAAATGGACCTCCCCATAAAACGATTCGCAATATCGGAGGTAAAAACCGTAATAGCGATGCTCAACCCAAAGAAAGCTCCTGGGTACGATATTATTAATGGCAATGTACTAAAACACTTACCTTACGAAGGCATAAAATTTCTCACCCAACTTTTTAATGCAGTACTAATAACTGCATTCATACCCCCTCAATGGAAAGTCGCTCAGATGAAAATGATTCTGAAACCAGGAAAGCCCCCTGATACGGCAGCGTCTTACAGACCCATTAGTCTGCTGCCCATTGTCTCAAAAGTCTTGGAAGTTCTCTTCCTTAAAAGACTCCTACCCAAAATAGAAGAGCGTAACATTATACCTAATCACCAATTTGGCTTCAGAAGAGGACACGGAACAATTGAACAAGTACATAGACTTACCGAGAAAATCTACTCTGCCTTTGAGCAAAAAAAATACTGTACAGCTGCCTTTCTAGATATATCCCAAGCTTTTGATCGCGTATGGCACGACGGCCTGCTCTATAAAATAAAAAATACTCTCCCTACAAGCTACTTTCTATTTATACAATCTTATCTAAAAAATCGTTACTTTTTCGTCAAAGAAGGAGCAGAGCAGTCTGAGCTTTACGAGAGCTTAGCAGGCGTCCCGCAAGGTAGTGTAATGGGCCCAATACTGTACCTACTTTACACATACGACCTCCCAATAGCAGAAGGAGTCACTATCGGCACTTTTGCCGATGACACTGCTGTACTGGCTTCAGACCTCAACCCTAACGTCGCCTCACTCAAGCTTCAAAGAAGTTTAAATAAAATTACCCATTGGCTGAAAGACTGGCGGATAAAGTCAAATGAATCAAAATCTGTTCAAGTGACGTTTACCACTAGACGCAACACTTGCCCACCCGTAAAACTCAATGGCATTGATATACCGCAAAGTGACGTAACAAAGTACCTGGGTATGCATCTCGACAGAAAACTAACATGGAGAACCCACATATTCACCAAACGAAAAGCTCTTGTTATAAAACTGAGAAATCTTTATTGGCGCATGAATCGAAACTCCCAACTATCAATCGACAACAAACTCCTGCTCTACTCAGCTATCTTAAAACCCATCTGGACCTATGGCATACAGCTATGGGGAACCGCAGCAAACTCAAATATAGAGATTCTCCAAAGATTCCAATCGAAAACCATTAGAATGATTGTAAATGCGCCCTACTACGTCACGAACGACCAACTACATCGTGACCTAAAGATACCTACTATATCTCAAGAAATCAGAAAGTATGCTGCATCATACAAAATGAGAATATTAGCTCACCCCAACCCACTCGTTCTAGCCCTGACGGCAAGACCAACCAATTTCGTACGCCTCAAAAGAAAATCATTTACAGATCTTTGCTGATGCACTATAATAAAGGGATGCGCTACTGAGAGCAATCCATACATGCCCACCATGTTTATTAAGTCATTATTAATTACTAATTACTTTTAACGAACCACAAAATTGTTGGATGTATTTTATTTATACAGTTGGCAAAATATATTGGATGCTAAAAAAAAAAAAAAAAAAAAAATTATAGCTGAATCTTCATACTACAAAAGTACATTCATTAAAAAACCAAAATGCATTTCATCTGTTTTATAAAATTAAAGAAACGAAAAAAGGCATACATTTTTGCTCACAAAAGTATTTTGCATATTGGTAATTTTGGTGAATATATGCATCCTGCTTAATATTTTTTATGATACCGTTCTTTTTCGAAATGGCTTCCAAGAGTCCAGTGATAGACTCTGCTAATTTTTGGCAAAATTTCCGGAGGTATTTTGTCCCATTCCCCGGTCAAACCCGCATTTGGGTTATTTTTTTGGGAAAATCTTCGATTTTCTCACATGATCTTCAAGACAGGACTAACAATTTTGATTGGTTCTTATATCAGAGCTTTGAAAAAGAGTTTGGATGTGTTTTTTATTCGAAAGTGTTCACATTTTAACATCATTGGCGGTATTTTTCTGATTATTATCTTGTTGAATTAAAAACCCATTGTATATCATACCCATTTTTTCCCAACTAGAACTTAGCTTTATCCCTAAAAATGGAAAATTTGGAATGCTCGTCCATCGTACTATCCACTAAAATAAGTTTTACAACTCACTGAGGTGATATATGAACTCCCTGAGCCTCGATTTATCACAAACTCCTACAGTGCTTAACAATCGCTTTAATATTTTTGATTTTCAGCTCTTAATTGGGCTTCCGCCATAAAATACGACTCAAAAATATTATATTTTCTTTCGGCACTTAAAATTATGATTTTAGAAATGTTAAATTTTTTTTTTTATTTTGTGTTTGTTGGGGAAAATAAGACACTTTCTTTGAGATAGAGAGTTGGTTGCGCATTACTTGGCGGTGAATATGGTTTTTCTCGGTACTCTGTGCACTGCCCCGTCCGATACTTGATTATTGAGTATTGGTTTTAGTTTTCTGTTTATTGTAGGAGCTTATGTGTGAGGCTTTAGTTGATTTTCTCTCAATATTTCGCGTTCTTCTAGCGACGTTCTTCTTTGTACTAGCAACTTTTTTCCGAAAAATATCACTCAAAATGTTAAAATGTCAACACTTTCGAATAAAAACCACTTCCAAGTTTGTGTTCAAAGCTCCGATATAAGAACCATTAAAAATTGTTGATCCTATCTTGAAGATCATGTGAGAAAATCGAAGATTTCCCCAAAAAATTATCCAAATGCGGTTTTGGCCGAGGAATGGGACAAAATACCTTCGAGATTTTGTCAAAAACTAGCAGAGCGCATCCCTAGACTCTTGGAAGCCATTTCGAAAAAGAACGGATATCATAAATAATATTAAACAGGTTGTAGATGCATTTATTCACCAAAAATACCAATATGCAAAATACTTTTGTGAGCAAAAATGTATGCCTTTTTTCGTTTCTTTAATTTTCTAAAAAAGATGAAATGCATTTTGGTTTTTTAATGAATGTGTTTTTGTGGTATGAAGATTCAGCTATAATACCACATTAAAAAAATGTGCAAAAGAATTCGAAAAAAGGCGAATTTCTAACGTTTTCTTAATAAATGAATTATGCAAAATACTTCTGAGAGCCACTGTATGTAAGTATGTATGTACACATATATGTACATATGTATGTATGTAAATGAAACTTTGGCATTGTTAAATATGTATTTAAGGGCATTTAATCAAATATACATAAGTACATGAATACACAAGTTCATAAACATACATATGTATGTACATATGTGCAATCAATATAACAAGCAAAACAACAAAAACAACAACAACAACAACAGAAAAGATAATGACAACTACGGCATATCACATATCTCATTAGTATTATGCTTTTAATGAAGCCCAATAAGAAGCAGAAACAGAAGAAGAAGCAAAGGCAAAATCAGAAGCAAAATCCGATAGGTCCAGGACAAGACACGACAAAATGCTTTAGTCACATTTGGGGAGCAAAATTAATAATTTATTGAATTGGATATTTATTTATTTATGTATGTATGCACAAGAGTGTTTGATGAAGTGCTGAAATACTGCTGTTGCTTGTACAAACGCATTTGGTTTCCCAAAGAGTGCGTACTCAAAAACGCACAAATATGAGCATGCGGCGTGATTGGCTTTTTAGTAGCAGAGCCTTAGGATATGTAGATGAAAATTGCTAATTTGAAATTATTATTATCTATGTGTAACTATTATGCAAATGACTGATACCAAGTCCTTTTGTAGCTACAATCAAATTGGCCATTTTTTTCACGTTCATGAAGAAAAATTAAGTTTTATTAAAATTTCCCATAATCAAAGACATTTTTGAAAGTTTTCTCATAACCACGTTATAAGAACATTTTTGTAAATAAATAATGGCTTAAAAAAAATAAAAAACACGCTTTAATCTTAAAAATCGTACTAAAAATTGAGAAATAATTTAATTAGAAACAAAATGATGAACGAAAATATAAGTATTTAAGGAAAAGCGTGGGGTGCTCAGTATGTCAAAAAATATTTAAAATCGGTGTTTTTTTACTAATAATTTTATTTTGACTTTTTTGAGATTTCATATAACGTACTCTTTAATTTCGCAACTAGGTATATTTTTGTACTAGTTGTACGAATCGAATATTTCCATGTTCAAATATTATTGAGCACCCCACGCTTTTCCTTAAATACTTATATTTTCGTTCATCATTTTGTTTCTAATTAAATTATTTCTCAATTTTTAGTACGATTTTTAAGATTAAAGCGTGTTTTTTAGTTTTTTTAAGCTATTATTTATTTTTAACTTTTTAGTGAAATTTTTCATTAAAGGATGTTTTATGCGGACGCAAGAATAAAAGTAAAAAGAAGTCTGATGGGATGTGGTGTTCTCCGAAATAGATCTACATACATATGTATTTATAACTTCTACCAAAAATCCCAATATGCAGTGACGTAAACTAGATTATTATGCAATATTTTCCAAACCCTTTTATTCAAGGTTTTCCGAACTAGGCTGTTTGCCAATCGGCAACATTTTTCTCTATGGGAAAATGAGGTAGAAAATTTTACCATGTTGAGATAAAAAACACAATTTTGCTGTGCCAAACGGAATAGAAAATTTTGACAGTTAAAAAGATAAACTTTTGGGCGAAAACGGACAACGATACAATTTTAAAACGTAAAATGAATGTAATTGTTGATGGCAATATTGATGGAAACAGAAGAAATGTATTCATGTAATCATCTCATGTTATTTTGTTTTTAAATATTTGTGTTACTTGTATGTGTATGTAATTACAAAATGTCAAAATTTTACCTAGCCCATTGAGCTAGGTAAAATTATGACACTAGAATTCACCACGAATACTACCAAAATTTTACTCCCTTATGTCAAAATTTCATTTTTTCTACCGATTGGCACACAGCCCTAGTTTGGAAATACAAAATTTCCCACACGTTTTGTTATATTTTACAATCAGAAAGTGCAGAGAAGTTGAGGTGAAGCATTTGAAAAGAACAAAAAAAAAAGAAACCTGATTGAATAAATTCGAATTTAGACAACAAAATTCCGAATACGTTTGTAGCGTAATGGTGAGGTATGCTGCCTACGGACCAAGGAGCTCAGTTTCGAGTGGGCATTTTTTTTTTATTTTTATTTTTTTTTTTTTATCTCACGTTTACAAAACATTGTATCAAAATTGCTTTCCAAACGTGAAATGCAATTATAGAATTATGCTATGGTTATGGTCTTGATTGCCAATCAAAATCGGAAACATTTCGTGATTGGTGAGAGGTGGTTACGCTTACATTGATGATTGGAGCGCACATACACAACATAACACATGATAATTACTGAGCACATACACAACATAACACATTATTACCTCTGAAACCTCGTTTGCTGGCTTCCTGTTTCACACAGCAAGTTTGCTGGATGTGAGAGTCCGAAAATTCTCTCACCGTCGGAGTGCACAACAACAATTACATGGTGCTCGACCAGCTTGATTGGTAGCATAACCAGGCCATTAGGGTTCCTTTTCGTTGATTCAGCACTTACTATTAAATGAATTACAAACAAAACCAGTTCTTGCTTTGCATTTATGTATGTACATGCGGCTGATTTCATTGCAAATACAACAAACCCAAAACAGAAGGCTTCAAGCTTCATTTTTGAGTGAATTTATGCATTGAGTTTATCGCCATCGCTATGAGCGATCGCTGGCTGTTGTGCGTTAGTTCACTCGCTATTTGAGTGGTTATACGTTTTTCTTTGAACATTTGTTTGTGATTTGAGTAGAATGTATTTTTGAGCGTTCGTGAGTGAGTTTTTCCGTACCCTGAAAGCTTGTTACTTATTGGCTTATATACGGGAGTGAATTGAAATTCATAGAGGCTATTTTGAAGAAAGGTAACATAAAAGCCGCAATGAAGCATAAAGTATAATGTTGAATGTCCTACTATATGATGCCGTTGGGCTGTTGATGTCATGTTTCGAATCCGGAGAAGAATAGAAATAATAGAGAGAACACAAAAAAGAGAACGTTTGAAAGATATAATTATTTAGTTAAATGTTACAACTTTTAGGATGGGATGAAGTTACATACATACATACATACATATATACATACATACATACATACAGGTGAAGCTAATAAAAGCGTGTTAAAAAATGCTTATATGCTTAAAATTCCCCAAAAAGAGAAATGTTTAAAAGAAGTACTTTTTGTTGAAAAAGGAAGTTTTATTAAAATTTCCCACAAAGAAAATTTGTGTTTTTGAAGGAATTTTTTAGAAGTTTTGCTTATAACCACGTTAGAGGAACAATTGTGATGAAAAATTTTGTATTTTTTTTTTAATTTCCCAAAGAGGGAAATTTTTAAAATAAGAATTTTTATTATTTTTTCACACAGCATAATCACTAATAGCATTTTTTGTTGAAAATATAAGCTTTATTAAAATTTCCCTTGAAGAAAGTTTGTATTTTAAAGGACTTTTCAAAAGTTTTTTATAACCACATTACAACATTTTTGTTAAAAAAAATTGTATTTGCTTAAAATTTCCCAATAAAGAAAATTTTTAAAAGAAGATTTTTCTTTTAATTTTTCGCACACAACCTTATTATTAAAAGCACTTCTTGATGAAAAACTAAGTTTTATTAAAATTTCCCATTGATGGAATTTGTACTTTAAACGAGGGGATGTGGTGGTCTCCGAAATGGATCCATAACTTCTACCAAAAGAAAAAAAAAATTTTTTTCAATTTTTCTTAATTAAAAACTGGCCTCTATAAAATTCACATGAAAAATGAACTTGCCGCAACGAAATAAGATACGATCAAGAAGATTGCCCCTTTACGCTGTTGGTACGAACTCTCACTAGTTATAGAGCTTCTATTAATATGCCAGGTAATCCTTAGAAAGGCTTCTAAACACGAAGAGGAACTGGAAAGGGTACAATGATTGTCTGGGATCTTTTTTTTTTAGGCATTTAGACGATCTTGCTACATGGAATCGAGGAAAATTTAAAGATTTGTGTAAAATTTTGGGGGTTGCAATGCTTTTAGCCTGCGACAGCCTGATGTAGAAGAAGCAAATGAAAGTGAATTAGCCGGAAGAAAGATATTTTAAGAGCTTTAATTTAAATTTTTCAATGCTGTGTTAGATGACACTAATGACACAGAGGATTGCCCAAACGAAAAAACTAAAACAAAAAATTATTACCCTCTTTCGATACAAAAAAAAAAAAAACAAATCACTTAAAGACTTTACCGACACGTGCCAAAGGGCAATTTTCTTTAATTTAGAAAATAAAAGAACCTAATTAGCTTAATTACCACGCAAAAGGCAGTTTTATTTATGTGTAGGAATATTTGCACCCAAGTACCTCAAAACACACCTACACTTAAAGGTCATTTAGCCTAATTAAGTTAGACCAAATCTGAAATCCTTTGCTGCTGACAAACGATGCGTCGCTGACAATTTAACCGATTGGCATTCGCTTAAATTGTCTACAAATAAGACTTAAAGTCACAAAGTCCCTTAAAACAAAAAGAAGATCAAGACGAAATATTTGTGTATTTATGCGCATTGAACCCAAAGGTGATTATAAATATATATTATAAATATAAATTTTAAAATCATTTCCAAAAAGGTACGCAATTCACAATTGTTTGTCTCATCTATTTTATTACCTTGGCTGCACGACGTGGTTTGTATGGGGGCTAATGTTGCACACACACACACACACACACACATAGAAGGGTTAATGTCACGGGACAAATAAAACAAACCCTTACAGTTTCAATATGCTTTAATCAACATGTATACAGTAGAGATGGCATGAGTTGAGTTGGGTTGAAAATGATTAAAGTTTAAAACAAAAAGGTAAAATATGCCGCAAGTGCGCTTAAGTAACCCAAACAGCCAAGAAGAAGATGTTTTTTCTGTTGTTCTTGTCATAGAGCAGTTTGTGCGGTCGGATGGATGTAATCATCAGCTGTTTTCAATATGATACACATTTTTCTTAGCTGCAAAAGCAACAGTGAAAGGAAAACAACAAAATATAAAAACAGCAACAATAATAACAGCAACAACAACAACAACAACACTGTCAACAACAGCATCCTTCAGCCGTGTGCCATAGCTGCGAGGCAACATTCCGGCCGCCACACAAATTTTATGTCGCCTACTTTAATGCTTGAACACCTGCTTTGCTTTATTGTTTGTTTGTTATTGTTGTTGTCTTCGTTGTAGTTGAATTTGGATTAAACGAAAAAAAAATCTGTTTTAATCACAAAACACCAGAGAGAAAGAAGAGCAGGAAGAAGAAGATGATGAAGAAGCAGACTCCGGCAACACAGCGGATAAACAGAGCATCGACCACAGGATTACCCAAAAAATGTGCTCTACTTTCCGGATAAGATACAAACACACACCCAAACAAACACACACACACACACCTCCAAAAATATACCAAATACGCGCACGTACAATTTTGGCCATATTTGTTCACGGCAAGTAGATAAAGAGATGCCATTATCTAAGCTGTGTGGCACCCGACTGCTAGTAATTTCGCTATGTACCTAGATATACATACATACATAAACACACATATACACAGCCAGCTACATAACTAGAAAGCAGTATAGCATAGCATAAAAACGTCGAACAAGTCAAGCAAAAATGCTCTGTTTATTCAGCATAACAACTTTGCGCTGTGCGAAGGTGAGCAGGTAGGTATTCGACCGACGAGGGCAAGCGCAGAAAGCGAGTGTGGTGAAGTGGGCGTGAAGTGGCGAAATGCGCCAAAAAGCGAGAAAAATTTAAAACGAGAATTTAGCGATGTGGAAATTGAAAGAGTGTCGCAGTGAATTGGTTTTGAAATTGAGTTGGCAATTTTCGTTTTTTTTTTTGATGAATTTTTAGAAAATTTGTAATCACATTCTTGTAGAGAAATAGCAAATATCCGTCCCGCATTGCTGCAAGAAAATCTCACTCTTTCCCACTCTTTATCGGGGGTTTGGATTTTTTTTTATCGGTTTTTTTTGTTTTCGATTTTCGGTTATCAATTTTTGCCTTTTTTTTATAAATTTGTTTGGTTATCTGTTAGCGGTTTTTGTTTTTTTCTACAATGTTTTATCGTTGTTTTAGTTTTCTGTTATTTATTTTTCTATTTCTGTTATCGATATTTGGACGTCTGTTATCGATTTTTGCCTTTTTTATCAATTTGTTTGGTTATCTGTTAGCGGTTTTGGTTTTTTCTTCAATGTTTTATCGTTTTTTTTAGTCTTCTGTTATTGTCTATTTTTGTTATCGATATTTGGACGTCTGTTATCGATTTTTGTATTTTTTAAGCTTGTTTTTTTAATATCAGTTTTTCGATATCTATTATCGGGTTTTAGGTTTCTGCTATCGGTTTTTAGGTTTTAATTTCTGTTATCGATTTTCCTGATTTTCTATTAGCCGCCTTTTTAATTTTTGTACTCCATTTTTTCTATTTCTGCCATCGGATTTCCGATTTCTGTTCTCAATTTTTTCGAATTCTGATTTTGCTGATTTTCTGTTATCCGTTTTTTTGATTCTTTTATCGATTTCCCGATTTATGTTATCGATTTCTTTTTTGTTTCTTTTCGATTTTGTTCGTTTTCTGTTGTCGCTTTTATCGATTTCTGTTATCGATTTTTTGTATTTCCAGTATCGATTATTTTGATTTTCTGATATCTGTTTTTTGAATTTCTGTTTTCGGTTATTTTATTTTCTGTTATCGATTTCTTAATCGGTTACCCGCTCCCTCTCCCTCGTTCCTCTCTCTCTTTCTCCCACTACCTCTCCCTCTCTCTCCCTCTCCCTCTCCTTCTCCCTATCCCTCGTCCCTCTCACTCTCACTCTCACTCTCACTCTCACTCTCACTCTCACTCTCCCTCTCCCTCTCCCTCTCCATCTCCATCAACATCCTCGTCTTCATCTCCCTCTCCATCTTCATCTTCATCTTCATCTTCACTCTC
This sequence comes from Urophora cardui, assembly GCA_960531455.1. Classification (NCBI taxonomy): domain Eukaryota; kingdom Metazoa; phylum Arthropoda; class Insecta; order Diptera; family Tephritidae; genus Urophora; species Urophora cardui. The sequence goes on along the minus strand of OY482672.1, from coordinate 155,237,720 downwards.
CATCTCGCCCTCACTCTCCTTCCCATGAATCAAAATGCCGGGATCTGGACTAAAGTCACTTTTAAGTAGGCAACCTGAGCATAGCAACTACCAAACAAAAAACCATCAACCAAATAACAGCAACAACAAGCAAAGCAACAAAGAATATGTGTCAAACTGTTTTATAAAGTTGTTGCCGTTAATGTTCTAGTCTAGTTTAGTTTAGTGTAGTCAGAGGCGCTTGCTGTTGTGCGCGACCAAAAGACTTGCAGGTGTTTGGAGGTTGTGTTTTTTGGTTTCGTGCACTTCCTTTTGCTTTGCTTTAATGTTTCTTTGTCGTTTCTTTCTTTTTTTTTTTAATAAGTCGCTGCCACAACAACACACATTCAATGCCTGTGTTCGCTTATTTAGCGCATGTTGCACGTTGCAACAACACACGTGTTGTTTTTGTTGCTCTATCTATGTACGTGCTTGTCGCTGCAACATTTTTGGCTGTTTGTTTGTTTGTTGCTATTATTGCAAAAATGTTGTTGTTATTGTTGTTAAAATTGTTTTTATTGTTATTCAAAATTTTTTTTTTTTGTTATTGTTGTAATTTAAGCACAAAACAACAACAGCACATACAAAAACTTTTTAGCGGCAATAAACTTTGTTTACATTGCAGTTGACTTTATTGCCAAAATTGTTGCTTTTACTGGTGTTGTTGTTATTATATGTTGCGTGTTGTTTTTCTTTTTTTTTTTGTTATTATTATCGCTGTTGCAAATTTTATTGTTGTTTTTACTATGGCCGCGCCGCTTTCACTGTCTCACAACTTGTATTTTACAACTTCACAAGAACTCAAAACTCATATCCCAATCACGTGCACTTTATCAACACCGAACAGAACAAAATAGAACAGAGGAGGAGCCGCGCACCGCGGCGCAGAAGAGAGTCATTGTTGGCGATGGCTTTACACTTTATTACGCTTGCTATTTGATAGTTTCTGTTATTCATATTGTTGTTGTTGTTTTTGTTTGTGCTTTTTTGGCTTTTGCTATTGGTGGCAACGCTCACAACAATGCCAACTTTATTTTGCCATCTTTTGCAAAACTTCTGCTGTTACAAACAAACAAAGTTGTACACAAACAAACACATGGAAAGTCACACATATACAGGAACAGAAATAAACACACACATTGTCTTAAAACAACAAAAAACACCTATCAAAGCATAAATTTGTTGCTTCTGCCACCGACCGCATCATTTTATTGCTTTCACTTAACCTTTGCCACACGTTCGCTCTTCGTCCTTCGCCGTTCGTCATTTGCGGCTCAAAAACTTGTTGCCTACTTTTTGGCGTGCAACAGCAGTAATCCACTTCAAAATCGATATGAATCTCTAGTAAAAGCAATACTCAGGAAGAAAAGCGCACAACGAACGTGTTTAAACGTGCTAAAGAAAATAAAACAACAACAAAATGGGGAGTGGTTTTGCCGTGTTTTTTTTTTTTTTTTGAAGATTAGTGAAAATTAGTACTTGAAAAATTGTTGTTGTTGTGAAAAAAATGCAACAAAAAGAGGCCAAAAACAAAAAATAACAAATAAGTAAACATTTTTTATAGACCAACTGTGAGTGAGGAAAGTAATTGCGGAAGTCGTTGGCCGAGTGTCGATTTGAAAGTAAGGAGAATATAAAGAGTACAAAGCGCTCAAAGAACGAGCGAATACAAAGTAAAGTATAGTGAAGTGAAGTGAGGTGAAGAAAAAATGGAAAACAGGAAATAATAAAAATAGCGTGTTAATGACAACCAAATGGCAACAACTGGACAGCGCTCAATTGCTCCATCAACCGGCCAACCAACCAACTTAATTACCGGTTTTCGCAGGAATGCCTTCCACTACCAAACGCATCTAACTTAACGCTATTTCTTTAGCAACACAGTACAACAAATTTAAACTTTTCTTAACTGCACCTCTTTCAAGAAAGTAATCGGTTTTTTCGTACCGGTTACCAATTCTAAAAAAAAAATTAAAGTGATAGGTGGTCGGAATTTCGTCAGGCTTCACTCCTTAAAGGATTACATCACGCTAATTTCAAAAATGTAATCGGGTTTTTCCGCAACGGTTACCAGTTCTCAAACTTTTTTTTACAAAAATGGAATGAGTGGCCGGCATTTCTTCAAACTTCGCTCCTTAAAGGACTAAATGATGTTGATTTCAAAAAAGTAATCGTTTCGTTCCGTACCCGTTACCAGTTCTAAAAAAAACAATAGTTCTATAAATATAGAATAACTGCTCGGAATTTAGTGCGTGGTCGGAATTTCATTAAGCTGCACTTCTTAAAGAGCTAAATGACGTTGTTTTGAAAAATCTAATCGGGTTTTTTCGTAACGGTCACCAATTCTGAAAAAAAAAACATCTTACAAAAATAGAATAAGTTATCGGAATTTTTTGAAACCTAATTCCTTAAAACACTAAACGATGTTGACTTCAAAAAACGAATTGGTGTTTTTCGTGCCGGTTAGCAATTCTAAAAAAAAGCATAGCATTAGTGGTCGTAATTTACTTAAGCTCCATTTCTTAAAAGATTAAATGATGCTATTTCGAAAAATTTTATCATTTTTTCCGTACCGATTACCCAAAAAATGTAATCGGTTTTTGCATACCGGTTACCAGTTCTGAAAAAAACATTTAACAGAAATACAATGAATGGTTTTAGTTTCTTCAAGCTTCACTCCTTCAAGAATTAAATGACGCTGATTTCTAGAAAGTAATCGATTTTTCCGTACCGGTTTCGAATTCTGAAAAAAAATGTCACAAAAATAGAATAAGTGATCGGGGTTATTCCTCAAAGGACTCTGATTTCAAAAATATAATCGGTTTTTCCGTACCGGTTTCGAATTCTGAGAAAAGTGTGACAAGGAGAGAACGAATAATCGGAATTCCATATTTCATATTTCGTATTTATTCAAAATTCAGTCAAATGAAACATGTAATTCTTACTGACTAAGGAACATAAACACTTAGAAGCTAGATAGTTAATATACTCTCTAAAAGATCACACTAATTTCCAAATAGTTATCGGTTTCCCGTACCTATTACCAAATCTGAAAAACCGGTTTTTATATTTTTGCAAATTTTCTCAGTATGCAGTTTTGTAGCACAACTAATTCTAGTTTAACAAAGTGCAGCTTGTCCAAAATTTCATTACTCCGTTTACAAAAATGTTGTTGAACAGTCTTATTGTTGCTGCTTTGCCTTGCCGTTGTTCACTGTCCACCTTCCTTCCTGCGTTAGTGACTAACATTATAAAAAATTGCTCTTATTATATAAACCACTTTTCTCTTCCTCTTTCTCTTCCTTTTCCTCTTCCTTTCACTTTCAATTTTACTTTGATTTAGCATCCAATAGGCTTCTTCTCGCTGCTGCTTTGCCAATCCCACCTCACATCCTTTGCCTTTTCCATTTGTCCGTTTGTCTTTGGCTTTGACTTTGTCCGCCAAGGCGTGCCCACTAAACTAACTAACACGGGCTTTGAAATTTGCCTTTGACTTTTTAAAATTACGCAGCCAATTGCTCTGCCAACGATTTCATCTTCAATTTCATCTACACTTTCAGTTGCAGCTGCTTCCAGCTCCGGCCCCGGCTCCGGTGCTTTAATTGCGGCTGCAGCTGCGACTGCGTTTGTGCCGCGGACTTCAACCGACTTTATCGTTTGATCATTTCATGATTTCACTTCTCTTCTTCCGGAGGCAGACATTTCTAACGTTTCCAACTAACGGCTTGGCAAATATTGTAAATGAAAGGCAATTTAAACGTTGTTGATGTTGGGTCAACCTTGTTTGCATAATTTCGTTATTATCTCTGGTTGAATTAAATGAAAAAATGGAGATAAATGAAAAAAGAAGAAAGAGAAAAAAAGGTGGAAAAAAATGTTGACCAACAAACCAAGAAGAAGAAGCGACTAGTACAAATTGTTGAAGACAAACATTCGTTTGTTTGGCCGACAAGCGTTTGTAATTGCTACTGACTTTTTTTTTATAAAGAGAAACACTCAAGCATTGAGCAATTTAACTGCTTGCGTTTCTAACTTTTTTTTTGCATTCTCTATCTATTTTTTCCTCCTTTTTCTGTTTGTCTTTTGTCCGTTTTTTTATTTTTCTGCTTCTTTACCTCTCGCTTTAAACAATTCAACGCTTTGGCTGCTGCGAATGCACGAGTGTCAAAAAATCTTTCTACGCGCTTTCACTCAATTAAGTAATAATTCAAGTCAGGCGCGGATCCAGGATTTCGGCAACGGGGGGGGGGGGGGGGGGGTTTTGAAAATTTCTTTTTTTGGAAGATGTTTTTTAAGGGCAGACGCTGAACATAGGTAGATTTTACGAATTTATGCGGCCAAAATTGAAAATTTTAAAATTGGGGCAAATACAAAATCCAAAATCGCTCTACGTTTATAATAGACCGGGCGATAATAAACCGGTCTTCTCGGCTTTTATAGACAACGGGGGTGTCCCTGCCGCTAGTCGAAACTTATTATTCTCTCACTTTTTCGATTTTTTTTTTACGCATTTTAAGTAACCCATTTTTAAACGTCAATATTTTCAGTTTTAAGACAGTTATCAAAGTAAACATCATGGATTCGGGTGCTTCAGGTAAATATCATTATTTATTGAAGAAATCGTCAACCTAGCATAATAAAAGACCCACCATTTTGACGCTTTTAAGCATATCGGCCTTTCTTGAAAAAATATTATTAATTTTTTAATTCAAAAGCATTTTAGTTATATTATCGCCTCCGATCGATTACCCGCCAATTTGTCTACGGAAAAATGCAAAGCCAGAAATTATCAACAATGGATTAAAAATTGGCCTATTTGGAAAATTACCTGCTTTCGTATTTTTAGTGTTTCCAATTTTTCAAAGTCAAGGAAATACTTATCATAAAAAGGGGCTAAGAATCCTAAAGCTACATTTTTTAGAAGAGTTTTGAGTATGCAATTTTGCAGCTCATTCAATTTTAATATAACAATATACTACATTCAACTTTTTGAAAATGTTCATTGGCTTTTCGGAAATTTTAATTGGAACGGTCTCACCCTACACCCTACAGAAAAAAACTTCTAAAATTGACGGAATTTTTCACAGCATTGAGAATTTCACTTTTTACACTAAAATTGGTTGGCTACATAACAGTACTCTTAGAAATCTCCTCAAAATCTTCTATAAATTATGGCCTTGCTTTGAAATTTTTAATCCACTTTCAGAAATTTCTAGGATTTTTCAGATTTTTTCTATAAGCTCAGAAATCCTGCTTAAAACGGATTTTTATTGAAAAATTTTCTATATTTTTAAACTAAAATAAGAAAGTAAAATTTTCGACAGAACTCTTTGAAATAAATTTAAAAACTTTGGCGTATGATTTTTTTTGAGTCACTGTATATATTTTTCATAAAATCGACGTTTAACTCAAATTATTAAAATTTTGCATTAAACAAGCAATTTGGAATAGATGTAGACAATAAAATATTTTTGGCCGCATAAAACTTGAAAATCTACCTATGTGCGCTGGTGAAAATATGGACTAATACCACCTACTATTATTATTCTATATACTAGTTGCGCCATTTCCCGCACCTTAAACACAACAAAATCAAAACCCTCCAAATTAACAATATGTATGTCATCACATAAAGTGCAGGAGATTTGAATTGAAGTTCTAAATAACATGTATAACGTATGTATGTATATTTTTGCATTGGTACGTGCGAATGAGTATCGTATGGTATTGGTGGCAAATTGATCATCAATTTCACTTACTCTTGCATTTAAAGCCAAAATAAATAAGAATATATGTATGTAGTACTTTTTGGTTATATTTATATTTTTAATAGAATTTTTCTTGTTCTTGTTTTTATATACTCAAATTTTTAAAAGATTAATTTAAACAAGAATTGCGAAATGCCTCTGAAAAAGGCAGATTCAGACATTTCTGACCAAATTAATTCTGTACAATCCCGATAAAAATAGGGATAAGAAAAAAAAGAAAATAAATTTGCGATTTGGCAATTTGCGAATAGCATTTGACAAATTTGATTTTATGCACGTGCGTCCAAAGGTACTTACATGAACTTTTTTCGCATGTAGATACATATTTTAGATGTTATGTGGTCCAACCATTGCTTTTGGAATGATAGAGTTTTCCTTGATCAGTTTGGGAAATTTGGGCGCAGAATCTATAAGGGCATTAATTTGGGATCTATGATAAACCACAAGGGGGGGGTTTGAACCCCAAACCCCCCCCGTGGATCCGCCACTGATTCAAGTCAAAAAAACAAATAATTGGCAACGACGCAACAGGGCGTAAGTAATTATTATTATTTGCATACAAAACAACGGCTGACGGTTGACAGCCGAAAGTGGCAAGTGACCTGACAAGGAAAGTGAAAAAAGTGTCCCTTATTTGCTTTGCTAGAAGTTGGACGTGTTAATGGATGCTTTATTATTCGCATTTTATTTTCAAAGAATTTTTTCTAAGAAAATTGCCTTTTTCCTCACTTTATTTGCAGAGTGAGGAGCGTCTTTTTTTTTGACAAATAAAGTTAGTAAAATGTGTGAGAAAAATTTAAATTAAACCTTTGCTCTTTAAAAAAGAATTTTTAGTTACCGAATGTATGCGAAAATTTCTTTCTTCAAGAAGCAGCCACCCAAGCGCCACATACTGAGCTTCCTTCCCCCGTAGTTCATAGAGTGACAGGGCTAGTCTCAACGCCGAGTGGCTTCCAGAAGCAACCCGAAGCAATGGCTAAGTCGAGACTCATCAGAAGAAACTCGTACTGCTCTAGATTTAAGCCCCATTCCCAAGAGCATGTGGTGTAGATAATTTGGATTCCACAAACATTTAATTTTTCTTATATTCTATTGTAGCAACGAGTGAACCTCCGAACTAGTCGTGCCGATTTCCCAAAAACAACCCGAGACAATGGTTGAGGGTCCTCAATTTCTGAGTTAACAAGATCCTCAGTATTCTAGTAGCTTTCTCTGGCTAGTCTCGTGGTAATGAGTAAGCTAATGAGCTGGCGAAGAAGAGTGCGGGTCTTGGAGCAAAACACTTCATGGACGTTACGATGTCCTTCTGTGAAATTAGGCAGAGGTACCAAATGTTTGGCTATCTGTGAGAAGTGATTCATGTAGACTTATCATCGGGGGCCTTAGCTGTATTTTAGCATCACATGTGTTCAGAAAAGTATGTACTTGGTTAGTGAAAGTGAAGGCAGAGAATACGGATGGCATAAAGAGACCGTATACGGCATGTACTCTGCTGCTGTTCTGCATTTTGCAGGCTACGACTTCAGCTACAAGGGAAAGTTGAATTGGGGGATCTCGATCTGTCACCAAAATAGTGATAAGAAATCTCTTGGTATTTGCTAAAGGGACGTGGTTGTTCTACAGTTTGAGTACAGGCATTTGATGTGTGTAGAGGTTTTCATGCTCAAGAACTTTTCTGGTAACACTACGAACTTACTTAGTCTATGTGAGACCAATATTGGCCAGCCAGTTTAGCCTAACCTCTAGTTCCTCTTCATCCTTACAAGCCTTGTACAGTAGACGGTGTAGGAAGCACTTTCTTGGTATTTACTGAGGATTATGGGTCCATCATCAATGAGAGCTCTCGTCATTAACCCTAAATGCAGCAGACCTAGAATAATAACAGAGAATTTTCTCAAGGAAGCCCATTAATCATAAGAGCGCCATTGGGGTACTTACGACCAAATATCAGTTCTTTTTACCAACTTTTTCTATGCCATAACAATAAAAACCATCAATAATTATTTTCCAAACATGTTAATCCTAGAAGGTTTAAGATTAGATTTTTCCATGCGCTCCGTTCGAAGCAAAGTTAAAATTAATTTTTCAAAGCTTTTACCTTCCCTGCGTGTGGCCATACATGCAAAATTCGATTGATAAAATTAAAACCAGAAAAAAGCAAAAAAAAGGACAACTAGCAATTATTTCAGCCAAAAACACCGTAGTCAATTAATTGCTTTGCTTTGCGAAACTCAATTAGAATTTAATTTTTGTATTACGTTCTAATGGTTTTTCACAACTTTTTGCCGCTTGACAATTTCGATTGCGTGCACTTGATGGTAAAACCACCAAAACCGAAAATATTTCACAAAGTTGGTTGGTGGTGGTAAACATTTTATTAAAAAAAAAACAAAAAAAAAACAAAAAATGCGGTTTGTTATGGAATTTTAACGCTTGAAGCAAAAAAAGAAAAAAAAATTTAACTATAGATATAGTTTTAAAAAGTTAAATAACTCTTAATTTTTGATTGCACTCCACGCTGAGTGTTGAGCTTATTAACATGCATATACATACATATAAGTATATGTTTGCATGTATTGAGTTGATTGTTTTTGTGTGCTTTTGAAATGTGATAACAAAAATTATGAAACTTTGACGGCACTGCAATAAAATATGCATATGTTTTCTATATAAGCACATACCTATACATTTTTTCAAAAAGGAATTTTATTTCAAATTCAATGCATATTTTTTATATTATATTTGCAATTTTTTTTTTTCAATAGCATTCTGGCAAATCGCCGCAAGCCAAATTGAAATTGCAAATTTATTTCTATTTTAAATTGTGGCAAGTGGGCAGGAGGCGATTCTAATCGATTGTTTATATATTCAGACATACATAAATATGTATGTTTGTAGGAATACTTGAATACTTGCTAATATATATATACACCCAGAAAAATAAACATCAACACGATTCATGTAAAATTAACACGATCGTTCTTTCACATAGAACAACAACAATGTTTTCAAAATACACGATTTTTTAAACATGATTTTGGCTTTGTAACTGTCATCTGAAAATTTGGTAAATTCAACCAAATTTTATTGTTGATACAATATGAAGAAATTTAACATCGGTATTCATAAAAAATTAAATAAGTTTTAACAATTATATAAAGTGACATTTTCATAAAAATTTTAAATTTTAACAGCTTTATAAATCTATTTTATTTTTTATGAATAAGAGGGTTAAAATATCCAAGATGATTCAAATATAAAATTTTATTCCTAAATGTCATTTGGAATTTGGTTTATCTAACAAGATGATAGTGTCAATATAAACTAAAAAAAAATGTTAAAAAAAATTACGTCCTAATTCTAGTTACTTTTTAGTGTTAATTCTACAGTTATCATCCTGTTAAACTAACACTTGACAGTAGTGTTAAATTTACTAGTTTACACGGTGGCATATATATAGAATTGTGTTGAAAAAAATTAACCACAAAATTTTTTGATTTTTGGTTGATTTCACACGACATTTTTTTCTGGGTGTAAAATAAGGTATGCTAAAAATTTAAATATCAATAAAAATTGAACGAAATATTGAAGCACTTCAGGCTAAATAGGCGCGCAAAAGTGAAAGGTTAATATTACAGGGTGTATCAAGTGCCAAAAAAACAAGCTTACTAGCTCAATTGCATTCATTTTGAACTAAATGCCAAAATTGTTTGTTGTCATTTGATTAAAATTAAATTTTGTTAGAGCATTTCGTCACAACTCAAGATTCCTAACAATTGTATGGCAAAAGGCCAATTAAAATGGTTACTTTTCAGTTCAGAGATAATGATGGAAACTTGCATGTATGCTACCCTGTTTCACTTCCCACTATTGGCAACTCTGTCATAGTTGGACGTTCGAAAGCGGCATTTTCTGTGTTAGCGATCGAACTGCCTTTCGTTGAGGTATAAAAGGCAAATATCACCGCGCTGGTGTTCTAACGCATTTAACCGGCCTACTTGGGTCGCTGCTTAAGACTGTAGAGCAGACATGGCCAAGCCATAGCAAATTTGTGCGAAGTTGATTCACACATACATGCGAACCAATGTAATGGAAATCACTCTGCGCTCACCGACACAATTTCACTCACAACTTTGCCGACCATTACTGTAGAGGCAGCCAATTCAACTAAATCCAAACAAGGACTTCTCATTCGTTTATGCATATATGTATGTATGTGGCTTTGAGCTTTTATAGAATATTGAGGAATTCGTCATCATGAAAAGCAGACGCTATTTGCTCTAGTAAAAAAAAAAATATTTCATTTGCCTCCCCCTGTAGCTGCGGGCAATTTGTGCGGCAAGACAACAGCCACAAATTGAGAAGCAGCAGCACACATGTACACTGTAAATCTCCTGCGCAGTATTGCCACCAACAAATTCTTGTCATTGTTAGTTATTTAATATATCCCAAAAAAAGGTCACAATAGAGTTACAAAATATTTTATTAATTTTGTTGACCTGCATTGTTTTCAATTTTTAATAAACTCACAACAATCCATAAATTCAAACAATCCAAACGATTTTGGCTCATGCAGCCCGTTCGCCCGTTCACTTTTTTGCAAGCTTTTCGTTTTAAACACATTCTTTTTGTTTTTTTTTGGCAAACAATAAAATTTTCCAATAATTTTGTGCATAACAAACACACAAAAAAATATTTGTTCATATATACAATATAGAACTTTTAAATGGACATACATGCATATATACTTACTTACTTACATATGTATATACATTAAAATACTGTCATAAATATGTGTAGGTAAATGTGTGAGTTATATTGAGCGTTTGACTATAGTAAATATTATGACTATGTAGGGTTAAAGGGCATCAATAATAAATTTTTAAAAGAGTTTTATATTGGACTTATAAAATACATAACTACGTAACTACAATGTGAACGTGCATGAACATGTATGTACATATATATATAAGACAAAACACGTGTTGAAAAAGCATTCAATTTTTTTTTATTGTATTTTTATTATTTTTTTTTTCATTTGATTCACTCTGTGTTCAATTATTAAACAGCAAAATGTGCAAAAAATCGCGCATCCATTTTTTTCTATTTTCCTCTTTTTTTTGGTAATTTTATGGCACAAGAGCAGACTATTACAAGCTTACACACATATAAAGAGCGTTTTGATTTATTGCATGAGATTATTTTTTAACAAATTTTTATCGCAAGTGCCAAACAATTTGTTGGTTGGTTTGGTTTTTTAAAGTGGCAATTGAATTGGCGGAAATGCGATACACACATACAAACAAATACATGAAATGTTTTCTTTTGCTTTTTTTTGCTACATTTTAATTGATTTATGCTTATTCGCATAAGATTATTTGCCATTTAATAAATGGCTATTGAGCTTGAAGCAAATTCACAGTTCGCAGTGCGACAGAACAATGCGCAAAGCTCTAAAAGCTGATTCTCCAACAAGGTTAAAGGTGAAGTGCGTGAAATGAAATGAATATTAAAGGCAAATGAAAACAAATTAAATGTTAAGTGTTTTCTTTCGAGTTTTACTGTATCGATCTAAACAACTCTCTTGACGGCACTTAATATGGTGGCTTAAAGAGGTACATTGGGGTGGCAAAAGACTGTGATAAGAGTCGTCAGTATCCTAATAATGCACTTAGGGTTAATGTGCTGCCATAGGAAAAATTTCCCTGCTCGATGTTAAGAAATTGAGGTATCAAACTTTAAGCTACGACCATAAATGCGGAAGATATGAAAAAAAATTTAATTTGTTGACAACTAGGGTGATCCTGAAAAAAAAAATTTTATATATATATTTTTTTTCATTATATGTATATATATGAGTGATATATTAAACTTTAAGCAACGGTTATAAACGTCGAAGATATAAAGAAAATGCAATAGGGTGATCCCTAATTTTTTTTTAATGTTCTGCAAGAATAGAATATATCGCACCCTAAATCAAAAAGTGGCACAACTCAAAATTTTTCGATTGCCAAAAAAAAACTTTTGACCGAAAAATTACGATTATACCTGGCCCTTTGCCATATGATTGCTTGTAATGAAAAAACGTTTTTTGGCTCTCCTGAAAATTTTTGAATTTTGAGTTGTGCCACTTTATGATTTAGGATGCGATATGCTAAATTATATACAACACAGCACAGTTTTTTTTTTAATTGTCGGAGATCTGGGTCGCCAGTACCAAAACGATATACTTAGGGTTAATGTGCTCCTGCCACTTTATGATTTAGGATGCGATATGCTAAATTATATACAACACAGCACAGTTTTTTTTTTTAATTGTCGGAGATCTGGGTCGCCAGTACCAAAACGATATACTTAGGGTTAATGTGCTCCTGTATGAAAAATTTCACTTCTCGAGATAAAAACATTAATGTATGTAACTTTAACCTACGACTATAAAAGCATATTTTTTATGAAGAAAATTGTAAATGGTTGACTACTAGGATAGTCCTAATTTTTTTTTTTTTTTTTTTTTTGAAATCTTTTTCAAAAATTCATTTTGGTGGCGCTCCAGTGAAAGGTGCAAGACAAAATTCAGAAAAAAAAAATCAAAAACACACCAGTTCAAAAAAATTCAGAAAAAAATTCAAAAACGCAAATTCAAAAGAAAAATATTTTTTTCGATACGCTCTAAAGTAGGAACTAAAGCGTCTTATCGCCAAAATTAAATAAATACTTCAAATTTTGAATTAAAATAATAAGTATTTCTTTTAAAGTAAGTAAGAATGTCTTTCTCTTATTTCAATATTAACCTTTTTTTCTCTCCTTTTCTTACTCTTCTACATCAATTTCCAAATATCCCCGTATCCCTTCGATTCCATTTTTTGTAATACAAAATACTTATGCGCCTGCAGGCATATAAAATGACAAAGGCAAAAAAGTTAGTTGAAATGCTTCTTGCAAAAAAAAAAAAAAACGATGTCATTGACGCATTTTTTGAATAATTCAATTTGCATAACAAAATGAAATTCAATATTCTTGTGCAGCAAATATATTGAACTTGTTGTCGCTGTTGCCTTTGAAAAGGATGCTATTTTCTTTCACCATCTGCCTCCTGCTTGGCCACTTGAAACAATGTGCGCGAACCGTTTTCTTATTGACTACAAAACTAAAATAAATAAATAGGAGCAATTTGCTTGAAATTTTCTTTAATATTTGCGCTTCTTATTGCAAATGGCAGCAAATATTAAATGCGTGTGTTTTTATGTAAAAGAGCAACACAATAAACAAGAACATGGCGGCCGCGGCGGTAAAAGTAAATTAATAAATCGGAAATGTGATGCAACGCAATTTTTACGCATCGATGATTTCTCGACTGCCTGCTTTGCCAATTAAGGTGGCTCTGGGAAAGTGCGAAAGCAATAATATTTTGAAGGTCGCTATGGGGTTAAAATGTTCTAGAAAATTATTCGCCATAAAATTTCATTAGAGGAATTTTCGGACAAAATCTTTGTACAAAGAACCTAAAAGCAAACAGGAAATAATAAACAACAATTACTCCTTGAAATATACAACAACTTTTATACGAACGAATAAAAAAGCATTGTATCTTTTTTATTATTCCGAGAAACATGTTTTTTACATTCTGTGGCCTATTAGGTTCTCTCTGCAAAGTTGGTGTCTGAGGAGATCTCTTGTAAAATTTTATGGTGAATAAGTTTCTGGAACATTTTAACCCTCTAGCGACCTTCAAAGTACTATTTTTTCGAGTTTCTTAAAAATGTGCTATAGCGTCCTCTTCTTTGGAGTATTAGAAGGCTAAAGTATTCTACGAAATAACAGCTCGTGCAATTTCGCTATATGTTTCCTTACAACATCTTTCTATAAGATATGTATTTTAACCCTTTCTTTCATTTATTTAAAAAAAAAAACTCAGACGAGGCGCTTCTACTTCGGAAAGTCCAAAAAAAAATTGTTTCCACTTTTCATTTCCTGAACACGCAACAGAGTATAATCTCTTCATTTCCACTAATACTCACAACCTTCCACTTATTTTTTTTTTTTGTTCACTTTTTATTCAATTTCCACTCTTGTCTTACACAAAATGCCTTTACACACACCGTACACCGCTGCTGCTGACAAGGCAAATAAAAACCGTTTTGGTTGACTGTAACTGGGGCGCTGCTATGGCAGCCTGGCACTTGAACTAAGAGGGTGAAGGGCGCTTCAGTGATAGTTGTTTTGCCATTTTTCTTTTTTTTCGCTTTCAATTTCTTGCCCCTTGTGTCCATTCAACTGTGTAAACACACGCAAAAATCTGCGCAATCATTTTACAATTTCATATTTCGCACGCAGACGCATCAGCATTTTTGCAAAAATAATATGTGACAGCGAGAGCAACAACAACAACAACCACAATAACATCAGTGCCCTTGCTGAGTTCAACTCAGGCCTTTATTCCATAGGCTTTAGCATGTGCTGGACTTTGTGTGTGTTAAGGTTGAGGTTTAAGGGCAAATGGAAAGAAAAGTGCAAAGAAGTGTGCAAGAAGAAGACAAAGGGGCAAACGAGCAAGGAAGCAAAGGGCGTGTGCGTACAGAAAGCGTTAGCGCGTATATTTTTCTTGTTGTTGTTGTTTATATTCTCTTTTGTGAATTTTTTCAGTGTTTTTTATTTAATAAAAAAAGATGGAAAGGCAGTTTTACGTGAGTGGATGAAACTAAATATAATGGAATGGAATTCGCGGTTTATTAGACTTTTGTTTACATTTATTTATTTATTTATTTTTTCATACTTGCTTTCTTTCCTTCCTCTACTGCTACTTCGACTTCTACTTCTACTTCTACTTCTGCTTCTTCTTCTTCTTTACAACAGCCCACCTAACACCTAGAATATTTTTTATGACATTCACTGGCGCTCTACACACGACCTCTACCTCCCTATGTACCTTCGCCTCTGCATATGGACTCTGCCTTAGTTTCCACCTCTGCTATCTTCCTTTGTCTTTCCATTTGCCACTGACTACTGCCCTCAGCTCAACACTTTTGTCGCCTTCACAACCCCAGCCGGCCAGCTAGTCAATCAGTGCAGTGCAGCGCAGCGCAACATGAATAAACACGCTTATTACACTTGACGCCATCAGCAGCGCAGCCCGTTTGTCAACTCCTGTCAACGTTCTTTTCTGTTATTCTATTCTCGAAAAGGATTTCAGCAGCCAGTCCCCTCAACCGTCCACACAATAGCACAGCAACGACCGTTCTTCTACATTCCGCCATTCTGAGGCACAAGAGTGGTAATCTTTTGCAATTTTTGTGCTTAACAAGTTGTTATTTTCTATTGTTGCTTTGTTGTTGTTGTCACGTGAATGCGAAAAGATTCCCTGTTTGCTTTGCTGTGGCATTTGGTCTTTCTTTCTTTACATTTCTTTTTATTTCTTTTTTTATTTTTCATGCTTCTCAGAATTAAGTGTTGGAAGAAAATGTCCAATTAAGCTCGATTGGAACTTAAAATGCTATACCCAGCTGGTGCTAACAATGCATGTAAACTGTAGTTATCAACTTAACAGATTATTTGCTGCCCGGTTGTGTAAAATAAACAGATGCATCCGCCATGAAATTTCCTCAAGGGTCTCCTCAGACAAAATCTTTGTACAAAGAACCTTAAAGACCACTTAAAGCAAAAAGCATTACTCCTCGAAATAATCGATAAAATTTAATGCTTTTTTCAGGGACGTAACGGTTATAAGAGAAATTGGGTAGAAGTCATATTTAACCATTATCATGGGAAAAAAATTTTTTTGGTCCTTAATAACCATTTTAAAAACCAAAAAACCGTTTTGGGCCTGAATAACCATTATGGTAACCTTTTCACCACACTTAGAAAAATAACCATTATTTTAGGTCCCTGCTTTTTTTATAATCGATAGATTGTGCCGTTTGCTTGTGGGTGCAATAATTGATTTGTTAATTTATTTTTGACAGCCAAACTGTACCAAGATGTTGTTGTTGTGAGCCATAGCGAGCCAATAGAGCCAATGGTTGTTCATGCTTGCCTTAAAGCTTAATTTATTTATTCTTTTTTGTACTTTCGCTTGTCACCAGCGTTGCCGTTGAAAAATTTTCGTGGTGGCTAGATTTGATTTAATTTGTGGCTAAAAATGGCTAAAAAATTTGGTTCGTGGCTAAAAATGGTGGCTAAAAAATTTTGTTGTACATTAACATGTTTTAAATTTATTTTTCAAATTCAGGCACAAAAATTATTGCATACAATATAAGGAAAAAATCATAAATTTTTGTAAAAAATAAAATATTCATACATACAGAGTATGTACTTAACTATATCTAAAAGAAATAGATATCACATTCAATATCTAACATTATGTCGTCTTCTCTTCATAAATTAATTCTTTCTTCATCAATTTAATGAGATCTTATGTTATTTCAAACTCATTGCAACATTGTTTTACATACTTTAAGCCATATCTTATAGTTAAAATTGCATTCTACATTGTATGATTCATTTTGTTTCGATTTTTGGTTTTGACAATATTCATTACTGAAAAGGTTCTTTCCAATTCGGCGTTGCTAAGTGGTAGAAGTAGCAAACAATATACAAAGTCAGTTAGATCCCTATACGGACTATCATCGACAGCCTACTATCAACTAGCGAGTATCAACAGGCATTTATCGATAGTTGCGTTACTTGTTTTGTTTTTTAACACTTAAATCGATTTGTGATAATCGCTGAATTGAATTAGCGTTACCACATCCTTCCTATGTGCAAAATTATGGTTCATTACAAGCGGTGGCTAAAAACGTGGCTAGTGGCAAAACCGAAATTTTGGTGGCTAAAAAAACACGGCGATGGCTAAATCTAGCCACTAAATGGCTAAAACGGCAACGCTGCTTGTCATATTCTATTTTCTATCTCATTCTTGTCCATTTACACTATTTTTTCACTCCGTTTACACAATATGCCAAGAGTTTCATAACAATTAACTATGTACACAATTTAATTATTTATTTTATGTATAAATATTTTGCATCAGCCGCCCGCTGCAGTTTGGCCCTCTCACTAGTAGAAGCAACATTCATTATTTATGCAACAAAATTTCTCAAACCAATATTTATGAGGGTTTTCCATTGACCAAAAAAGGTGTTTACGCAGACATGCCATTGAAATTGTGTCTGTACTTATTTGCACTACAATGCCATAAATGTTATAAATGTTACTCATACGCCGTGTAGCGCGTAACGAATTATACGCAATAAACGCATAAAAAATTCATATTACTTAATTAATTAATTAATGGAAATGCATTTATTGCTTAATTAACTCTTTTTGATTTGTTTTTCTCTTTTTTTTTCTTCATCTGTTTTTTTTTGTTCTTACATATTTCACAGAAGCGCAACAATAAGTTCCAATTTCCTTTTTGCGTATCTACAAAGTGGAAACATTTAATTTATAAAGAACTAATGAGCAGGTAATTCATATTAAATTAAGGTACTGTTTCAGTTAGCAATTGAAAGCAAGTGAAGCATAATGCACATTTTCTCTTTTGCTAGCTTTCATTTCGGCAGCTTAACTGTCTGTCGTCAGCCAATTTGGCCAAGCGGTGCTTGGGGTGCGTCGCCTGAGCTGGCAGAATAAACACACACACACAGGCAGCATTGAATGCCCGTTAAGCATCTTTTATATTATTGAAACATGATATTTGTATACGATTTTTGGCAATTCTGCTAAACCAATTTTAAAACCAAAAACGATAAAACCATGACAAAGATATAATTATTATCTGTGGTCTTTGAGGCTCTTTTTACCAAGATTTTGTCTGAGCAGACCCATAGTGAAATTTTATGGTGATAAATTTTCTAGAACATTTTAAGCCTCTAGCGATTTTCAAAACACAATTTTTTTGGGCTTTCTAAAATAGTGTTTAAAACTACCCATTCGTTGGGCTGTTGGAGGGTTAAAGTATTCTGCGAAACTAATGCTCGCGCAATTTTACTAAGGGCCGGTTTCACCACCTCCGGTTAATTTAATCGCTGGTTAGTTTGACGTAAATCGTATGGCGAGCTGTCAAATAAATTGCTTAACCGCGCAAAAATCTGTGGTTAAGTGCTTAACCGGATATGGTGAAACCGGCTCTAAATATTTACTAACACTATATTTCTAAAAGGTATGTATTTTAACCCTTCTCTGGCATTTAATTTAAAAAATAAAAACTCGGGCGAAATTTTACAAATTTTAAATGGCAATAAAAAAATTTACCAAATGATTTAAGAGGGTTTTAAAGTTTTTCTGTACGGGTAGTGGTCTTTCATTCTGTGTTGGAATTATAGTGCCCCAAAAAATGCTGCTGCACAGTGTTATTTAATAAGAAAACCAAAAATTTATCCAACAATAGCTCAAATCCTTTTGCCACTCTAAATCTTCCCTAAACATTTAAATCATAGCCCTTTATAACTTACTAAACAAATAAGATTAGTAATCCACTTAACAACAGAAATTTAATTAAACTGACATCTGCCTGGTATCCTGGCATCCTGGCATCCTGGCATCCTGGCTGCCTTCAGTACATACCCAAATGCCTCAGCAGACCACATTATTAACACATGTTAGCACCTTAAAAGGACTTTCCGCTATTTTCTTGTCATTATCCTGCTTTAGATACACACACACACGCACTCACACTCACTTAGTCATGCACGCATGTAAATGTCATGTCACGCTAATTCGCTCTGTCATCCTTTTGCCCACAAAATAAAGCAACCATGTGTGAGTCGAGTGGAGTAGAAACATTTTGTTTACAAGTAATTTTGGTTAAAATAACCAATTTAACGCCCACAAAAACATAATTGTTGTAAAATCTGTCTGTGCTTGGTTTTTTCTAGTGTGTAAGTGCATACCCACTTTTCAGCAAAAACCAAAACAACAACAGCAACAGCAACAACAACAACAGAGAGCACAGTAAGGACACCTTTTGTAATACAAGCAAATCCCATTTACTCTGCTTTTGAAACCTTAAATAGCTAATGGCATTTAACAAAAAAAAAAGTAAATAAATATGTAAAACCATAACGCTTGAAAAGATTTGAAGGATTTTAAGGATTTGAAGGATATGGCCGCGGCAGCACAATGAAAAAGGCTGCCTAAAGACCCTAAAATTTATGCAATTATGTTTGCGTACCCAGTAGAAGATGGAAGATGTATGTAAGTAGCTGTCAAGGACGCAGAAGGCAAAAATATGTTTTCCTCGAAATAATCAAAAAAATTTAATGCAGGTGTGTTTTTCCTATAAAAGTTGTTGCATATTTCAAGGCGTATCGTTTGGTTATTGTAACCTGTGGTCTTTTAGCCTCTTTCTGGTCGTTTAGCTTCTTTGTACAAAGATTTTGTCTGAGTAGACCCCTAGGGGATTTTTATGGCGAATAATTCTCTAGAACATTTTAACCCTCTAGCGAACTTAAAAATGCTATTTTTTCATACATTATAAAAGAGATGTCAAGAAAATCACTTCGTGGAAGTGTTAGAGGGTTAAAGTATTTATTTTTAAATTTTTTTTTTAGATTTATTTTAATTTTTTATTTTTTTATTTTTTTTTTTTATATTTATATTTTCTTATATTTATATTTATATTTTTTATTTTATTTATTTTTATGTTTTATTCATTTATTTTTTTTTTATTAATATAGTTTTTTATATTTTTAATATATTTTTTTATATTTTCTTTTTATTTATTTATTTTTATATATTTTTTTTTTATTTTTTTAACTATTTATGTATTTATTTATTTTTTTTAATGTATTTTTTATATTTTTAATATATTTTTTTTATATTTTATTTATATTTATTTATTTTGTTTTTATTTTTT
Source organism: Urophora cardui (assembly GCA_960531455.1). Lineage (NCBI taxonomy): Eukaryota > Metazoa > Arthropoda > Insecta > Diptera > Tephritidae > Urophora > Urophora cardui. The sequence goes on along the minus strand of OY482672.1, from coordinate 155,218,082 downwards.
TAATTACTTATGTATTTATTTTTGTTAATTTTTTCTTTTCACTTTTTATTTTTTTTAATATATTTTATTTATATTTATTTATTTTTTATTTTTATTATTTTTTATACATTTTTTTTATATTTTATTTATTTTTTTTTTATATTTATATTTATATTTTTTTATTTATTTTTATGTTTTATTCATTTATTTTTTTTTGTTAATATATTTTTTATATTTTTAATATATTTTTTTATATTTTCTTTTTATTTATTTATTTTTATATATATTTTTTTTATTTTTTTAACTATTTATGTATTTATTTATTCTTTTTATTAATGTATTTTTTATATTTTTAATATATTTTTTTATATTCTATTTATATTTATTTATTTATTTTTTTATTTTTTTAATTACTTATGTATTTATTTTTTTTATTTTTTCTTTTCACTTTTTATTTTTTTTTTAATATATTTTATATATATTTATTTATTTTTGACTTATTATTTTTTTATTTATTTTTTTATTTTAACTCTTTTTTGCTATTTATTTAAAAATCACAGACAAAATTTCGCATGCAATAAAAAAAATTACCAAATTAGGCAAGCAAATTTTGAGATTATACTATGCAGGTATTGGTATTTCATTCTCTTTAGGAATTATTCCGCCCCCGGACAATAAACTCTCAAACTGTGTCATAGCGTTGTTTATGTAAAAGAAGAAAGAGCTTGCCAAATTTTCTTCTGGTTATGAATATGTGCATAGTTTTGTATGTGTCAACGTATGTATGTATGCTTGAGTGCGTACATTAACCCCAAAAGTGCCGTTTCTATTTTGTTGTTTTCTTTTTTTGCTGCGTGTCGCCTCTTACTATTGGTTTTTATTGTTTTATTTTATTTTTGCTTATTTTGCTACTGTGACTGTGGCTGTGTCTATGTATCTTTTTGTGTTTTTTTTATAATTTTTTATGTGTATGTTCTTTGCCGCTTCATTTACTTATAATTTCCCTAACGATTTTTTAAATTCATTCTTTCATTTCAAAAACCGCATGCAAATCCTTTTCGCATTTTAAAACTTTTCTTTGTTTGCTCTACTTTTTTTTTGCTTTCCTTTTTGTTTTGTTTTTTTTTTTTTTTTGGCTTATTAATTACTCTTTTTTGCTGCCGTTTCAAGCGTAATTCGCCTTTTGCATATTTTTCATCTTTTTCATCTCTTTCTATTGCGGTTTTCTGAAATGTGTGTATAATGTAAAAGAAAGCACCCACATTAAGGTTAAAAATTAAATGATTTTTCACTTCATACCAGCAAAGTCAAAGCTTGGCATTGTACAATAAAAAAGATAAAAAACAGCAAAACCATTGAAAAAAGTAAGTACGAGAGTAGCATTAATTTTTTACTCTCTTTTGTACTTGTTTTTATCTGCTTTTTGTTGTTGCTTCTAACGGCATCAATTACTCTGCTCTGACGAGTGCGTGAGAAAAGAAAATGAGTAAACGAGCAAAATTGGGAGAGAGCGCTCCTTCGCGTTTTAATAACGCGCACTATTTTTGTTGTTGTTGTGCACATGAAGTCTGCAGCTTACTGAGCGCAAGACCCTCTTGATAGTGTCTGCTCTCTGCTCATGGTGCACAATTGAGAGAAAGACATTTTTTTTTACAATTTTTTTTAATAATATATTTTTATTATTTTTTAATTATTTTATTTTTGCAAACTCTATTTTTTTCTCTTGCTTTGCTTGACAATATTTAACTTTCTACTATTAACAACAACAACATTGTTGTTGCGCTCTCAAACAATCCACAGCACTTCAAATTCACTTCATATACACCACAAAAGAAAAATACTGGGAAATTTCTCACTTTGCAATTTTGCTCTACGAAAAAGCTTTCTTTCTTGCTTACTTTGCTCTTGTACTCCTTTGCAAAAGTAAGGAAAAACAAAAACGCTTTGGCAGCGCTGCTTTCAACTTTAAAATTCGGCTGCTCAATGCTTTTTTTGTTGTTGCTTCAAACAATATTTCCTTTCAGACTTAACGGTTTATTAGCGCATCGTGCATTGGCTCATTTGCTCATAAATGCTGGTCCAGTCAACAACAACATTGTCGTTAGCGGCGATGATGGTGGCACTCACTAAGCTCGGACAAAAGTGCTTCGCTTTTATTCGCTTCCTCATTTCATTTTGTTTGCATTACATTTGATTAAAATGTTGCGTATACGCCATGGTGCGTGTGTGTGCATTGTTTGCTGGAGTGCATTTGCTTTGTACGTTTTTTTATACTCAAGTGTATTTATGTATAAAGATATCTACATCGTAAAGACCCAAAGTGGGTAATTGGGTTACATTTTTATTTGCCTGTTCTGCTTCCTCTTCTTATTCTTCTTCTTCTGTGTCGATTATCTCGAAATGCATTTTTATAAAGTTCCACATTCGTTGCGTTCTTGGATCCATGTCACGTTAGCCGAAAGATTACTGACCATAGTTGTCACATCAGTGGTAGAGGGAGGATGCCCTCAGGGTGGTGTACTACCTCCTCTGTTGTTGTGCTTGGTTCCGGACGCCCTTCTAACGCAAATTCAAAATTTCCATCACATCCAGGCTTACGGGATTGATGTATGTACGTTTTTATCACACTAATAAACACTCAATAATAATAATAATAATAATAATAATAATAATAATAATAATAATAATAATAATAATAATAATAATAATAATAATAATAATAATAATAATAATAATAATAATAATAATAATAATAATAATAATAATAATAATAATAATAATAATAATAATAATAATAATAATAATAATAATAATAATAATAATAATAATAATAATAATAATAATAATAATAATAATAATAATAATAATAATAATAATAATAATAATAATAATAATAATAATAATAATAATAATAATAATAATAATAATAATAATAATAATAATAATAATAATAATAATAATAATAATAATAATAATAATAACCCACGCCCTCCAATCCCGCCCGACCGCACGAGAGCGCACCCGCATGACGTACGGATATTTTTTATTTACATAAAATGCCGAGGTGTTGAGTGGCAGGAGTTTGTTAAGCGTCGAGATCTTAAACTGCTCAGCTACAGAGAAATAAAATCATCAGCTGAGTATAGTACATTTGAAGTTAGTCTTGAGAATTATAACAGAATAATCGCTACTATGTGTTAAGATAAGACAGTATTTTTTCCCTTATAATGAAAAGCGAGTCCGAAATATCTAAAAAGCTGGAATAGGAATTAAAGCTCTTACATAAACCCCGGAAAGGTTCATTTAATTCAAAGTTTGATTTACATTGCTTTAAATAGATAGGGTTGAAGTGTCTTGTTGAACGAGAAGGAATGTTAAAGTTTATTTCAGCTAGCAAGAAAGGAGAAAGAATTAAGCCATTCAAGAGCTTAACGATAAATATTACCCCTAACATTTCTCGCCGACTTGCAAGAGTCGGAAGATTAAGGAGTTTTAAACGGCTAGTATACGGTGGAAGATTGTAACCAGAATCCCAAGGCAAATTTCTTAAAGCAAAAAGCAAAAACTGTTTTTGGACTGACTCTAAGCGATCAGAGTGAATCTGATAGTATGGATTCCAAACTATGGAACCATATTCCAATATAGGTCTTACTAAAGTTATAAAGAGTGTTTTAGTTATGTATGGGTCGCTGAATTCCTTTGACCACCGTTTTACAAACGCTAAGACACCTCTTGCCTTATTTGCTGTGGCATTAATATGAATGTTAAAACTAAGTTTGCAGTCCATTATTACACCTAAATCCACAAACTCATTTACTTGTTCGAGGCCTAAGCCATTTATTGCATAAGAAGCTGGCTGTACGGTTTTCCGGGAAAAGCGCATGAATTTACATTTATTGAGGTTAAGTGGCATTAAGTTAGTGTCACACCAAGAAACTAAGGAATTTAAATCTTCCTGAAGCAAAGTTCTATCATCAAATGAAGAGATTGATCTAAAAAGCTTTACGTCGTCCGCATACAATGAAATTTTTGAGTGTTTAATTGTAGTAGTTATATCGTTAATAAATAGCAAAAACAGAATCGGGCCAAGGTGACTGCCTTGAGGAACTCCTGAAGTAACATTAATAATAGACGAGTAAGCATTTTTGAAAATCACCCTTTGTGTTCTATTTAAAAGATATGAAGATATCCATTGCAAAAGGCTGGGCTGAAAGCCAAGAAGATCAAGTTTAAGAATCAGCAAGGAGTGATTGACTTTATCAAATGCTTTGCTGAAGTCAATTAAAGCATTTTGCGTGCGCTCTACATAAAAGTAATCCAACGAAAATTAGCAACAAAATAATCTACTGCACATCTACACACATAAGTGCGACCATTAAAGTTGACTAATTGCTAAGCAAAATTAGCTCAAAAACGCATTTATTTAAAACTGAAAAAATAGAAAAAAAAACTAGAAATGGCACTCAATGTCACATTCAAGCTGTGCTGCCAGCTGCCGAGCTGACGAGCCGCCAGCTTTAAGTGCTGGTGGTTGGGGCGCGACACGCATGGCATGGCTTATGACATAAGCGCATAGAGACGGTAAGAGTAAAGTAGAACAGCACAGAATGGCAATGTTGATGGAAAGTGGCTAAGCTGATTGTGGCTGTAATGATAAAAAGACAATAGAAACAACAGATAAAGAGAAAACCAAAAACAAAGAGCAGACAACAACCAAGAGTAGACAACAATAAAAAAGGAAAAAGTACAGGAGGAACAAGGAAAACAACTACAAGTTGAGCAAGAAGAAGAGAGAAGAAGAGCAAGAAGAACAAGCAAGCAAACAACAGCACTTAAAATTGCCTCAGCCGCAGCAGAAGCAGCAACAACAACAACAACGCATGTACTTGTACATTAAGTAGTTTTTATTTAATTTCTTTACGCCACTAAAATGCAAAGCCATACATGCTAACACACACATACATACATACATACATATGTACATACATACATATACAGAGCGCAAAGCATCATGAGTGGAAGACAGCAGTAAGTAAGATATTATGCCATGTATTTGCTTAAAAGAGACAAACATTGTGGCGTACTTTGGTTTTTTTTGTTTTTTGTTTGTTTGCTTTTGTTTGGCTGACACTACTTAGCCGAGGAAAGGATGGCCAAGCAATGGCTCTTTTCGCTCTTTTAGCTCTTTTGGCTCGTTATGGCTCACAAAAACATCACTTTGTTGTAATTTCGCTGCCAATAACAAACGCATCGATCGCAATCGCTTGAACTTACTATGTAGAGTAGCAGTGCCAGGGATGGGCGTTTTCAGTTACTCTTTTTTGGTCGTCACACCATATGGTTTTTTTTTAAATATAAGAATATGAACGCGAAGCCCAATAAGAGCTCAGTACCGAAACCGAAAATGTGTCCGAATCCGAACCCGAATACATCCCCCAATGCGACTGAAAATTTTCCCGAATAAAAACAGAATATTTTCCCGAATCCGAACCGAAAACCGTCCAGACTCCAAAGCCAATATTTTCCGGAATACGATCCGAATGCTTTCCCTAGTCCAAAACGAATATGTTTCCTAATCAAACCCGAATACACTCACGTATTCGAACAGAATATTTTCCGGAATTCGAACCGAAAACCTTTAAAAAATTATTGTATTATGAATAAAAATGTATTCTTATCTTTTGGATATTGAATTAATAAATTTTTGAATAATGCCCATCCCTGAGCAGTACATACATACCCTGCAAGAACTGTGCAGGTCATTTGACCGGTCATATGACCGGCAGGCATGACCGAAAGTTTTGGGATATTTCCTATCACATTCTTAAGGGCATCGGGAACTTTTGTGACCGTTTCATTCATCACGTTCCCGTATGTGTATTTTCAAATTCCATTTTATCCTTATCTATCTCATTGGTTTTGAACTTGGCTAGAAACACATACTAGTGCAAATGTGTTGGTAATATTATGTTTTTGTAATAGTGTTAGTACTTTCGGTCACATAATTCTAGCAGGGATGTATTCCATACACAGCTTAAAGTTGCGTATACGCAGTGCAACACAAACTGTGAGCGAAAGCGAAAATATAAGCTAAGTACGCAAAAAGGCTTTTCAAGTTGGAAAAGAAGTGTTTTTTCTTGCATTTTTTTATATTTTTGCCGAAATCAAACACATTTTATTTATTTAATATTTTTTTGTTGGTGCTGATTTTCCATAGAAGCTTAATATTTGTTTTATTACGGTAGCTACTGCGTTAATGTAAATACTTTTTTCACGAAATTTTATCAATTTTTGAGAAACTTTAATATGCTGGTATTAAAAAGTTACATTAGGGTTGTAGCAACTGAGTTATGGGTCGTTAGTATCACAATGCTGCATGTAGGGTTAACGTGCTGCGGTAAGAAAAATTTCGATTCTCAAGACTTCGAGGTTGGTGCACAAAATTTTAAGAACGGACTATAAATGTCGAAGATATGAAGAGAAAAGTACATAACCGGACGACTAATAGGGTCGTTCTATTTTTTTTCTCTTTCGAAAAATATATATCCATATGAAATTTTAAAATTGAATTAAAAATGCCGAAGATATAAAGTAACATGTCGCTTAATTTGACTACTAGGGTAGTTCTAAACTTTTTTCTTTCGGAAATGTCAAAACTATTTTATGTATAATTTTAAAATGCGATTATAAAAAAGTCAAATGTAATAGGTTAACTACTAGGGTGGTCTTAATTTTTATTTTTTTCTTTGATGCGTTCTAATATTCATTAATTTCTTATTCTTTCTCCTTCAACAAACTTGTCACTTGTTATTTGGTTTGCAAGTAGTCTGGTCTGATCTATTTATTTATTAATAATAATAATATATAATACAATGGCGCTATTATAACTCTGACGAGTTCTATGGCCGAGCTTCTCTCCCAATTCGTGGTGTGCTCCTTTTTGTTTTTCCTACTAATTGGGTGGACCTGCAGTTTTATGCCGGCTCCGAACGGCGAATGCATTTTTTGTGAGAAGCTTTTTCATGGCAGAAATACACTCGGAGGGTATGCCGCCCACTGCCGAGAGGTGACCGCTGTTCTTAAAAAACCCAATAATTGGATTTTGTATTAATTAGAAAAATTGTTTTGCTCGGACCGTGGCTGGACCCCGAGATCTCTGGCATAGCAGGCGAGCACTCTACCCGCTGCACCACAGCGGCTATTTATTAGGTGCAAATAAAACCATTCACCTATTTTACCCAACGTTTCGCTGGTAATTTCACTTGTTGCTTGATATCAAATTTAAAAAGCGTCTTGAAAGTATTCAAAATTTATTTAATTTTTGACATTCACACACCACTTAAGTACACGTATCGTCTTCTGTGTGTGTGTATGCGGGAATTCAAATGCTGCAACACACCCGTCGTCTGTCTAGTCAAATAAGTTGTAATTGTTGCTGGTTTTTGCTGCTTTTGTTGCCTTTCTTGCTTTTGTTGTTGTAATCGTCAGCAGTGTCAGCAGCGTAAGTGTGGCCTAAGTACACTCAAAACAAGCACAAAAACGCGCTACAAAATCATACTAATAACAATAAGTATAGAGGAGCTGCTTAAAGGACAAACAAACACAAGGCAAATGGGCGAAAGATGGCCTCTAAAAAAGGCACCAGCAACGTACAGTTAAAACAACAACAACAACTAGAATAGAATGATTTGCCCTTTGAGTCAAAGTCAACAACAAAAAGTGTAAAAAACACAAATTTGCTAGAATAGTTGGCAAAGATATGATATAGAGGTTAGGGAGTGAACAAGGCGGAGAAAATAGAAGCTGAGAAATCGACTTACAGCAATGCAAGCAAGGTAGATTCTTTGCCTATAAATGCGCAACTGAATGAATATCATATTTTTAAGTCAAATGGGTCAGAAGTTCAAATCAAAGCGCTTGGCCACAGCCACCGTCCGGTGGCAAACAAGTCAAATAGTTGAAAAGGACAGAAAAAAATATTAAGCGTATTTACTTAGTGTGGTATTTTATGGAAGCGGAAAGAGTGGTGAAGGTAGAGGGAGAAAAGCGGAAGAGTGGTGAAGGTAGAGGGAGGAAAGCGGAAAAGTGAAAAAGTTAAAAGATAAAAGAAGAAAAGGAGAAAAGAAGAAAAAGTCGCTAAGCCGCTGACAATGTTGACGAATTCCTTCATTCAAACACACAAACGACAAGCAAACACAATTCCACAAAGTTAATAATAAACGGACTACCCTTTGCCACACCCCCCCCCCCTCTCCAAAAATAAGCTAGTATGTGTACGTAAGCTTAATTGTCACGCTAATGAAAGCAAAAATAAAACCCAACTGTTGTGCAAACATGCAGAGAGTACATAGAAAAAATACCACTGTGAATGATGAAGTGAGAAAATTATGGACTTTTCACTTTTGGCGTAGACTTAGATACAACTATTTGAAGCTGAAAGAGGGTGAACTGATTGGGTAGATAGAATGATGAGCCACATGGAAAGAAATAAGATCAAAAAAGTCATTAAAAATGAAAAATAGCATAGAAAATAGTAGAAGAAAATCAAATAAGTAATATATCGCCGTTGAAACTTCATAAGCAACTAAGTGAGACTTTCATAACCGCCCAACCGACATGTTTGACAAAAATTAAAATTGAATTGAATTGCATTTTTTTTTTATTAAATGGCAAAAAAGGGTTAAAATGCATAACGTATAGAAATATGTTGTTAGGAAACATATAGTCAAATTGCATGAGCATTAATTTCGTAGAATTCTTTAACCCTCTAACACCACCACGAAAACCTCCTGACATCTGTTTTGGATACTGCGACACAAATTGTATTTTGAAGGTCGCTAGAGGGTTAAAATGTTCTACAAAATTATTCGCTATAAAATTTCACTAAGGTTGCCAATAGACAAAGTCTTTGTGCAAAAAACCTAAAAGAACACAGAAAGCAAAAAACATATAAGTAGTCCACTTTTAAAATGGTCTATCTGATTTTTTTTTCGATATTGAGTTTTTGATGGATTGTGTACCAGTATTTAAAGGTGTAAAATATCCTTCCATATTCTGAAAAAAAAGCATTAAATAAAAAGTACTATTTCAAAAGTCTCTATCTAAAATAGGTCACTCATATGAATTAGCACAAAAGGGACACTTAAAATTCTAAAACTATTTTATTCCCACCGGAATCGCTTGGTCTATACAATAAGAGTAAATTTGGGTCTTCACCTATTAATGTCCATATTTTAACCCACTGATTACTAGTTGCTTTGAAGAAATATTAGCCGCTTTCGATTCACAATTTCTCTGCTGGTTATAAATTTCCTTCTGTCAAATTTATATGTGAATGATAGCGAGCAGAGGGAAATTTTTATCGACCAGTTAGCGAGTATGGCTACTACTCATTATGGATTCAAACATTTTTGTTCGATCCGACCTCGCTTGTGTGATGGCGAATCGAAAACGACAATTATAATATTTTTCTGCTTGTTAATTGGTGCGCAATCGTCTAGACGATTTTCGATTTTGACAGAGTCCATTCGTTTCGTAATGACTGGCGCCAATTGGAAATATCAAGTGAAACAAAGTCGCTTGCTACCTGATCTACCCAATGTAGTCGAGGTCTCCCTTTTCCACCGGTTCCCAGCATTTTTCTGCGTTAAGAGAGAGAAAGAAGGAGATTGTGTAAGAATAACCGTATTATTGCATGTCTAAGTTATAATGAGTGGCCGCTGTGGTGCAGTGGGTAGGGTGCTCGCCTGCTATTCCAGAGGTCTCGGGTTCAAACCACAGTCCGATCAAAACACCAAAACAATTTTTCTAATTAGTAAAAATCCAATTATTGGGTTTTTTAAGAGCAGCGGTCACCTCTCGGCAGTGGGCGGCATACCCTCCGAGAGTATTTCTGCCATGAAAAAGCTTCTCACAAAAAAATGCATTCGCCGTTCGGAGCCGGCATAAAACTGTAGGTCCACCCAATTAGTAGGAAAAACAGGAAGGAGCACACCTCGAATTGGGAGAGAAGCTCGGCCATAAAACTCGTCAGAGTTATAATAGCGCCATTTTATTATATTATATTATTATTAAGTTATAATGAGCGACACCCAGTTATCATTCCTGCTGATTCAAAATTTTGCTCCCTACTGTTAGACTTTCTCCACTCAACCCTACTCCATGCTGAAAAACAGTTAATGGTTCGAATGGTACAACAGGAATATTACATCCCTCGACTTAAGCAAAAGGTGAAAAAGTGTATATTCCACTGCAAGATCTGCACCATATATAAACAACAGATGCGATCGCAGATCATGGCGGCATTACCATCTGACAGAGTAACCTATTCTCTCCCTTTCCATACCACTGGAATTGATTTCGCCGGCCCATTCCTCGTAAAAACGGGTCCGCTTCGACGCTCTTCCTATGTGAAAGCATATGTATGCGTGTTTGTATGTTTCTCCACAAAGGCCATCCATTTGGAGCTCTGTTCCGACCTCAGTACCAACGCCTTTCTTGCTGCATTTGCGCGATTCAGCGGCCGACGCGGGATTCCTCACAAAATCCTTTCAGATAATGGAAAAACCTTTGTTGGTGCACAACTTGTGTTGCAGCGAGAATTCACCACCTTTCTCAAGGAGGCAGCCACTGAAATAGCCCAAAAATACGCAACCCAGGGATTCACTTGGGAATTCATACCCCCCTATGCTCCCCATATGGGAAGTTTATGGGAAGCCGCCGTCAAAAGCTTCAAGATTCATTTCACCAAAGTGGCTGGTAATCATAAATTTTCCTTCGAGGAATTGACTACCCTACTTGTACGCATAGAAGCGGTTCTTAACTCAAGACCGCTCTCTCCGATGACCGAAGATCCTCATGATCCACTGGTGTTAACCCCAGGTCTTTTCATACGTGGTGCACCCCTTTTATCGTTCCCCGAGCCTAATTCTGACCACCTTTCCTTGGTCAACAAATGGCAAAAACTTAAATTTCTCCACCACCAATTCAGCGTGCGATGGAAAAACGAATATCTTAAAGAATTACATAAGCGGTATAAATGGAAATACCCTCAACGCAATATCCAGGAAGGAGACTTGGTAGTAATCAAGGACGATTTATTACCCCCCAATGAATGGCGTAACGGGCGTGTAATTAAACTGCACCCTGGACCAGATAACAATATCCCCGTTGTGGAACTCAAGACGCAGACGGGAATTGTCACCCGCAATATAACAAAACTTTGTGTGCTACTACCCATCTAGATATTTGCCAATTTCCTCCAACATATATCGCGTGTCTCCCCTTGCTACCTTCTTAGAGCATCAACTCCCACCACACAATGCGTTAATAACGAAAACTTCGTAATTATATATATTTTCAGATCTCGCCGGCAACAGGAGCTGCCAAAATGCCGATTGTGTGGGCTCCGTCATATATTGTGACAGTGTCCAGCCTTTTTAGCTATGAATCCCGAGGAGCGGTACGAGTGTGCGAAGACGCATCGCCATTGTATAAACTGTCTGGCCACCTGCCATACAACTGGGGCATGTGATTCGGCATCCAGTTGTCGCCGATGTGGCCTAGGACACCACACCCTACTCCATCGCGAACGGCAGAAACGCCGAGCTCAACCACCAACCCGTTCGCTCCAAACTCGATCGTCGAAAAACCGGCGCCAAAAATTACGCCAGCTAGTAGCGGATGCCAAGGAGGCGCTGAACAAATTAGAAAGGGAGTTGCAACATACGTCATCCCAACAGCCGCGGGAGCATATTGAGAACATGATAGAGCTCTCCGACTGAGAACGCGGCGAATCAATGTGATGAGTGGTGAGCCAATGTTGCCTTCAAAAATCTTGTGCCTAATTTGAGGCCTCACCACCCTCACTGATCTTCAACTTCACTAGCGCCAATCAGTTAGTTATTGATCGCCATCGATGCTACAATAAATTATAATCTGTTCTGTCACTACTAATTATACATATATATATGAAAACTAAACCGTGAAATAAAGAATAAATATTTAAAGAAATAAATTAAAATATATATTTGACCCGCGTGAACGTTCTTTTTTTCTCCAAGGGACAAACTATACTCAATGCGTTCCAATTTCAAAACTTGCTATGTAAAATATTTAGCACTGAATTTTGAAAAATCTGTCATATTGCGGTTTTAGTTTTTTATACATATCTCTTAATTCATATATATTATATTAATATATAATTATATTATCTATTAATTCTTTATGGGTTAAGCTTTCAGGTAATAAAAAAAAATATATTCAAATAAAATAGGGGTTGGGCCGTGGTGTTTTTTTTTCTAATTGGTAGCGTAATATGAACAAGTAAGGAAGCCTAAGTTCGAGTGGAATCGAACATTAGATACTCAGCTGTATGCTTTCATTGTTTGTTTGCGTTTGATGGAAACACGGTGTACTTTATATAAAGCGAGTGCTGCATAAAATAGGCGTAGCCACGCCCATTTTCAAAATTTTTATCAGTCATCCAACTAAGCTTATGAATATTATTCTTTGTGCAAAATTTCATCCCTTTATGAGTTACAAAGATGTCACGTTACAAATTCCCAAAGGGTGTTCCAGAAATATCTTTGTTAAAAAGTAGGCGTGGTCATAAACCGATCTCAATAAATTTTTGCGTGTCTATTAACACAAGTTATAAAAGTGTATAAACCAAGTTTCGTCATAATATCTCAATTATTTGTCGAGTTATGGGCTCCGAAATCTCGTTGATTCCTTTGTCTGAAAAGAGGCGGTGCCACGCCCATTTTCCGAAATTTTTCTATTTTTTGTTTCCGATCTATTGTAGAACTCATGCCACAAAATTTCAATGAATTATCTTTATATTTGACAAAGATATCGCTTAAAATGTTTTTATTAGGCCACTTTATAATACCCATATATAAAAGTGGGCGTGGTCGTCAACCGATTTGGCTAAAATTTTCAACATGTATTACTACAAGTAGTGAAAGTGAATAGACCAAGTTTCGTCATAATATATCGATTATTTGTCGAGTTATGGGCTCAGAAATCTCGTATATTCCTGCTTCTAAAAGGAGGCGGTGCCACGCCCATTTTCCAAAATTTTTGTATTTTTTGTTTTATGTCCATAGTTGGACACCTTCCATAAAATTTCAATGATATATCTTTATATTTGACAGAGATATCGCTTAAAATGTTTTTATTAGGTCACTTTATGATACCCATACATAAAAGTGGGCGTGGTCGTCAACCGATTTCGCTAAAATTTTAAACATGTATTACTACAAGTAGTGAAAGTGAATAGACCAAGTTTCGTCATAATATATCGATTATTTGTCGAGTTATGGGCTCAGAAATCTCGTATATTCCTGCTTCTAAAAAGAGGCGGTGCCACGCCCATTTTCCAAATTTTTTGTGCTTTTCGTTTTATATCCGCAGTTGGACTCCTGCCATAAAATTTCAATGATATACCTTTATATTTGACAGAGATATCGCTTAAAATGTTTTTATTAGGTCACTTTATGATACCCATATATAAAAGTGGGCGTGGTCGTCAACCGATTTTGGCAATTTTTCGTCCAAACATTTGCCTAAGTAAGTGTATCACGCCCACCAAATTTCATCGTTATGACTCATAAAACTTTCAATGTTTGCCCCTTAATAAGTGGGCGTGGCACCGCCCATTTTCCAAAATTTTACCATATTTCTTCATAAGGCCCTGAGCTCAATACGTGTGTGAAATTTTATCACTCTAGCTCTATTAGTGACTGAGATACAAAATTTGCGATTTTTACTATATAGGGGAGGTGGGCGTGGTCATGGTCCGATTTCGCCCATTTTCAATACCATCCGTTTCTGTCTTGATACCAACTTACATTTCAAATTTCATCAAAATATCTCAATTTTTGCGCGAGTTATCGTGCGCACAGACGGACAGACGGACAGACGGACGGACATGGCTCAATCGATTTCTCTTTTCACCCTGATCATTTTGATATATATAAGTCTATATCTATCTCGATTATTTCATTCTGTTACAATCCACCGTTAGGAAATCAAAACTAAAATACTCTGTGTACTAGTACAGCTGAGTATAAAAATTCACATAGTCACTTTTGAGAGTGGACTACTCATATACACCTTGGAAGTCATACACAAAACTACCTCTTCCACGACGTCGCAAAAACAAAGATTTCCTGTATTTTAATTAATAAAAAAATTCTTGTTATTAACTGCTTATTATTCAAATACTGCTACTACGACTACGGCATAAAAGCATCATAATTCATTAAGCAAATGCCATCATCAATATCATTATTATTCATTATTGTTTTTGTTGTTATCTATTTTTTGCTTTCTGCCTGTTGTTTTGGTTTCGTCTGTCAATAATTGACATTGTGCTAAGTAGTGTAATCATTTTATTGGCTGTGCATAATTGCCAACGACAGTTTATCACAATTTAGTCAAAGAGTCGTCGACAACAGATTCAATTAACATCATCATCATCATCATTGGGCTCTTTGTGCTGAGACGGGCTGTTGATTGTTGTGGTCTATTGTTTATACATACATATTTTGATTGTGCAATCAATGAAAAAACAAAAGGATATTGAAATTTGATATACTCATCTGCGTGTGTGTGTGCGTAATCAATTAATAAAAATTTATTTTGGCACATTAAGCGGCACTTGTTTCCCTTTAGCTACTTTTGTTTATTAGCAAAAGCACACGCGCAAATTTCAATTGAAAACACAACGTATAATAAATATCTAACTAATATGTATACTTATTTTTCATTACCTGAAGGCTAATAAATCCATTAAATGTTGGACTAGGCTCAGTTCAGTGACTTATGCGGCGAGTGAATGAACTGCCTTAGACGCGCTCAAATGTTGATATTTCATGAGCTCTGCTTCCTGCTTAAAATGATTTTACACGACGGGTTTTTGTTTTAATTGCCGCAGGTGGCAATTGTGTCAAGTGGCAGGCACTGGCAAGTGAGAAGTGGCACTTGTTTTTGTTGTTATTTTTTGCTCCTGCAAACGCCTAAAAGTAATGTGATTAAGTGCCTGGCAATTTGCTCAACAACTTCCATTGCGAATGGCCAACATTTTTTTGCTTTTGCTTGATGCGTTTGTATGAGGCAAGGCTCTGCGCGCGGAGCAAAGAGAAAGTAATAATAAATTAGCGTAGATTTATAATTTTAGCAGCAGAGAAATGCTGGACGATTGGCTGGATGTATGGCTGGACGGAGGGTCTGGCAAGCTGTTGAGCTGGCGTTAGCTGTAATTTTTTTGTATTGTGTAAGCATCGGCGAAAAACATAATCTGAAACTGAAAAAACAACTTACTCAGCTTATGGAAAAGTGGGAATTGATTCGGCGCTAAAAACATATTTTCACGGTTTTGATGTAGAATTTTCTTCAAAACATGACAATATGTCGTTAGCGTCGAATAATTTACATTTTTCCATAATCCGAGTAATTTTTTTTTTTTTTTTTTTTTGAGTGCATAAACAACGACAAATGTTTCTTTCTTACTTTTTTCAATATAACCAAAGCAATCACCGTTTACCTTTGCCCCGCTAAACGCGCTATTTAATTTTTACACCGTATGCCTTTCGAATTACAGCAATGAAGTCATTTTCGTAGCAAGTGATTACAGTTAAATGATTTGCTTAGCCGCTTGCACCATTTAAGCGCTCCTCCCCCTCAATAGTTTGCAATATAAAAATCCACTCAAAACTTTCGAAAAAAAAATTATTACATAAAATCAAATGAAATTGACCTTTTTAAGTTACAAACACACATAACTACACACAGAATATTTTCATTAAGCACTTTCAAACTGTTAAGTGCTTGTGCACTTAGCAAATATCAATACAAAATTGATAGTTCGAACGGCCGCAATTTTTAGCAAAACTTCATGCAAACCATTAAACTTGCAAAACTGCCAACAACAACAAGAATAGCAATAACATTGAGTAAAATGTTCAAAAAATGTTCAGAAAATGTGCAAAAAATGTTCACAAAATGAGCACAAAACGGTCTTACAGCCCGCTCTCCCACTGCCTGCGTATTACGCAACGAAAAAACCTGAATGGCCGGCAATTAAAGTAACCAAAAAATTTTCTGAGTGAATTCACAATCAATAGGCGACCCCACAGAAATGCAAACCCCTTCAGATATACATATGTAGGTATAAATATTGCGAAGCACTTGAAATTTCTATGGCACTCACCGTATTTTTTTTCTTCTTTTTCTCAATCACAATAAAAGTGCTCATGCCTAATAGCAACAAAAGGGAGTATGGAGTACTTAGAAGTATACATTTGGAGAGCTGCCCAACAATTCACCAAAAGCACTTGGATGTTTTGAAGTGCACAACAGAACAACAAATTCCAGCTATGAAGGCAGCACGCCGTGGTTATGGAAAATAACTAAATGGTTAGAGAAGATAGAGAAGATAGAGAAAGTATGGATAGCATCAATAGAAAGAAGAAGACGCGCAGAATGGTTATTATCGTTAATAGCGAAAACGTCAAGTTATTCCAAAAAAGCAAATGAAGATAGATATGGAGAGAGAGCACGATTGGTATTGAATAGAAAACAACCAACTGTGAGTTTAATCTTTGTACAAAGAACCTAACCGTCTGCGATTGGGATCAAAATTTATATTTAATATCTCTGAGTGCATGACTATCGATCTCGGGCATTAGATACATATAAAAAAATTAATTAAATTTTTTGAATCTCCATAGAGTTCTCCGAACTTTGAGACACCTTAAACATCTCCGATCGGGACCAAAATTTACATGTGATATCTTGGACTGTGCTGTTAGCGATGTAAGGGGTGACACCGAAGAAGATCGTCAATTTAATTTTAAGAATCACCCTAATATATATGAACAATACACCCTGTTAGTGATGGGCGAGTCCGAGATGTTTTATTCGATTCTCTCGATTGTTGAAATATCTCGAATGCTCTCGATGGTTTTCATTCGTATTCGAGTCAAGTCGTAAATGGCCGTCAGTCGAAACAATAGCTAAAACATCTCGGACTCGCCAATGATTCCTCTCGTTTTCAAAGCAACCCTACATTTCGGACTCGCTGCAAAAAATACATAACATTTGTTGCTGCCGCTTGAATATCAAATTGCTTAAAAAAGTATACAGCGGTACAAATCTATTGCCGTTGTTACTGCTCGTAAAATTAATTTGTTTCGTAAGCGTCTCACTTCAGAAAATTTATTAATGTATTAATGTTTAAATAATTAATTGTATTTATTAAGCACGACACTCTTTAATTGTGATTGCAAAAATGCAGCGTCTGTATATAGCATATTTTTCAATTTGGTTCATTTATTTACATATGTATTTGCCTCACTTCCATTAACAATCCTACTTTCTTCATCAACAACACTCATTCAGTTTATTTTATCAACTAAAACAAATCATCAAAACAACAGCCGGCCCGCCGACTCGGAACAGTCGCAAAAACATCTCGCTTGTGTAGTCGATGAGCGAATCAACTTTTGACTCGATTGTGATTTTGCAACGATGGCGATCCTCTCGATTGTCTAAACATCTCGGACTCGCCCATCACTACACCCTGTACTTATAAAAAAAAAGATTACTCCCAGGTATAAAAGTTTTTCGCTTTCTTTGGGTTTTTTTACCTCCTTTGTACAAAGAGTTTGTGTGAGGAGACCCCTAGTGAAATTTTATGACGAATGATTTTTCTAGAACATTTTGACCCTCTAGCGACCTCCAAAATACTATTTTTTGCGCACTTTCTAAAAAAGGTGTTAAAACTATCGTTTCGTTGGGGTGTTAGAGGGATAAAGTATTCTACGAAATGAAAGCTCGTACTATTTTACACCTATACATTGTGTATTTTAACCCTTTTTTTGCCATTTATTTAAAAAAAAAAAAAAACACGCAAACGAAATTTCACAAGAGGGTATAAAAAACAACACAAGAAAATAAATGGCAAAGCGAGCAAAGCAGCTTCTTGTGGTCAAATTATGGCGGCGTAATAAGTGAATGACGACGGAGCTGCCTGCCTGTCGGGTGGTATGTGCACGATGATGATGATTATGAAGATAAAAGCAAAAAAAAAAGAATTAAAGATAATAATGATAGCAACAATAGATAACTACATAATATGTATGTATATAAATTTGAGTGGGGTTAGAACTGCGACTCCATCAATTCAATAGCCAGTGAATATGGGAAACGAACATTTTGCGCCGCATCCGGTCAACTGAGTGTGGCCTCTAATACCATGTCTCCACATAACGTGTTTCGCTCTTTTTTTCTGCATTTTCTCTCTCAATCTTGTTTCGACACGGAAACCAGTGCCGAAACTCGCCAATTTCCATACAAAATTCCTGAGAGCGAGTGAAGATTGAAACACTGTTTCATTCTGAATCATCTTGCCAACCTCGATGATATCGATGTCGTCTCTAATTTTGTATCGAAAATCTATCGAAATCTCACACAGACCAAAACAAAGACGTAAAATTAAGCAAACATACAAACATTTAAGAAGAACAAGAAAGAGAAATGTCAAACTGAATCACAATTAGCCACGTGGAGATGGGTTATTGAGCGAGATGTTTTGCTACATGTTTCTCTGGTGAATCAAGTTATGTGGAGACGGGCTTTAATAGCGCACACGCTTGTGAACACAACTGAATACACCGCATCAATTTGTGCGATTCGTTTGCTTTTTGCTTTTGTTTCGTTGCAAGCAAGTGGATGGAGGATGGATGGTTAAACTCCGTAAGCACTGCGGGTGGGCTATGATATGAATAAAACTGTCTATAGTTGAGGAATATGCGCACGCAAACACACAGATGTATGCTCTTAAGCGTTTCGAGCATTGTGTGCTCACCATCATCACAAGCAAAGGCGGTTCATTCCCTGTAGGGAAAATCTCTAGTTCACAACTAGGTCGCTTCTAGTGAATTTTTCGACACTACTAGTGCGAGCTAAATGTCTTTTGCATGTTATCAACTGGCGAATTTAACATGGCGATGTCCTAGGCGGTGTCAATTGTCACTCTCTGCACTACATTTTCGATAGTTCCGAACTAGTACTAAATTCTACAGTTTACACTAGTTCGTTTATTGGCACAATTTCGATAGTTCTGAACTAGCTACAAGTACCCACAAATTCTACAGTTTTACATCTGCCGCTTAAGTGCAGCCTTTGACACACTTCATGCAAGTGGCGTAATGGCCGACTGGCTAACGCATGTGCCTTTCAATCTGAGGGGCGCGGGTTCGAATCCTGTTGGTGTCAAGGTGGATGATAATTTTTTTTTTTTGTTTTTATTTTAACTAATATTTTTTTATTTATTTATTTAATAAAAATTTACAATAATATTTAAAAAGTAATAAAATAAAAAAAAAATTACAAATAAGCCTGAGGGATCGGAAAAGCATAATTAGGGGAACATTTCATTTCATACAAGATGCAAATAGAAAACTCTTTATATAAAATGCTTCACTAAACATCTGAGAATTGCAGAAATATACAAAGCCGACGGCAATTGAACGAACGAAAAATTTTCATAGAATTTTTGTCACTTTAAAGTTACATACAAATCAATGTCTGTCTTATAATGGTCACTCAATTCAGTCCTTCTGAACTGGTGAGGGTCTAACTACAATTGATCTAGTTCCCTTTTGACACCTTTTCGCTAGTTCGGAACTAGAAATTTTGCTCACTAGTTATTGAGTTCTCTGCAGGGTTCATTCATATTTTTTGGGTTAAATTGTATGTGATATTCCCCCTTTTATGGTTTCTAAGTGAAAAATTACGCATAGCACAATAAATAACAATAAATATTATAAGAAAAAAAGGCGCACAAAACAATCAAAGCAGCAAACAATCGACAAATAAACGATCAACCAAACTCAAATCGCTGTAATGGGAGCAAAAGTAATATATAAACTAATGAAAGGCATGGGAGTTACATATAAGCGAAAGCGATGAATCGTTAAATGGCGTGCAGGCATAGTAATGCCGACGATACTAAACAGGAATAAGCTATAAAGAGTATTAAGAAGTGAAGGGCGAAGAGGGCGATTGAACTGAATGATGATAGATAGTACATATACCCTGCTAAAATCCGTTTAATTAAGTTTAGTTTGAGTTAAAAAACAATTTTAGAGTATAAGCTAAATTAGGTTTAGTTGAGTTTAGTTAATTATAGTTAAGTTTAATTAAGTTTAGTTAAGGATAGTTAAGTTTTATTAAGTTTCCGTTGAGCTTAGTTAAGTTTGATTACGCTTACTTCCTTTTTTGATGTGTTAAGTTAAGTTTAGTTAAGTTTGGTTAAGTTAAGTTAAGTTTAGGTAAGTTTAGTTAAGTTTAGTTAACTTTCAATTAAGTTTGGTTAAAATTAGTTAAGTTTTCGTTAAGTTCTGACTAAGTTTGGTTAAGTTTTCGTTAAGTTGTAATTAATTTTAGTTAAGTTTAGTTTAGTTTTTATTAAATTTAGGTAAGTCCAGTTAAGATTTCATTAACTTTAGTTAAGTTTTCGTTGAGTTTAGTTAAGTGTGGTCAAGCTTAGTTAAGCTTGGATAGGTTTTCGTTGAGTTCAGTTAATTTCAGTTTAGTTTGGTTGAGTTTAGTTAAGTTTTCGTTGAGTCTAGTTAAGAATCCATTATTAAGATTAGCCAATTTTAGTTAAGTATAGTCAAGTTTAGTTAAGTTAAGTTAAGTTTTGTTAAGTTTTAATTAAGTTTAATTAATTTTTCGTTGAGTTTAGTTAAGTTTGGTTAAGATTATCTCAGTTTTCATTGAGTTTAATTAAGGTTAGTTAATCTTAGTTAAGTTTTGTTCAGCTCAATTAAGTCTGTGTTGAACTTAGTTAAGTTTAGTTAAGTTTTCGTTAAGTTTAGCTGAGTTTGTTTAGGCTTAGCTAAGTTAAGTTAAGTTTAATTAAATTACTTTAAATATAATTAAGTTAAGTTGGCTATGCTTCAAAATCAAATATTTTACCAAATAGCTTTTTCTACCAAAAACTCTTGCTTACTACCCAGCCACCGAATTAGGGTATACACAATTTGCAAACTCTAATAGCCAATCCCCTACACACAAGCAATAGATTTTGGCAAACGAACCGTATTGCGATGGCAACTGGGACAGCATACTAAGATAGTAAATAATAATAAAAGAAATCACAACAAAAATAAAAAAGTGAAGTACGTACTTCAAAAAGTTGTGTTTCGATAGCATGACAATCCACACGATACGACAAACGCAGACGAGAACCGACTGAGTAGAAAAAGAGACCAACAACAGCAAAAACTCTCAATACACAAATAATGAAAGCGAAGCGCGTTATGGCGTTTGGCATTGGGAAGGATAATAAAAATAAAATTTGGGGGAAAAAGAAGAAACAGAAAAAAGGAAGAATATTTAGGCATGAAAGTAGATAAATAATAAATGCATACATACATATGTACATACATACAGAAATATGTACATAATAATAATGGCGCTTCATATAAGTAAGTAAGTAAGACCAAATTAATATATGCCGCAATAGCAATCATCGCGATTATTTATATGTTCGAGAAGTTCGCTGGCAGACAAGCAGGCAGTTTGTTAAATGAACATAGCAAAAAAGAAATACCATCGACCATTCTCAATCAAATGCCAAAGCTGAAGCTGGACATTTCTCCAAACAACAACAACAACAAAGATGAAGATATAAAAGGCTTCACAGCTGGCCACCATAGCAAACAAGAGACAGACTCATGCTGCGTGTGTGGGCAAACAATCATTTTTATGAGCCATCAGTGGATGGTTGAGTGGAATGGATTGGTCAAAACGGAAAGATTTTAGCCTCAATGAAAAAAGAAAGATAAACAGATGAGACAGAACAGAAACAAACACAAAAAATTTGTCAATCAAAGGAGGCAATCGCACACAATCAAGTTGGTAAACAAGAATGGGAGAAAAGAGAGATAGAAAACAAAAACAAAAATAAAGAGAAACAAAACAAAAATGAAAATGAATATGAAAACAAAAACAAAAACAAAAAGAAAAACTGAAACAAAAATTAAAATTAAAATAAAAATAAAAACAAAAGGAAACAAAACAAAAATAAAAAACAAAAACAGCAACAGAAACAAAAACAAAAACTAAAATGAAAACAAAAACAGAAATTAACACAAAAATAAAAATAAAAACAAAAGCAAAAATAACAGAAACAGAAACAGAAACTGAAGCAAAAATAAAATGAAAACAAAAAGAAACAAAACAAGAACAAAAATAAAAATGAAAATTAAAACAAAAACAGAAACAGAAATAAAAATGAAAACAAAAAGAAACAAAACAAAAACAAAAACAAATCCAGAAACAAAAATTAAAATGAAAATGAAAACAAAAGAAACAAAACAAAAATAAAAAACAAAAACAAAAAAAAACAGAAATAGAAATAGAAAGAGAAACAGAAACAGAAACAAAAACAAAAACAAAAATAAAAATAGAAACAAAAACAAAAAAAAAACAAAACAAAACAAAACAAAAGAAAAAAAAGAAAAAAAAGCAATAATAGAAATAGAAACAGAAACAGAAAAAAAAAACAAAAACAAAAACAAAAATAACAAAAAAGTAGAAAAAAACAATTAAAGACTTGTCAAGACATTCAATTCTAACAAAAAAGTGTTCACATGTGAACTAATGAGAGCAGCTCTGTAAGCAATGCCAAGAAGGCGCCGTCTGGCGTCATTAAGAGCCGAGCAGTGGCAAATGCGTTGTTCGATCGTCTACTTTTGCTCATACTCCTCTTGAAAATACGTTCCAATTCCAGTTAAATATACGCCTACTTATTTAGTAGTTTTTTTTTTAATAAGAAGAGGAAAATAGACCATTAGTTAGTATTAGAGATTTAGTTTCATTATTTTTTCTTCTCCTTTCTTCTTCTGCTTTTTATACTCAGCTGTACTAGTACACAGAGTATTATAGTTTTAATCACATAACGGTGGATTGTAACAGAGTGAAATAATCGAGATAGATATAGACTTATATATATCAAAATGATCAGGGTGAAAAGAGAAATCGATTGAGCCATGTCCGTCCGTCCGTCCGTCCGTCTGTCCGTCCGTCTGTAAACACTCTAACTCGCGCAAAAATTGAGATATTTTGATGAAATTTGAAATGAAAGTTGGTATCGAGACTGGGACGGTTGGTATTGAAAATGGGCGAAATCGGACCATGACCACGCCCACTTTTCCTATATAGAAAAAATCGGAAATTTGGTATCTCAGTCACTAATAAAGCTGGAGCGATGAAATTTTACCCACGTGTTGAGCTCAGGCCCATATGAAGAAATTTGATGAAATTTTGGAAAATGGGCGGTGCCACGCCCACTTATTAAGGGTCAAACCTTGAAAGTTTTATATGTCATAACTCAGAAACTATTGAAGATATATCGACAAAATTTGGTACGCGTGATTTACTTACTTAGGCAAACGTTTTGACGGAAAATTGTCAAAATCGGCTGACGGCCACGCCCACTTTTATATATGTGAACTATAAAGGGGCCTAATAAAAACATTTTAAGCGATATCTCTGTCAAATATAAAGATCTATCCATGAAATTTTGTGGCAGGAGTCCAACTATGGACATAAAAGGAAAACCACAAAAATTTTGGAAAATGGGCGGTGCCACGCCCACTTATTAAGGGTCAAACATTGAAAGTTTTATGAGTCATAAATCAGAAACCGTTGAAGATATATCGATGAAATTTGGTACGCGTGATATACTCACTTAGTCAAATATTTGGACGAAAAATTTCCGAAATCGGTTGAGGGCCACGCCCACTTTTATATATGGGTCTTATAAAGTGACCTAATAAAAACATTTTAAGCGATATCTCTGTCAAATATAAAGATATGTCATTGAAATTTTATAGCAGGAGTCTAACTGCGGACATAAAACGAAAAACACAAAAATTTTGGCAAATGGGCGTGGTACCGCCTCTTTTTATAAACAGCAATATACGAGATTTCTGAGCCCATAACTCGACAAATGATTTATATATAATGACTAAACTTGGTGTGTACACTTTTATTACTTGTGGTAATACATATTGAAAATTTTAGCGAAATCGGTTGACGACCACGTCCACTTTTATATAGGGTATTATAAAGTGGCCTAATAAAAACATTTTAAGCGATATCTTTGTCAAATATAAAGGTAATTCATTGAAATTTTGTGGTATGATTTCTACAATAGACCGGAAACAAAAAATAGAAAAATTTTGGAAAATGGGTGTGGCACCGCCTCCTTTTAGACAAAGGAATCTACGATATTTCGGAGCCCATAACTCGACAAATAATTGAGATATTATGACGAAACTTGGTTTATACACTTTTATAACTTGTGTGTTAATAGACACGCAAAAATTTATTGAAATCGGTTCATGACCACGCCTACTTTTTAGCAAAGATATTTCTGGAACACCCTTTGGAAATTTGTAACGTGACATCTTTGTAACTGGAAGTCATAAAGGAATGAAATTTTGCACAAAGAATAATATTTATATGCTTAGTTGGATGACTGATAAAAATTTTGAAAATGGGCGTGGCTACGCCCACTTTATGCAGCACTCGCTTTATATAAAGTACACCGTGTTTCCATCAAACGCAAACAAACAATGAAAACATACAGCTGAGTATCTAATGTTCGATTCCACTCGAACTTAGGCTTCCTTACTTGTTTCTTCTCCTTTTTTCTTATTTTTGCTGCCAATTTTTCGCAATACAATGCAATGCTATGCGTACTCACCTCGCCTCGCCCATTGCTTATACCAGCGATGCGCAGCCTCTTGCCCACGGGCAGACCAGCTGTTTGCGATTCACACGTATACTCACCGATTGTCACTACTACAGACAAATAAAGAGCGTAAAACGAGCGCTTAGGGTGCCGACAGTCATCAACGAGTCGACCGAACGAATCGAGTACCCGTAAACATAACGAGTTGAACGAATTTCATGCCCGCATGACAACACAAAAATCAGCTGTTTTCTATTTTGAACAACCGTGTGAGTGTTGCCGTATTTGAAATAATGGGAAGACACAAAAATTTCGCATGCAATACCCAAACTTAGTACCGATATTTATTCTCGATCTAAATTTTTAAATATATTGTTTTCTTTCAGAAAAAAAGACGTAGGCGAAAATTTTTAATAAAAATATGCGCGATTTTGTATTCAAAGTTTTGGTAATTATCTAGTTTAGGTGACATGGTGAAAATTGGTAAATTTTCAAGAACTGGGGTGTCAATCGACGCGTTTTGATCACATGAACACGAATTCGAAGCGGAACTTAACTTTTTAACGCAATAAAAAATTGTTAACAAAATACGGCGGTGTAAAAACAATTTTTTGAGTGGTGTTGTCCTGTCCCTCCTCAGGAGTCAGAGTAGCATTTCTGACGCATTTTGTAATTTTCTTGTTGAACAGTGAAAAATAAGTAAAATAAATACACTTTTTTGGCAATAAATAAAGGAATAACCATACGCATTTTTTATTTTGTGCTTACACAAAAAATTTTCTAAAAGCTGCCTTCGTCGCAATTTTGTTTGCCTGTGTGGATTTTATGACGGAAAATATCAGTTGTAACTATTATTTCATTCAAACATGTACATTTTTCAAATATAACATCATTTATGCAACTTTTTTATTTCATCCTGTGCGAAAAGTTATGCTCCGAAAAACATAAAAGTTATAACTGGATAATATCGATTTTAAGTTTATTTGAAACTAAAATAATGGCATTAAAAATGGTTACATGTGAATTAATAACATATACAGAAATGATAATTATTTTCAATAAATGAGCTAAACAATTATCTAATAACTCATATTTCGCTTAAGTAAACTTAAGCGGTTTTTCCTATGAACAAAGATATATTCTATTACATTTTACACTCGCATTGATTTCGTTTAATAATACAATGAAAAATACCGTTCAAATGTTTTAGTGACTAAAAAGTTCGTTCGGCAACACCGCGTTGAGCAAAAGCAATCAGCTGACACGTTGTTATGGGAAAAATCAAAACTCGTTTGATTTCTTCGATACGGGCGGCTATGGGCGTTTATGTCAGCGTCGGTGAGATTTCGTTTACATGCAACTCCCATAAGATAGATCGTGTCAGCTGACACGGGTATGTGCGGGCGTTGATGACTGTTGGAACCATTACGATGGGACCTGGCGATCGTCGGTTAGGAAAAATAATCAGTTTGCCTTCGACTGGCGTGAAAGCAAGTGGTCGCTAGGTGATCGTCGCTTGAAATTCTTTTATTCTATTTGCAGATGCCAAACAACAAGCAAAACTACGAGAAGTTTGCATGCACAAATACATATGTAGGTATGTGTATACGTACGTTGTTTCATAATTTCGCGAAGCATGCGCGCATGACCCTGCTCGCGCAACATCTGCATGCAGACTGATTATTTTTAGTAATTTTTCACTTTATCCTACAGTAGGCGCACCAACACACATTCATTTTTTAGTAATGGCTTGAGTGTAGTGGTGCCCAAGGCTTCTTATACTATACGAACGACTGCATGACTGTGCGTGCTTGCTGTATGTTGTTTACATTAACAACAAAACAAAAGTATTAAAATACAACAATGTACTTTAAGTTTGATTTTACGCATATTTTTGCTTTTTTCGACTTTGCTTTTTTATTTTTGTATTTGTCTTGCTCTTGTTGTTGTTTTTTATTCTTGTATTTTTCTATTTGTCTTGTTGTTGTTTTTGTTTTTTATTCTTGTAATTTTGTATTTGTCTTGTTGTTGTTTTTGTTTTTTATTCTTGTATTTTTGTATTTGTCTTGTTGTTGTTGTTGTTTGTTTTTTTTTTTATTTTTTTTATTCTTGTATTTGCCTTACTATTGTTTTTACTGATTGTTTCTGAAAAAGACGAAAAGCCGCTTAAAAGTTAAGAAAGTGTAGGCTATTTATTTAGTATTTCTCACAGTGATTAAAAATACTAGTATATTCTTATGCTCATTGTTTTTTGTTTTTGCTTTTTTTCTTTAAGAACAATGCAGTGATTTGAAGTGGAAATTATTATTTGTTAAGTAAAGAAGTAACCAAACTTAATGTTTCTGCAATTTATATGCCACTTGCGTCGCCGGTTATTTGTTCAAAGCAAAATAAATACTTACGCACTTAATAAGTTTCAAATTGTTCTTTATTTAGATTTTGATTTCCGCTCAGACAATTTTTAGTGTACATAAGTAAATAACTTAAGTATTATTTTAAGCACATTAAATAAACAAAACTTTTAACTGCTGTAAAGTTGAGAAGCTTTATATTGTATTTTAATTCGTTATTTCTTCATGAAAATCGTATTTTTATATGCGGTAAGTTGAACTCAAAAGCTATATTTAGGTCTCATATTGAATGCTAACAACTATCATATATCACCCTCATATACTACATAGGTATATGTACATTAGATAGGGTCGAAAAAAAATGTTGTAAAAGTCCGCCCCTAAATTTGAAGCTTATGTTGAGAGAGTTAAGGGACACAAAAAAAATTTTTTTTTTGACCCCGCGAAATACCGCCGAAATTGTTTTTTTCATATTTCATATTTTTCATGAATTTACTAAATTAATAAACAAAGAAGTTATTAAACGTAGATATTATTTAACTAATTTTTTTAAGCAATTCATTATATGTACAATTGTAAATGTCCGACCCTAAATTTGAAGCTTATATTGAGAGGATTAAAGAAAAAAATTTTATTTTTTTTCTGATCCCGCGAAATACCGCCGAAATAGTGTTTTTATTGTAACTTTGTTATTTGACTTCAGAGTGCAAAAGGACATTAGAAGAAAATATAGAGCTTCGAAATACGAAAATAATGACGTAACAATTTCAAAAATCGGATGTTAAATAACAAAGTTACAAGAAAAAAACCATTTCGGCGGTATTTCGCGGGATCAAAAAAAAATTTTTTTTTGTATCCCTTAACCCTCTCAACATAAGCTTCAAATTTAGGGGCGGACTTTTACAACTTTTTTTTTTTCGTATGGGGACCAACCCTATCTAATGTACATTATACAGAGTACGCATATACATAAGCTTAGCATATATCGATCTGATAAGCCATGACAAATTAATATGTTAACGTTAGCCTTTCTATTCACTTAGTAAGTTAAGCCGTAGCTCTCGCTATCTTTGGCTGTACGTGACACTTTCGGGCGCAAAATCATCATCTTTGCCATATGTTTTACATGTGCACACATTCGTGTCTCAGACGCCTTTTTGTTGGTTTTCTGTTGTTGTTGGTATAATGTTTTCTAACTGTTTGTCTAACGAAAGGCTGATGCAACAATATCAAATACCCGTTGATATGGAAATATGCAAATATGTTTGAATGGCAGCGCTACTCGTTGGGCAATAGTTGATTGAAGATATTTATTGTTCTACGTAAATGTTACTCATACGCCGTGTGTACCACATGCTTAAATGAATGTTACAGCGGCGAATGCTTTAATGGCGTATCCAAAAGCCGCAGAAACTTAAATTTTCTTTACAAAGATGCCATTTGATTGCTAATGTAAGAGTTGTGTGAACGATCAGAGTACGCACTTATTGATTCATATTCATATTACTAAACATTTGACGCATAAAAGGATCGCAATTTCAGTTCTTAGCAACGAAAGTATAAGCTGTATTGTAGAACTTGACAAGGGATGACGGAGGATCGTTCCACAATACATCATATTCCTACCCTGTTGGAAAAACAAGCAACCAGAAAGTATAAGCTTTGAAATGTCTCATAACAAGCGTTCAATCTTGAAAAATCAACAATTCTGTGGCATTATTATTTCAATGCGTATTTGGGCATCAATACCCACACGTATGATGTGCATACACCCTTTTGCATGCATGAACTGCACATTCTTCGCAGCATAAGACTTCATCACATTCCCCCTATTTCCGTAGCTAAACATACTTACATACCTACATATACATACATATGTATTACTAATCAATAAAATCCTCACGTACTTTTGTACTTTAACTTATGAAATGAAATTTTTAGCCCGCAACGTGTACTTTACTTAACTGATTTGTTGTTATTTGTTGTTAGGCGTTTCAACGCGTCCTTATCCACTAATCTGAAATTTAAATTCATTTCGTTAAATTTTTCATCAAAAAAATAATTTTCTTCTTCCGCTCGGTTGTTGTTTTTGTTGTTGTTTTTGTATGCCCTCACTGTAATTGACGTGCTCTAATGGGTGTAAATAAATTTTGCAAAAGCTTTGCGTGATTGTGCGTGTGTGTGTGTGTATGTTTGCGCAAAACTTCATTTATTAAATTTCCGTCAAAATTTTCGTTAATCAAGCGCATTTAGGCAGCCCAAAGCTGTTGAAATTTATTGAAATTCTCAATTAACATTTTACATGTGTAGGTGGCGCAGACGTGCTAAATTGCCTTTAAAATTAATAATTATTAATTTTTTCTGCTTTTTCGTTTTAATGAACTAAAATGGCTTACATTAACCTGACAATTAACAATCAATTAAATTAAAACATGTTAAAAAAATAATCATGATTAATAGCAATTATAAATAATCGTATAAACAAGTAAGGATTAAAAAAATATGAAAAATAGTCATGACTAGCAGTCATTAAAAAAATAATCAAAAATTATTTTATAATCAAATGTTTTTTTTAATTATGTTTATTTTTAAATATTTGATTGTATTTAATTGTTTGACTATATTTAAATGTTTGATTATTTTTAATTGTTTGGTTAATTTAGTTATTATAATTTGACTTATGATTGTTGTTAATTACTCTATTGTTTTTACTTGATTGATTGATTTTAGTTATTTAATTATTTTTTATTGTTTTATTACTTTTAATTGACTGAGTACTTTTAATAGATTGATTAATTTTATTAATTTAATTGTTTTTAATTACCTTATTGTTTTTAATTGTTTGAATATTTTTAATTGTTTGATTGATTTTAGTTATTTAATTATTTTTATTGTTTTATTATTTTTAACTGAATGAGTACTTTTAACTGATTGATTAATTTTAGTTATTTAATTGTTTTTAATTACTCTAGTCTTTTTATTTTTTGATTAATTTTAGTTATCTAATTGTTTTTAATTACTTTATTGTTTTTAATTGTTTAATTATTTTTAATTGCTTGATCGATTTTACTTATTTAATTATTTTTTTTTTTTATTTTTACTTTTTAATTGGTTTTAGTTGTTTGATTATTTTTAATTGTTTGATTAAGTTCAGTTATTTAATTGCTTTCAATTATTTGATTATTCTTACCTCTTTGATTGTTTTTAGTTAATTGATTGTTTTTAATTGTTTGATTAAGTTCAGTTATTTAATTGCTTTCAATTATTTGATTATTCTTAACTCTTTGATTGTTTTTAGTTATTTGATTGTTTTTAATTGTTTGATTAATTTTGGTTTTTAATTATTTTTAGTTATTTCATTTTTTAATTGCTTGATTATTTTCATTTATGCTATTGTTTCTTTTTATATGATTATTTTTAATTATTTTTCCCCTACGAAATAACTGTACGCCATGACGTATGAGTAACATTTTTCAAGCAAGAATAACAAAAATTAATCGATTATTTAATTAATCATGTAATTAAATAAACCAGAAATAATTGAAAATAGTCACACAATTTTATTAATAATGCAATGAAAAAAATTGAAAAATATTTCAAAATAATCAAAAAAATTATGCGTTTAAAATTAATTAATCGATTAATTAATGTACTTTTTTAATTTGTTAAAATTTTAAACATAAAAAAAGTGACAATAATCGTAATTAGTCAATAACGAGTTGCAAAAAGATAAGCTGTTTTAATAAATAATCATTAAAATTTTTAGTCATTAGATTTGTAAGCGGCCTGGGTACGATTATGTTGATTTCAATGATCGTAGTAATTGTTCTGCTTTGGCTCTTGTTTTGCAGGTATGCGGCTTTATTTTTAATTTTTTCATTTTTTTTTGTTGTAATTTTTTATTTAGAAAAGCCTAAGCACTATTCAAAGAAGAAAAAACATTCCAAACAAAGTTTTTCTTGTTTGGCTTTGCTTAATATTTTTTTTTTTTAATCCCGATTACAAAGCACAAAAATGCAATGAAAGAAAAAAAGCAGCAACAACTTTATAATATCATTACTAGTACAGCGCTTTCTCAACATTTTTTCTTCTTACGAATTTCAATTACCAACACAAAGAATTTTAAAGCAAAGTTTCTTTTTGCTACAACAACAACTTACACGCAACTCCACGAGCAGTTTAATTGTGTTTAAAGTGTAACAATATGCGGTAAAAGAGACAGAGAGTGAGAGAGACAGAACGATAGTATGAAAGAAAATAAGAGCGAGACAGCAAAGCGGAACAATGCAACAGCGACGATATCAGTTGGGCTTAAAGAAAAAGAAGAAGAAGAAGAAAAGGAGAAGCAGAAGAAAAAGTAAAGAAGAAGAAGCAAAAGAAGAAGAAGAAGAAGCAAAAGAAGAAGAAGAAGAAGAAGAAGAAGAAGAAAAAAAGAAGAAGCAGTAACAAAAGTAATTCAAAAACAAACTTGAGCATAAACAAAGTTGTGTGGCAAAGCCGTTGGTAGATTGGTTGGTTGGTTGGCGGGCAAGAAGCGAGTTCGAGTAACTAAAACATATGAGAGCATTCAAGATGCTAAAGCAAACGCTAGAAAAAAAGGATAACGTTTCTTAGACACGTTATACAAACAATAACTAAAAAAACAACAACAACTGCTGCCAATTTAGCGTAGTGCAAACTTTGAAAAACTTTCTATTATAACCGGCATGAATGGATGGGAATGTTATTGTGTGCAAAAAGCACTTTATGTACTACACACGAGACTAGAACTAGTCGAGCAGAGCAGCGCAGAGCGAGAAATGGTGTAGAATACACTTATGAGTACATAAAAAAAAAACAGAAAAAAATCGGTGTGCTTGAGCGCCAGAACAACAAAGAGTTACGTAGGTATAGACATATGCACTTGCATATGCGCCAATACAAAACTATGCATGTTTGTGCATGCGCTGTAATAAACTTTGTAAGTATATAATTGGATTTTCTTACAGCTTAGCAAACACAGGAAAAACACACACACAAACGTATGGTGTTTTAATTGCAATTTTTAATGGCAATCGAGACATTGACACACTGAGTTGTATAGAACAACAACAACAAAGACAAATTGACAATCAAGTTGAAGGAAATCAGGACTGACTATAAAAATTAAGCATGAAGATTAATAAAGTTGAAGGAAAAATGAGGAGTTTCTTGCTTGATTTGACTCTCACATGAGATGAGAATACATGACTGCACACAGCTTTGCTAAAAAAAAATAAATAAGACTTGCTTCCGCCTGCACTTGGCAAAGATCAGTTTTTTTATTTTCACTGCATAACTGTTCGTACATAGGTACATATGTTTACGAAACAAACAGCTTTTCCATCTATACACATACTTACCTACCCACCGCATTCAAAAACCTACAGATTTAATCAACACAATTAAAGCGATCAACTGCTGCAGGGGCCATTTTATTTGTGTTTTATATATGTGCAAGATTAGGATTAAGTTAGAGGGAAAAAGGATCAACAAATTAAAGCGTAAGGCTTAAGCAGTTTGTTTCACGCAGACAGCATATTCTTTCTTAACTGCAAAGCCCATATGCTTGCCTTTTAAGAGCCGTTTACCTCTTTCTACTCAGAATTTTTTCCCCGCTTCAAACATAATAATTCAATTTAAAAAAACCAACGCAACAAATGTAAGGAGAACAAAATAAGTAACAAAAAGTGATATATGCACTGGTTGTCATGTTAAATTAAAAAAAAAAACAAGCATCTCTACAACTTTCGATTACGTGTTTTTTAGGCAAGATTTTTCCAATAAAATTTGCTTGTAATGATTTTGAAATTATAGAAAGTGAATATGA
Source organism: Urophora cardui (assembly GCA_960531455.1). Taxonomy (NCBI): domain Eukaryota; kingdom Metazoa; phylum Arthropoda; class Insecta; order Diptera; family Tephritidae; genus Urophora; species Urophora cardui. The sequence continues at coordinate 155,185,126 of OY482672.1, read as the reverse complement.
TATGACTGAAATAATAATTTTTTTAAATTAATCCTTAATATCGAACATATTATAAATCAACTCATAAGTAGGATGAAGTGTGTGACATTGCGTATACGTAACTTTTATGCCAAACGTAATCTAAGTAATTATTATGGCACATTTGCGCATCAGCATGTGACAGTCAAATTTGCGGAGCAGAAGAAGTACATACACATACACGGATTTACACATACATATTTACATCGCTAAGTAAAATGAAACACAAATGCCTCGGCGCTTTGATGGCTGCTTGTGTGACATAGCAAGTCTGAAATCTCTCTGATTCTTCAACCAACTTTTCTTTTTGCTTTTTAGACGATTGCCAATTTTACCTGCGTACACATATATGTACATATTTACTTACGTATGTACTTAACATGCATGAATTTATTAATTTTTTTTTTATATTTTTTTGTATATTACATCCACAGATGTACGTATGTATGCGCAGGTGTTAATCTTCTCTTGAGTAAATCACGCTAGTTCTAAGCTAGCGCAGAATAATTTGTTAAGAGGCAGTTTTGGTGCTCGATATATGCAACAACGCGCAATGCTTTTAACTGTCTTTTTTAGCATGGTGATATTCTAAGTAGAGGCAAGTACCCCAACCCCTTTTGCAGAAATTTAGAATGCATTAAGAACTGTCTCCAATATAGGGGGGTTCTGGATTAATTTAAAAATTAATAGCTCGAAGAGAGTTTTATGTTTAAAACCTTTTGTTGTACTTCAATTTCTTCATTAAATTAATCAATATGATCAATTGAAGTCTAAGGAAAATCATTTTAATATATATTTTTTTAATTTCCCTTTCTTGGAATTTTTTTTATAATAATTGGTATAATTCTGTGAAATTTACCAATTTGACAGTAAAATTTGAGTAAAATGATATTATCTATTTTAAAAAAATTTGCTTGTTGGAAAATTTTTATTTGGGGTAATTTCTTTTTTTTTTTAATTTAATCACTACTATACTTAGGTAAACATTTTAGTTGAATTTAGGAAAATTTCCCTTTTTGGGAAATTTTTAAAATTAGTTACATAAATTCTGTGGCTTAATTAAGCTTAAGGGGCACGATATGTTCTCCTGTGAATGTGAAATTTACCATTTTACACAGCTAAATATGACTGAAACGATTTTAGCTTATTTAAAAGAAATTCCCCTTTTGGTAATTTTAGGTTAGGGTATTTTTTCTTTTTGTCAATTTGTCACTATAAAGCTTGGGCAAACAATTTTAGTTGATTTTAGAAAAACTTCCCGTTTCGGGAAATTTTGTAAATTAATAGAATTGTGTGAAATTTACCATTTTTACTTAGTAAAACTTGAGGGAAACGATTTTATCTATTTTTGAAAAATTACCTTTTTGGGAAATTTTAATCTAGGGTAATTTTTTTTTTCCAATTTCGCCACTAGTATTAGGAAAACAATTTTTGGTTGATTTTAGAAAAAAATTCTTTTTGGGGGATTTTTTAATTTAGTATAATTCTGTGACCTAATAAAATTTAAGGGACATGATAGGACTCATTAAAACTTGAGGGAAACGATTTAATCTAGTTTTAAAAATTCCCTTTATGGGAAATTTTAATGTGAGGTAATTTATTTATCTGTAAATTTCGTCACTAAGTATGTCGCAAAAAATTTTACTTGATTTTAGCAAAATTTCCATTTTTGGGAAATTTTTAAATTTAGTATAACTCTGTGAAATTTACCGTTTTGAATTAGTAAAGTTTTAGGGACGCGATTTTCTCTAATTTTGAAAAAATTCCCATTTTGCGAAATTTTAATCTGAGATAACTTTACATTTTTAAAACTGTTGGGTGGCCTAATGTACATATGTACATCAAATGTTTTGGTTATTACCAGAGCTGTAAAAAGCTGCAATCAGATTGTATTGCAATCATAAAAAGTGTATATTATTGTAAGCAGCTTTGATTGTAAATCATATTATTCACATATCATTTTCAATGTAAAAATTACAATAGCAATAACTGTATTGTAATAAATTTTCATCGTAAATCAAATTTGATTGAAAAATGTTTGATTGCAAGGCTTGCAATAGCAATCATTTTCCTCATAACTTTATACGCATGCATTGGGACTGATGAAAGGCAAGCGCCTGGGTAATGCGATTAATACCCGGCACTTATATCACACACGTAGCCGCGTAATAACCCATGTCTTGGGTACATACATATGTACGTAGTTATGTACATATTGGATGCTGCCGGGCACACGGTACTGGCAATATTTGCAGTCTTCAATATGTACATATAAAGTCTGGATGATAAGATGATGAGAAAGAGGATGAGGGTGTGGATGGGGATAAGGATATATATTTATTTTTGTACCATTTGCTTTTTCATTTACTCCCAGATATCTCATTACTGTCATACATATGTATGTATGGTTGTTTAACATAAATATATATATACTTATCCCCATCCTTATGTTCAATTTTATCCATATCTTTATCCTTATACCCATCCGCACCCTCAACCTCTTTCTCATCATCTTATCATCTAGATTTTATACAAATTGACGACTGCAAATAGTACAGTATGCCAATATGCACATTAGGGTACAGAGCATATTTTCTCAACCTCACACCCTAGGTCGATGCTAATATAGTCTAAGATACCACATATAAATTTTTGTCCCGATCGAAAACCGTTAAGGGGTGTCGCACAGGTGCCAAACTCCAGAAAACTCTATCGAGGCTTAAAAATTTACGTTTAATGCGCAAATCGATTGTCCTGTACTCAAAAATACTAAATTCAAATTTTGGTCCCGATCGGAGGTGGTTAGGGGTTGTCGCAGAGCGGTCAAAGTTCAGACTACCATATAAAGACCAAAAAATTTAATAAATTTTTTTTTAAATAATGACCAAAGTCGATAGTCTTGTACTCAAGGATACCGGGTGTCGCCCGGGGTCCTATATGGTTATGTAAACTTTTACCCCTTTGCGACACCCCTTAACCGTCTCCGATCGGGACCAAAATTTATTTATGGTATCTTTGATCATGCTGTTAACGATGTAGGGGGTGAGATCGAAGAAAATCGCTAATCTGATTTCAAGGACACCCTAATGTACATACATACCGTGCTCGAATTACCCAAGCGCTTGCCTTTCATCAGTCCCAATACATTCGTATAAAGTTATGAGGAAAATGATTGCTATTGCAAGCCTTGCAATCAAACATTTTTCAATCAATATGATTTACGATGAAAATTTATTACAATACAATTATTGCTATTGTAATTTTTACAATGAAAATGATTTATGAGAAATGTTTATTGCAATGAAATTTTTGTAAATTATTGTATTGAAAATTTGTACAATCATAAAATTTCAATAAATGTTATTGCAATGAACTTGATCCCCAAAAATTTCAATAAACATTTATTGCAGTTATTTTACAATCAACAATTTTATATAAATATTTATTGCAATCTATGGAACACAAATTATTTCAAATTGCAATTTTTACAATCAAAATACTGCAATAAATTTTCATTGCAATAAAATTGGAAGAACAATCAATGATTGCTGGGACGAATGATTGCAGATTTTTACAGCTCTGGTTATTACTAAGGTGAAAAGTGTATTCTCGTGTATATACATATGTATCGTATACATATTGACTCAACTCTTATCGAAATATGGCCAAACGCTAAAATGTTAAAATAAATTTATTTAACACCAACAATAAAAACGGAAACTCGGCCAAAAAGCAAAAAACCACAAGCAACACAAAATAATGAGCCACAATTTTATGAGTGTTTGCAAACCCAAAAGTTTTTGTTGGTTGTGATGATTTATTAACATCGGCATTTTGTATGTTTTGACTACATTTTATAAATATAAGTGAAACTCATAATTAAGTAGTTGCGCATAAATGTGTTTTGTTTGTATAAAATTTTGTGAGTAAAAATTTATGAAAAATTTGCAGTTTATTTTTTTTTTTTTTAAGTCAAAACATATTTTATTTATTTTTTATTTTATGTATGCATTTTCATACAAAAAAACTAACTGCTGTTTGCTTTTTTGCTAATTTAATTACATTTAAGCTGCTGTTTATTTAGAACAATTTTTTATACTTTTGTCTGCATAAAAATCAGCTTATGAATAAACAATCTTGTGTGCAAAATACTGAGTTTCTTTTTTTTCTTTTAATTTGCGGTAAGTTGAGGCAAAATTAAAATGCTGCAGCAAAAAAAAAAGAGTTTTAATTACGGAGGATGAAGCGTAGGCTGACTAGACAAACAATCATGCTTAAGTGACCTTTGGGCCTATTCCTTTCAAATATGCAACAGCGGTGTTGCAAAAGGTCTCAATTGTCAAAGGAGATCTCTTGCCGTATATTATTTAATAAACAAAAGTTGACTCTGCATATATTCCTACATGCACAAGTTCTTTGCTTTCTTTATATACACACACACAATATTTTGGAAGCTATTTTGCGCCTACGCATAAGAATAATTTAATTTCTTGAAAATTTCCAAATTAAGTTTTGTCTACCCGCACACCTTTGATAGATGACCGTTTGGCTGAAATTTTCGGCAAATTAGAAATTTGATACACGTAGTGAATATTTTATGTGGAAGGATAATTTACACTAGACGACCGTATAAAACATAAAAAAGGAAAAACAACAAAAAGGTTATTAATTTAAGAGAAAAGGAAAGATTGATAGATAGAAAATGTAGACGGGATTTTTGTTGTATGTACAAACAACCCTGCTTTTTAATGGTAAATATTTTAATGATTATTAATTAAAGTTTAGTTGATTTTAGAAAAATTTTCCTTTTTGGGAAATTTTTGAATTTAGTATAACTGTGCGAAATTTACCATTTATTTTTCTAATACCAAAATATTCCCTTTTTGGGAAATTTTAATAGGAGTTTTTTTTGTTGTCAGTTTCTCATTGTGATGAGGCAAACAATTTTAGTTAATTTTAGAAAAATTTCCTTTTTTGGGATGTTTTGTAAATTAATATAATTGTGTGCAATTTACCATTTTGACTAACCAAAGCTTGAAGGAAACAATTTTATCGAAATTTAAAAATTCCAATGTAATGTTTCACGAATTTCCGTCATCCCTTGTCAAGTTTGATTTGGTTATAAACCGGTTTTGGCTATGTGCCAACTTCAGTATATTGTTTCCTTCTCGTTTATAATCAAATAAAACTTGACAAGGGATGACGGAAATTCGTTCCACAATATATCGCAATCCTACCCTGTTGGAAAATCAAACAACAAAAAAGGAATTTAAAAAGTCACTTTTTGGTAAATTTCAAACTTGGGTAATTTTTTTTTTTTTTTTTTCAATTTCATCAGGCAAATAATTTAAGTCGCTTAAGCGATATGTGCTCCTGTGAGTGTGAAATTTACCATAATTGCCAAAAAAAAAGTTGTGGTTGCCACTCTCTTCAATAAAATTCAATTAAATAGGTAAATTAAAAAAAATATTATAGCATATGGTGTATTTTTTCGAAAAAATATAGAAATTCTACTTATAAATCCAAATTTTTATGAGTGTTGCCACTATTTGAAATTTTTAGCGCAATAAAATTTTGTAAAAATTATTTAAATATTAAAATATGTGTACCAAATTGAAGTGCTTAAAAAAGCTGAACGCTGGAAATATTTATGTGGGGCAACTTTTTCAAAAATTTTCAATTAGTTAAATTAATAAAATAAAAATATTTTAGCATATCATGTATTTTTTCGAAAAAAATTAGAAACTATCCTAGCAAAACAAAATTTTTTTTACGGTTGCCACTTGCTTGAATTTTTTTAGCTCAATCAAATTTTGTAAAAATCAATTAAATAATTACAATATGGATATCATATTAATGGATTTAAAGAAAGCTGTCCCTGGTAATAGTTTTGTTAGGATAGCCACTTTTTTTTAAATTTTGAGCTAAATTTATTTGTTCACACGAAGTGTCGTCTTTTAATTCTAACGTATATAATAAGTAGCGGACCACAGCAGCGAGTGCTAGACTACAGCTGGTTCTTTATAAATGAGCTTCCTAGAAAAAGTTATAAAATTTAAATTCATGTAATTCTAGTAAAACAATCCGTAATGAAATTCTATGAAAAAATTGATTTATTGATAGCCTTATTACAACGAAAAGGTTCGAAAATTGAAAAGTAGACAAAAGGAAAAATCTTCCCACGTCAAAAGTCAATTTCAATGAGATTCGTCACCTGCCAACGAAAAGCTCAACCTTCAGCCTTCAAACATAATAATCATGGAGATATCACTTACTGCTATTTAAATAAAGCCTAACACAGCTTTCCAAGAAAAAGATGAAAAAGAAGAAGAAGAAGAAGAAGAAGAAGAAGGAAAAAGAGGAGGAGGAAGAAGAAGAAGAAGAAGAAGAAGAAGAAGAAGAAGAAGAAGAAGAAGAAGAAGAAGAAAAACATACCTTTGCTTGTATCATGTTGTCACAAGCTCACTCAATCATCCATTCACTCCTTCCACTTCCATTTTCCCTTTACCAATTTTCATACTCCGTTGGGCATAACATTAGCACGTAACCCAAAACGTGAACAAGCCCATACGAACCATCAAAGAAATCCTTACCATTCACAATAATAATAATAATAATAATAAGTAATGTGTACATGTTTATATTTTATGAGTGCTTTTTGTTGTTGTTGTTGTAATTTTCCTGCAACTGACAAATGATTTTACTCTCTCTCTCTTACTCTCTTCTTATTTAAGTACTAACACACACACATACCTATTCGTTGTGGCACCTTTTTTTAGGCAAGCACGTGCATGTTTTTGCATATCAATTTACATATGTACCCTGTAGGGAAAATCTCTAGTTCCGAACTAGGTCGCTTCTAGTGCATTTTTCGACACTACTAGTGCGAGCTAAATCTCTTTTGCATTTTATCAACTAGCGAATTTAACACGGCGATGTCCTAGGCGGTGTCAATTGTCACCCTCTGCACTACATTTTCGATAGTTCCGAACTAGTACTAAGTTCTACAGTTTTCACTAGTTCGTTTATTGGCACAATTTCGATAGTTCTGAACTAGCTACAAGTACCTACAAATTCTACAGTTTTACATCTGCCGCTTAAGTGCAGACTTTGACATACTTCATGCAAGTGGCGAGATGGCCGACTGGCTAACGCATGTGCCTTTCAATCTGAGGGGCGCGGGTTCGAATCCTGTCGGTGTCAAGGTGGATGATAATTTTTTTTTAATTTTTTTTTTTTTGTTGACTAATATTTTTTTATTTTTTATTTTATTTAATAAAATTTACAGTAATATTTAAAAAGTAATAAAATAAAAAAAATTAAAAATAAGCCTGAGGGATCGGAAAGCATAATTAGGGCAACATTTAATTTCATACAAGTTTAGATGCAAATTGAAAACTCTTTATATGAAACGCTTCACTAAACATCTGAGAATTGCAGAAATATACAAAGCCGACGGAAATTGAACGAACGAAAAATTTTCAAAGAATTTTTGTCACTTCGAAATTGCATACAAATCAAAGTGTGTCTTATAGTGGTCACTCAATTCACTCCTCCTGAACTGGTGAGGGTCTAACTACAATTGATCTAGTTCCCTTTTGACACCTTTTCGCTAGTTCGGAACTAGAAATTTTGCTCACTAGTTATTGAGTTCCCTGCAGGGTACATACAAACACATAGATATAGATATATACATACATAGATGAGAAGTAGGGTGAGAGATTTTTGGGCTGAAAATCATAAACTCGCAAAACGCGTGACTTCCATTTGAAAGCATTAAAGCAGCGCGCGAGCTTAACCGTTAGCTACATATGTCTGTATGTATGTACGTGCAACAGCGTTGCGTGATTCGAATCTATTTTGATTTCAAATCAACATTCAAATAAAGAATCAACTCGATTCGTGATTCAAACTATTTTCAAATCAAAGATAATTTTTATTTGTGATTCATTTCTCAAAAGAATCAAAAATACCCTTTGATTCGTGATTCAAACCATTTTCAAATCAAAGATAAATTTGATTTGTGATTCATTTCTCAAAAGAATCAAAAATCTTTTGATTTTTGATTCGAATCGAAAATTTATTAGGAATCTTGAATCAAAATATATTTTTGATTCGAATCAAAAATTTTATTCGAATCAAAACTTTATTTAGAATCAAAAATACTGTAGCATATCAGAAATATTCAAGTACATTCTCGGTAACTTAAAACACAAAAATGTATAAAATGCACCAAAAGTCCAATAACAGCCAAATTGTATGTTCACGCCAAATGTGTACATGTGTATGTATGTATGTACATATATACATATTTCTGATTGTCGTATTTACGTTTGTGCTACGCCGTACGTACATACAGACATACGTATGTATGTACATATGTGCATAGGCACATTATTTGAAATAAAGTTTTGATTCGAATAAAATTTTTGATTCGAATCAAACTTTTGATTCGAATGAAAGACATTTTTTAAATCAAGAATCAAAAAAGATTTTTGATTCTTTTGAGAAATGAATCACAAATCAAATTTATCTTTGATTTGAAAATGGTTTGTGCTACATATTTGGAATTGCCCAATGCGCTCATCGCTCAGTAAACATTTACATATATTCATATATACGTATATAATGCACTCAGCTAATTATCTGTTATGTATGTATACATACCATACTCATAGTATGCATAAATACCTCTCTTCTTATATATTTATTAGCATGTAAGTTTTGGATATTGTTTTGTTAATAAAGTTAGTTGCATTAGAACTGCCTTTTGACTCGGACTTATCAGTTTGAATCACGAATCAAAGGGTATTTCTGATTCTTTTTTGAAACGAGTCACAAATAAAAATTATCTTTGATTTGAAAATATTTTAAATCAAGAATCAGAAAATATTTTTGATTAGTGATTCAGTCAAATCAAAATCACGCAACCCTGACGTGCAAGCACAAACATTAATATATGTTTGTATGTTTAAAAGAGGAAATGATGCGCACACGGACAGACCGAGAGACGGATATACATACGTATGAGTAGGCGGAAGCAACGCGCCATATCAACCACGTGTGAGCCTAAAATAGAACTAGAAATCATAACAACAACAACTAACCTACACATGGCAATGATGAAGAAAGCAGCCAAAAACAACAACAATAATGTCAGAAGAGGCAGCAGTAGTGCTTTTGCTGAGCGGCTCACTTCCCCTTAACACACCTGCGACACAAAATCATGCATTGCCTTGGGGTTAAGCATTACAAAAACACAAGGCAAAGCCTGCCTATCAATTTACAGCTGCTGAGCCATGTGGATATTTGAGAGGTGGAATGTCTGGCAGGTTAGATGGGGGAGTGAAGGAGGAGAATGAGATGTACAGGAAGTAAGGGCAATAATTGTTAGCATTTCTTATACTGGCATATCAAGAAGTAAAAAAAGGTAGTTCGAAGTGCCTACAAACGTGATACCCAGTGGCGGAGCTAGCATAGATTGGCTGGACAAGCCTATGTATGAAGCCGCGCTATTAGCCATTTATTTAATTTTCTATTCTGTATTATCTGAAAATCTGTTTGCGTTCCATCGTTGACGTTGATTAAATACGATTTTCATACTTGGTTTAAGCATATTCATACCGTATGAAACTTAACTTATTGATATAAATCGAGCAAATGAAGGTGATCAAAAATAATAAAGTTTTAATATACAATGGATAGTATGAAGATATGTATATTAGGCATATAACAAATTTTTACGAAAAATTTGGCATACCACCACGTGGTGGCAAATATTGTACAAGTAATGAATATCACTTTTTTATGTGATTTCGGTTCAAAAACGTTCCGCGCAAAAATGGATTTCTAAAAAAAGTCAGATTTTTTTAAATTTTTTTTTTAATATTTTTATTTTTACATTTTTGTCAGTTGTTATATGAAATAAGTTTTAAGTTTAAAGTATGTGATGATTTCCACATTTTTTTTAATAGACCTTAAAGTAAATATCTATTATTATGAAGAAAAACGTGTACACTGTACAAAACTTTTTTTGTTTTTTTCAGCAGTTCTGATAAAAAGTAATTTCGTTTTGCGCGGAAACTTTTTTGCAATTTCACAAAAAAAAATTACTGGGGTGTATACTTTTTTATGCTCTATTCGACTATGGTATGCCGTTTTTCGTATTTGCAAAAATTTTAAAAAGTTATATGCCTAATGTATATGGCTATATGGCTTTTATTTTGTAAACAGATTTCAAAGAAATGAATGAAAATATTTAGACAAACCTGGCTTTTCGGCTTGTACTAAGCGTCCGCCACTGGTTATAGCCCACTCACAGGCCCAAGACTAAAGTGCAGACTAATCTATATCAGTGTGGTGCGAAGTGTTATATTATATGGTGCGGCTATTTGGTCGATGGCACTAAATACGAAGGCTTACGCAAGGGAGCTTAGATTTCTATATCGGATTTGTGCCTTAAGAGCGTGCTATGTATTTAGAACAACGTCAGAGAAGGCAGCGCTGGTGACTTCAGAACTAAATATCTATATCCTTTGGACATACTGGCTCGAGAAGCGGTGACTGGTCAGGATAAAACAATAAGAAAATTGGATGTATAAATTAATGCCAGATATGGGTAAGTTGCGTAACAGAAGACATGGCGAAGTGGACCCGTCTTTCCCATTCCACGAAGTACTACAAGCGGTTGTTCCCCACGGAAAGAGGGGAAATGGGGCGTAGTGGGTTTTTAGTGCGGTGACTGCAAAGGCAAGACCTACATCTTTCGCGGCATTCAATGCGATTGACCCAAACATACATTCCTTGTGCCAACTCTACCACAAAAAAAAAAAATACCCCACTCTCCAGTACAGTAGAGAGTGGCACCTACGTACATATGTATATATAACATTTGCAAAACTCGATTGCCGTTTTAGGTGTCACCAGTTTAATTTTGATTTCCGCTTTTACTAAACACTCATAATTAATTTAATTTGTACATTTACTTTAAATAACTATTTATAAACTAAAATAAATTTGTAAGTACTTAATTGCAGGTAAACGGCTGATATTTGTAAACATACATAGTACATATGTATGAATATAAGTACATAGTAAGTATATACATATACATACATATAAGTAAGTAAATTTTGTAAATATGCAGTGAAATGGAAAATTATATAACATTAAAATTGAAAGCAACAATTAAATGAGCATAAACCAAAACAGTAATTAATTTTTTTCAACAAACACACCTAGATAGCAACACACAAACACACAAATCATAGCTACACATGCAGGCGAGCAATTACCCAGCAAAAATGCCAAATACTCCATTCGCTCATCTATGGAGTATTCGCTGTGGACTAAACAAGTACTCCATGAGCCGCATAACATCACGAATAACATCAAATTAAGTACCGTCGGCTCACTACGGAGGGAGTACATTTAAGATAGAAGACACTTTCAACGTTCCGGAACTAAAGCCGATTTTGAGGAACTACGATCAAAGTTCAAATTGGCTCGACGATCTCTCAAAACGACTATTAAGCAAAGCAAGCGTAGATGTTTTTAGAACTTTGCGATGATACAGAGAATAACAGATGGAGGACTGCGTACTTGATTGTGTCTAAGTAATTAAAAAATGGCAGGAAATCGACACCAACGTGCTTTATGAGACATACATAGATGCATAGCAGACTTAAGATGCTGACTGTAACGAGCTCATAGAGAAGTAAATTTTTGCTTGACTCAGTTCCTAACTGCGCACATTTGTTTCAAAGCCCACCTCTAACGCGGGATGCATGCAACGTGTAATTACTGTGGAGGACGAATAGTAGAGGATGTGTAACACATCTTCTTTGAGTGTCCAAGATTTTACAAATGTAGTAATTCAGCCTTCTGCATCCATCATCACGTGTGATGTAAAGCTGTGGCCTCCGCAGATTAACTAACATCCACCACTTCGAGTAGAACGGATACGTAAACGAGGAGTTCAGTCTTCTGCATACGGCACGATATATGTGGTTATTTCCAGGCGCAGAACGTACAATTAATAACAAGGGTTTACGCTTGCTGGTCTGCAAGTTCGACTAAGTGCAACAACGTGACCATGACGAACGCAGAGCCTGTTGCTGAACCCAACTCCGAATGGTAGCTTGACGGTAGTGCAACGGGCAGTTTAGAGTCCCACACTCATACGGTAAAGGCTTTCGGTGCTTCCTCCTTGTACAACCCACCTTTACGGCTTCGGCGTCATTACGATAAACATTTGGTGTTCTTTACTATACTCGGCTAACTCCGAGTTGATGTATGCAGATACATGAATTGGTCCATTGGGACTATATTAATGATCACTTTGTAAGTACTCCATTCTAACACAAATGAACCATAAATTCAGCGATGTTTGCAAGGACATGCAAATAAGTACATACATACATAAGTAAGTGTGTCAATCGCGCATGTTTATGCGTGTTTTGTTTTTATTTGCGTTTATTATTTTACGGGTGTGCAAATAACACAATGAAAACGTGTGTAAACATGAAAATGCGCAATTAAACAATAAAAGCACAATAATAATGACCGCCGAGTAGCATAAAAGATAAAAAACAAACACACTCACTCACACACGCAAATAATAGAGAGCGAAAGCGACAAAGGCGCCGGCGAAACAAACCACCCAAGTCACACGATACATGAATTTGTCCTTTGGCGTCACAGCGGGTGCGGCGAATCACGCGATGCCGCCGCCGATTTAATAATTACTTACACTGGCGCAGGAGATTGTTTTATTACGCCAACACAGAAAATGAATGAGCGGACGTACAATAAATACGAGTTTTATGTGATTTTCCCATGGGCAGGTAACAATTAGGATATATGTATGTATGTACATATATATGCGACGCTTAAAGTAATTGCAATTTTTCAATTTTCAATTGAGATATTTGCCTCCGCAAATGACGGCAGATGTTGGTCTCCTTTCGGAAAAATTTATTATATATGCTCTAAATACAAAATTTCAGAATTTCAGCAGCAAAAATTGAAGAGCTATTCCCTAAAACGTAGACTTATGCTTCTGAAATTTGTTTTTTGCTTCCAATAGTACGCTATGGCGTATGAGTAACCTTGAGTTTTTTTAGAGTTGACTAAAGTAAAAAAACAAGTCCCAAACAGCATACGTCTACGTTTTGGGTTATAACTCCTCAATTTTTGCAGCTAAAATTCTGAAATTTTGTATTTAGAGCATTTATTGTACACAAAGCGCTGCCGGCGAAAATCATCGGTATCGGATGACTATAACATGGAGATCCCATACCGCACTTTTGGGCCAAGGAAAAAAGAGTGCATTCTAGATTTCCTATACCGGAAGATAAATTAATATTTTAAAGTACTGTTCATATATTGTATTGACTTATCTGTAAAAAGGTTGCAAAAAAAATTAAGATGTATTGTACACAACAAGAGATAATAGCGAAAATATGCGATTTTGGGCATTCAGCCTCCATAAGCGGAAATCACGCTATATCTCGAAAACGGATCATCCGATTTTAGTTTCAATTTCATATCTGGATTTAGCATAAAATTCATGCTTCAAAATCAATGCTTCAAATCCATGTGCATATTGGCCTGGATATTTTTTTTTGTCGATTTTTGCCAAATCTTTATTTTCAAAAATTCGTCTTGGTTCATAAAAACCAAATTCCGGAACATCAAAATTAGTTTTAGAAAAATGTCGTAGAGGCGTTTTCTACTCAGAAAGATGAGTGGAATCCGAATTTCGATTGCGCGGTATCGATTAATTTCCCTCCATACAAATCGCATCATTCACTACATCGTGTCTGCTGAGGCGCTGCTTGGAGGAGCTCGAATGAATCATATAGTACTGGATCGAGGACCTTTTGAGTTATCAGACGGTGACGGGTGGATGGAGCCTTGCGACGATGGCAAGAAGAGCATATAGGGGAACCCCGCAAGGGTGAGTACTCTCACCGCTTTTGTAAAATCTAGTGGTAAACAAAATTCCCTTCATAAAAAAAAAGAAAATAATAAAATTTGCGAAGTCTTGCATTCCAAGTTTAATATAACGCCTCCAATGCGATGTGGTCTATGTGAGGGATCACTGTATACTGGCCAACCTAACTTAACTTAGAAATCGAACCGAATATATAAAAAAAAAATTATTTGGGCGACATCTAATTAGTGGCGTCTAAGAAACCTTTTTCCGGACATTTTTTTTTCCAAAAGGACACGATCTAATGTACATAAGAATATATGTATGTATGTAGAAATGCATAACAGTTTTTTAATTTCCTCTCAAAGGAAATTTAGTTACTTCTTGTCTAGTATTTTTTCTTCTTTTTCTCTTTCTTTTTTTATTTTTGTTCAGCAAGATATAAGCAAAACTTACCCAGACACAGAACTCTGAAAGCACTGAAATGCACGTGAATTATTAAGCAAATATTCTTGGCTGAAAAAAGGCCAATATTTCATGTGGACTATGAATCGTCTGTATGTAGGTACATATGCATAATTTACAATGCACTTTTTTTCCTTGGAAGCTTCTCTGCTTGTTATTAAACAAAGCCAACATCTTCAGGAATATCTGCGGACATTATACGCAAGCTTAACCTTTAATTACATCGGCAGTCATGGGCTGCTGTTGCATATGAAATTAAAGCCATGCATTGTTGCTAACAAATACGATTGAATTGCATTTGCTTGCATTAACTGAAATTGAGCCAATTCTGATGCAAATGTAATTCAAAGCTAATGCAAGCTTAATGAAAAGTTTAGGTAGTTTGGACGGTAAGCATTGGGAGGGAAGCTAAATTCGATAGCACAGCTCTGCCTTAATTTCCAACTTGGCTATCCATTTTAGCATTTGCTTCTACTTTCCGCACATCTCAATTACATTTCAATTGTGTTTCGCTCACTTATTCGTTTTCATATGTATGTACATTGGAACAGATATCGTAGAGCATGTTCTTCTTCCTCTTTTTTTTTGCGTGCGTTACGCTTCCTCATTTCGTAAATATGAAATTTCACTCAAACACGCACGCACATGCACAAACATGCACAAAAATGCATCCAGGACATTGCTTTGCTGCAAAGTCTACAGACAAAAAGCGAATTTCTTCTTCTTCTTTTTTGCTAAATTTAATTTTTTTTTTCATTTTGCACCTTTTCTTCTCTTCCTTTTTTCTTTAACTTCTATGTGTTTTGCTCTCTTGACTTCTGCTCCTTATTCATTTGCCGGTAAAAGTGACTTTTGTATTCAATGCAGTTGCTATTGTTGTTCTTTTTGTTTTATGTTTTTCCTGTTTCTTGTTTTTTATTTTTGTTTTTCTTTTGTTTTTTCTATTGCTGTTGCTTTGTTATTGCTATGCTATGCTTTGTTATTGTTATCTGAATTGCATTGCTGCCGAATTGAAAATGAAATTAAATTCTTGCTATGCATTTCTATTTTCCATTTTCCATTTCTCATCTCCCATACATATTCATATTCTCAACTGCACCTGCATTCCAATTTCCATTTCTATGGGTAATCATTATCTATGAATGGAATAATACAATGTGAAAGAAAGTGGCTATTTTTTCAATGGAGAAATTCAAAGCATTTGTTGTTGTTGTGAAAAAATAACAAGAAGCCAAATAAGCAAATGAAGAAAATAATGATGATGATGATGATGATGATGATGATGATGATGATGATGATGATGATGATGATGATGATGATGATGATGATGATGGACAAGAAGAAGAACAGGAAGAAGAAGTAGAAGAAGAAGAAAGAGTAGAGAAGAAGAAGAAGAAGAAGAAGAAGAAAGAGTAGAGAAGAAGAAGAAGAAGAAGAAGAAGAAAGAGTAGAGGAGAAGAAAGAGTAGAGAAGAAGAAGAAGAAGAAGAAAGAGTAGAGAAGAAGAAGAGTAGAGAAGAAGAAGAGAAGAGAAGAAGAAGAAGAAGAACAACAACAACAAGAAGGACAAGAAGAAGGAGAAGAAGGACAAGAAGATCAACAAACGGAAGAAGTAAAGAAGGAAAGGTTCTTGCATTCACCCGTTCCACCAACTGCGATTGTTCACCAGTTTTATAAATTTTGTTGCTGTTGTTTTTTGTTGTAGTGTACCAATAAGCGTTCGTATTCGGCACTCGTATTAGCATTCGATAGTCGGTGTTAATATTCGATATTCGGAATTGATATTCGGTATAAAAATTTAACATACGTATTCGGTATCCGGTATCCGGCATTAATATTCGGTTTTGAGTATTGATATTCGGTGTTAATATTCGATATTCGGAATTAATAGTCGGTATTCGGTATCCGGCATTAATATTCAGTTTTCAGTATTGATATACGGTATTAATATTCGATATTCGGAATTAATATTCGGTATTCGGTATAAAAATTTAATATTCGTATTCGGTATCCGGTATCTGGTATCCGGCAGTAATATTCGGTTTTCAGTATTGATATTCGGTATTAATATTCGATATTCGGTGTTCATATACGATACTCATATACGGTATTCGGTGTTCGCATCGGTATGGCTACGGCTACGGCTGTGGTTACGGTTATGTCGAAGGTTACGTCTACAACTAGTTTTTATTTAATAATTGCGAATCACTTACCAAAATATTTTCCAAGAAACGCTTTCTATGTGTCAAAGGGATGGGATTCTTTTTTTTGGGGGCCTTCGTTTACTTAGTACCTCCCTTCTCTAAACCAAAAACTTTAATTCTTTCTTTCTTATACGGATGAATTGTTCTTGTCAGTTATACAATGAATGTACATATAGTAGTTGTTGCATATTTCAAGGCGTGTTGCGTAATTAATATTTCCTGTTGTGTTTAATACTCTTTTTACAAAGTTGTTGTCTGAGGCGACCTCTAGTGAAATTTATGGCGCATAATTTTCTAGAATATTTTAGCCCTCTAGCGGTCTTTAAAATACTATTTTTTTAGCTATCTAGAAAAAGGGGTCAAAAGTACCACTTCTCGATGGCGTCAGAGAATTAAAGTATACTACGAAATGAAAGCTTAACAATTTTGAATTAAAATTTAGCAGGACCGCGACGAACTTTAGCGCCGTCTCGATGCTCTTTAACACCACCTCGATGCTCTTTAACTCCACCTCGATGTTGCACAACATTCTGACGACGACGGCGGCGACGCGACATGCGCATATTATTCCAAAAACGCCAAGTGAAATAGTAAATAAACTCAATGAGACTCAAAATGCTGGCGCCCAAAAACAAACCCAATATGCCACCAATAGTCACAACAACATCCAGGCGCGTACGCAAAGCCTGACGGCGATAACGCTCCGTCGGACGATCGGCCAATTTAATGGCAATGCTGCGTGTGCCAACGCCCTTTTTGGTTCTGGAAGATAAATGAGATGTTGAATAACAGATGATAAGCGAATGAAAAGTAGTGTTTGTACTTCGGGCTATACTCCGACACTGAACGCAAATCGTGCTCCGTGCACGATGGCAAACAATCGCACGTCTCATTATTCTCCTCCCAGGGCAGCAACATTTTTATGTCCGGCGTCGCTTTTTGCACCTTCTCCAAACACAAATACCCGTAATAATCGCAATCGGGTATGTTCGGCTTTGCCACCGGCATCAAATTGAACATTGTACAATTGCAATAGCGCATTTGCAGCAAACGTATGCAATCGACGATGCACGTGCCGAAGCTGTAAGCACGAAAAACCGTATGCGGCTGCAGTTCGTCGGGGAAGCGACAGCCGCGATGTTGCGGCGTCACTTGCGTGCGCACATCATAATCATTCCGCATTTCTTGAAGGGAAATTTGAAAGTCGGTATGCTTGCCGGGTGGCGCGATTTTGACGCTAATGCCGCCCAAATTGGCGTAGGGTATGTCCTCGTTGTTGAGCACGAAGACCTGTTTGAAATATGTATATGTAAATGAAAGGGTGGGGTTTTAATTGAAATTGTTGATAAAAGGTGAGTATTACATATTAATACCGAATGCGGAATATTAATACCGAATATCAATACCGAAAACCAAAAACCGCCAAAAATATATACCGAATATCAAAAACCGACTATTAATACCGAATAATATCAAACATTAATACCGAATAACGAATACAAATACCGAATACGGATATCAAATTTTAATACCGGTTACCGAATATTAATACCGAATATCGCCAATTAATACCGCCAATTGATATACTACAACACAAAATAACAACAACAATCAATAAAAACCGGTGCACTAGCGCAATTGGTGGAAGTGCTCATAACTAGTGGAACCGGTGAATGCAATAAAAACGATGGAGCCGGTGAATTATAGCAATCGATGGAAGTGCACATAATTGGTGGAATCGGTGAATGCAATAAAAACGATGAAATCGTTCAATTACAGGAATTGGTGTAAGTGTTCTTAATTGGTGGAATCGGCGAATGCAACAAAATGGATAGAACCAGTGAATTATCACAATTGGTTGAAATGCACAAAATTGGTGGAATCGGTGAATGCAACAAAATCGATAAAACCGTTAATATATCGCAATTGGTGGAAGTGATCATGATAGGTGGATATGCACATAATTGGCGGAACCGATGAACTATCGCAATTGCTAGAAGTTCTCATAACTGGTGAAACCGATGAATGAAACAAAATAGAAAAAATTGGTGAATTATCAAAATTGGTGGAAGTGCACAAAATTGGTGGAGCCAGTGAATGCAACAAAAACGATTAAACCCTTGATATATCCCAATTGGTGGAAGTGCTCATAATTGGTGAAACCGGTTAATGTAACAAAAACGATGAAAACGGTGAATTACCGCAATTGGTGGGAGTGCTCATAATTGTTGGAACCGGTGAATGCAAAGAAATCGATGAAATCGGTGAAATATTGTAATTGGTGGAACCGGTGAATGCAACAAAAAACGATGAAACCCGATGAAACCGGTGAATTATCGCAATTGATGATTGTATTCTAAAACGAAGGAACCGATGAGCACGAAAAGCGGACGATTGCTTGCTCTCCAGTGATATTTGAAGAGGATTTATCTGTTTAAGCACCGCCCTAACCGCACTTTTTAGCACAATAGAGGGATAAAGATAAAATAAATAGGAGTAAAAACCACCAACCTCAATGGCAACACCGGCCAGTAAACGCATCGTAGAAGCGGCGTGTGTTGCCTCAACTTCATTCGGGAACCAGCGCTTGCTGCCGCTAATAAAAACAAAAAAAAAATTAAAAATTAAAAATTAATATTAGAATCTACTTCCCATCAACCACTTTTTCTCTTCTCTCCCATAACTTACGGATAATTATTATGTAACGAGTTCAGTAGAAAACAATAACCGTAAGGCGTTTGCATGGGCACAAAATAATGACAACAATTGAACGCTTTGCCACCCAACGAACATTCCAGCAAGACAGCGCTGCAATTTTGGCGTAGCTGAAAATGGAGAAAGAGAAAAAAACACAAAAATTATTAACATGTTCTTTTGTTGTTAGCGCTGAAAGATTGATTACCCGTCCAATAAGTGCCCGATAACCGTCATGCGGACATTCGGTATCCGTGCCCTCTTTGCCAAAGCAATGCGCGCGTGCATTACCCGAATTGTACTCGTGTGGAAAGAGTAGTTTTAAAATGAATATTTCAATGTCATATTCATAGTCCTCGGGCCAACTGGAGCAGCGCAAAGTGAGGATTATTTAAAGTATTAAAGGGGGAATAATGCGTTTTCTTTTCTGAAAGTAAAAACTACTCACGTGCTGCGCGTTGTTTCCATTTTCCATAAAGAAGTAAAGAAAATGCATTAGATTTGTATATATATGTAGCATTTCCAGGTGAAATTAAACCTTTTTCAAGTCAAGTGAAACTTTTTGCAAGTCAAGTGAAACCTTTTTCAATTGAAATTAAACTTGTTTCAATTTAATTCCCGTTGAAAAAGGTTTAAATTCAAATGAAAAAATTTCACTTGACTTAAAAAAGTTTAACCTGAGTTGAAGAAAATTTCATTTCACCCGCTATAAAGTTGAACATACAACCAATCATTTCAAGCAAATCATGTCTGGACATGCTTTTTTAACTCAACTCACTTCTCAACATAATCGTACACCGGATCAGTAGTGCCATCTTTCTCCAGCGTCTCACACACCGTTACACTCGGATAGTAGATTTTATCGTATGGGGTTAGACTCTCAAAAACAATACTCACCGCGAATAGCTCAAAATCGCGCTCAAATGTGGTAATGAGCTTGTAGGAACCGTAAGCAGAGAAGATTACACAACATAACCAAAATATGCGCTCAGTGATGTGTAAACTGCAATAGCGTAATAAGAAGAAGAAGAGCATAGTAACAGAGTGAAAGGTGAAGGTGAAGGTGAAATGTGTAATGTATGTTTGCATGTATGTAAATAGAAAAATTTGCAGTTGCTAATGCGGCAAGCAACTCATTTTCCATTACCATTTTGCCATTATCAAAGCACAGCAAGGCACCAAAACCAATTTCAAGCAACGGAAATGAAAAATTCGTAAACCGATGAAAAAATTAAAAATGCCTGAAGGTGGTAAGTAGCATTGGCAAATGCGAAATTATGTGCATACTTACATTTCTGTGTATGAGTATGTTTCTATGTGCCAAAATGTGTTCTTATGCGCTTACAGGCGGCAACACTCACATGCACACATCTTCCAACATGCTCATGCATGCATAAATATGTATGTATGTATGTACATTCGTGCACATGCAGCAGCTTCAGGGGCTTACCTACATTTTGGTTTTGGTTGCTGTGTTCTCAAATATGAGAGATGGTACTTACTTGTTATTGGCAATGTAGCTGATGCCGGCCAAGGAGCAATTAGCGCAATAGTCCCGCAAACAGGACAACAATGGCCAAACCATAGTTCACGTTATATCTACACTGTGGTATGTGCAATATCTCGATAACGCTATATATACACTCTATATATGTAAGTATGTATGACTGCAGACTAGCCTTATTTAAGTAGCACTCTCAACAGGATGATAGTTCGTTGCTTTGCTTGACTTGACTCGTTGGAGGGCTTACAAAAACAACAACGCCTAGTACCAGTAACTAGTAGTAAGCTTGCTTGTTGGTTAACAAGTTGGGCCCGCCGCCGCTGCCGGTTACCTACTAAGCACAACGAATGAAGCCGTAGAGCTAGAGAGCCAGTGAACCAGTGAGAAGTGTGTGACAGTTGAGTACTGCAATGCCAACTGAAACAGAGCCTGTGGCTACGCAAGTTCATACATGCAAGTAAATATCTTCATAAAAATGTTTCATGTATGTACATGTATTGCAATTGCTTGCATGTGTGTGTGTGTGTGTTTTTATGTGTGTTGGAGCCCTGTCGGCCACAAGTGGAAAGCGTTTAATTGCTGTTTCCTTTTTCGTTCACCACAAACAAAGCGGACAAGCATAATGTGGAATAGCTCAATATACATATGTACATACATACGCTGCTGCAGTAAACCGCATGACAACAACTGCAACAACTATGGCCAACAACAGCAGCAACAGCAATAACAACAACAGTTTTCGTAATAATACTAAAGGCGCGGAAAACGTGATAACCGTGTGTGGGAATAGCTAGAATAAATTGATATATGAAATATGAAAATATGAAGATGTGAAAATTTTAAAATATGAAAATATGATTATATGATATTATGAAATATGAAAGTTTGGAAATATGAGAATACGGAAATACGAAAGTTTGGAAATATGAAAATTTTAAAATAAGAAAATATAAAAATATGAAAATGTGAAAATATGAAAATATGAGAATATGAAAATACGAAAATATAAAAATAAGAAAATGCGAAAATGCGACAATACGAAAATATAAAAATATGAAAATATGACAAAATGAAAATATGCAATATGAAAATACTAAAACATGAAGATATAAAAATATGAAAATATGAAAATATGACAATATGAAATATGAAATATGAAAATATAAAAAATATGAAAATATGATAATACCAAAATATGACAATAAGAAAATACGAAAATATGAAAACATAGAAGTATGAAAATATGAGAATATGAAAATACGAAAATATAAAAATATGTAAATATAAAAATAAGAAAATGCGGAAATACGAAAATATGAAAATATGATAATATAACAAAATGTAAATATGCAATATGAAAATATGAAATATGAAAATATGACAATATGAAAATATGAAATATGAAAATATGAAAGCATAAAAAATATGAAAACATGAAAAATATGAAAATATGAAAATACGAAAATGCGGAAATACGAAAATATAAATTAGTCGACCAGGTGCAGTTAGAAGTTCCTGAAGATGACTTCAAATTGAAGTCGAAATATCTACCAAATAAAGAACACCTTTATATATAAATCAAACTTAATTCGCGTTTCATACATATATACTCGGTTGGCCTAGAGCTCGTTTGGATATAAAATTTTAGAAAGTTATGAAAATATGAAAATATAAAAATATGAAAACATGGAAACATAAGAACATAAAAATATGAAAAAATAAAATAACGAAAATGTGAAAATAACAAATAATAATAAAAATACGAAAATATTAAATTATGAAATTGTGAAAATATGTACATGTATACATAATTACTGTACAGCGGCGTGCATACCCAGCAAATGTATTCACGTGAGAATAGCAATTAAAGTTATAGGCCCGGTTTCACCAACCGGTCTCAACTTAGTTAAGCCGATTTTTTTACGTTTTCAGTTTCACCATGCAACTAAGCTAAGTCACAAGTTAGTCAGCTTTTGCCTTGACTAAAACTAAACTAAGAATTTGAGTCGCTTTAGCAAATTCAACTACCAACAGAGCGAATATGACAAAAAAATGAGCAAATACAGCAACCAAAACAACCAAAAAACCCAGTATTCGCCATAAAAGGTTGGTTACAAAGCTATTTTCTTAGACTATTTGGTGAAACCCAAAAGTAAGTTAGCCTCAAATCTGGGCTAAACTAAGTCAAAACTTAGTTTTAGCTTTAGTCACGTTGGTGAAACCGGGCCATAATATTTTTTTTTTTTTTTATTTTAATTTTATTTTAATGCTGCAGCAAACAGAAACAGGAATAAACATCAGTTGTTGCCGTTATACTATTTACAATTAGCGCTGCGTCGACCACAACCACAACCACAACGTCAACCAGCCAACTGCGCCATCATATTACGTTTCCTTTTTGCGTCGTCGCTTTTTGCAGCTTCAGAATGTGTCATATTTGTCGTTTTTTTTTATTTCAATGCCACACAGCACTACTTACATATGTATGTATATATTTTAAGTAAATAAAAATTTAACATTCAACGCGCATACTATATTTCCTGCAAAATTTGCATCTACAACAATAACAAATTTTATTATGCGCAATTACCTACAACTAGTTGAAAAGCAGCGCGACAACGGATGACGGACAACATGGCGTATACGCAACCTTTATACCTACAAAAAAAAACGGCGAAAAACACAAAAACACGTGCGAAGGGCGCTTTTGGGTGCAGCAAAGTGTGAGTTAATTAATGAGTAACAGCAATGTGAGTTGGTGAGCGAGTGAGCGATGCCAAAGGTATGCTTGCTGTTGCGATTGTGTACCTGCACACATACTCGTACATACATACATATAAGCATTCTTGTGCATGCACGTACTCTTGTAGCATTTTAACAACAAACATGATAAGGTACTTAACTCTAGCTGCAATTATGCAATTATACCTGCTGTTGTTTATTTTATACGAAAAACACTTAAAAGCAATTATAACGTGAGCGCTTACACATAAACACATGTCCATATATATGTAATTAATTACTTATGGAATTGCGTGCATACTTATGGACTTATATACATACATACATACTCATACAAATTAACATACTCTTGCGTACTCATGCACTTGAATTTGCATATGCACGTTTAAGTCGTCGGACGTTCTTGTTGTTGTTGTAGGCGGTAGAACAGCTGCTGCTGCGCTCCATTAACATTTACCACATGCCATAGACGAGCATACATACATGTGTACATGTGTATGTTTTTACATACAGTTATGCCTGCACAAGCTCGCACTTACATGTGTTAATTTCGGAATTTACTTGCAGTTGGAAATTCCGTGTAAAATGAAGAATTAATATGGATTTGTAAATTATTAATGAGCATCGACGACAGCGAATGCAGCCAAGTTCATGCGGTAAAGCAGTAATTCATGCAGTTACAAGTGCATTTGTAAATACATATACAAATATACATACATAATTAGTATGTATGTAGATAAGTAGCAGGATTTTCTTGTAAAGCTTCTGTATGATAATCTTCATCTGTTTTAAACCGTTTGAAAGCAGCTTTGAATTCTAATTAAACGCTGAATGAAATCAAATGAATAGTTCTTTTATTGCCAAAACTATATTTTTTTTTTGTATTTAGAAGTAGTTTTGCTGTGGGAAACGCAACTCACACTTTTATGCATTACATTGGGACAACTTTTGGCACAATTCACTTATTTTTCATTACTTCGGGACCACTTTTTTTACAATTCACATACTCTGAATTACTTTGGGAACACCTTTTTTACAACTTACATACTTTGTATTACTTCCGGACCACTTCTGTTCCAATTTACCTGCTTTGCATTACTTCAGGAACACTTTTGCTACAACTCACGTACTTTGGATTACATTAGGACCACTTTCGGTACAGTTCTCCCACTCTGAATTACTTTGGGACTACCTTTTGTACAACTTACATAATTGGCATTACTTTGGGACCACTTTTGGTACAATTAACCTACTCTTCATTACATTTGCACAACTTTTGCCACAACTCACATACTTTGTATTACACTGGGACCACTTTTGTTACAGTTCACCTACCTTACATTATGCTGGGACCACTTTTGGTACAATTCACCTACTCAGCATTGCCTTTGGACTACTTTTGGTACAATTCAGCTACTTTGCACTACTTTGGGCTACTTTTGGTACAATTCACTTTCTCTGCATTACATTGGACCCACTGTTGGTACAATTCTTCTGCTTTACATTACCTTGGGCCCACTTTTGACAACACGCATCTAATTTGCATTATCTTGGTGACACTTTTGGCATAGTTGACCTACTTTGCATTATATTGGGACCACATTTGGTACAATTCACCTACTCTGCATTACCTTTGGACTACTTTTGATACAACCCCCGCGATATTTAGATATATATATTTTTTTCTCATTTCATTGCCATTTGGCTTTAACAGCCTCTTGCAATTGCCAAAGCGGATTTCCCGCCATGGCAGTGAAAAAACAGAGCATTTCACGTTGCTGCTCAGCCATTTCCGCTAAGCTTTTGACAAGTTTATTAGTTGCCAGAGGAAGTTGCCAATCACAACGATAAACGACACTGACAATTCTAACTAACTGTCAATTCAAACTAAATGTGACAGGCAAGGCCTGCTGACTTGTTAATGAGGCGCCATAGCCTGCCTTAGAAATTTTATAATGTCACGTAATTTTTGTAAATTAACAGCAAGCTTACGTGGCCTAGTTACGGCCACAACAAAAAAAATCAAACAAATAAACAAAATGATTAGATACTTTTTATGCATGAAAATAAAAGCCTACATAAGTGTTTATATTTATTTATATGAGAAATCTTAGAATAAAAGCAAAATGAAACGCAAAGGCAAAGGAAGAGTGAATGTTTTGTTTTGTTTACTAAGGCTTTTTTCTGCTTTTCTCTTAAGAATATACACCGCTAAGATATTTCTTTCACACAATTTTACTCAACGTGCGATCTTTAACCATAATGAAAAATGACTTAGCTTAATTTAAGATCTCTTACGCATTTATTTTAACCCGTACACATTTTCGTCCTTACCGACCCTCTCAAGAACTCACTGCTGGGAACTATCGTAAGAAATATTAACCCTCCATATGCATTTTTAATGATTTCTCTTATAACTGTTTTGAGCGGAAGTTGCCTAAAACCGATTACTTAAAAAATTGGTTAACAAAAAACCGGTTTACCACAAAAGGCTTACCTGAAAACATGGCTAGCTAAAAATGTTTATTTATAAATCCCGTTACCTAAAAACTGGTGACATAAAAATCCGATTACTTTAAAACCTAGGTAATCGGTTTTTAAGTAATCGAATTTATATATAACCAGTGTTTAGGTAACCGGATTTTTAAGTAATCGTTTTTTAGGTAGCCATGTTTCATCCCGTTACGAAAAAACTGGTTACCTAAATCCGGTTATCTACAAAATCACTAATTAACTTACCTGAAACTCTGTTTACGCTAAAAAACCGATTACTTAAAAAAACGATTACCAAAAATCGGTTACCTAAAACCAATAACCTAGAAATCACTAAAAAAAATACTAGATTATATCACATGATTCTTATTTGATTACGCATTTTGCTCTATAGTAATTACTTACATATAGACATTTGTACCTATCGCCTTTTAAACATCATAACCGCCTAAGTGAGATTTTCATAACCGCCTAACCGATATTTTTGCCAAAAATTAAAATTGAATTCCTGTCACACAACTCTACAACTTCAAAGCTGAAAAGGACATTAGAAGGAATTATAGAGCTTCCCGAGCTAACCAAAGACCAAATTTGTGTTATGGATCGAGCCACCAGGACTTTTTTTTGGTGCCTATGTATATGGCGAGACGGCCTAATATACAATCACAACTAAAGCTAAGCAACACTTTCATACAAATATAAAAAAAACACAAAATTTTATATATCATATAGGTATACGTATGTATATTATACATATAGTGTATTTTTTTATTTAATGGTTTTGTGTTTTTTTTTTTCATTTAGCCTAATGCTTTTAATACATTACACAGGGCAAATATAAAAAATAACATTTTTTTACTCAATATTTTTTCAATTTTTTCCAATTGTTTTTCACGTCATTCCTTTCAAGCGCGTTTATAAACACATTTATTGTAGTTGAGTTGGTATTGGGAATTTGCTGGACACTCGCCATGCACTGGACGTTCCACCATGCAGAGTTTATTGCTGGAATCCCATTTGAAATTGCCCGGACAGCTTTGGCCCATAACGGCGGCAATCAAGGCAACAAAGAGAGCAAGATAAAATAGCACTTTCATATTGAACTGGTGGGGAAGAGAGAAGAAAAAAAAAACAGAAAACAAACATAAGTCAGCAATTTTTACTTATAATTTCACACAGACCTGTTATTTAATTATTAACATTTTTTTAAAGATTATTCGTTTAAATCATACTTTGTTTTTGTAACTCTTTAACGATTAAATACGATTATATTCATCTTTTAATGTATTAGAAATTAACTAAGTTAAAAAATTATATTAACTAATTGATAGACTAATTTTTACTGCATGATTATTTGGGTTATTTTCAAAAATTTTTTGATTTTTTTTAATCGGATGATTAATACAATTATTTGATTATTGCTAATTATTTCTAATTTAATCCCATGATTAATTAATTAATCAGTTTATAATTTGTATTCTTGCCTAAAAAGCTTACTCATATGCAATGTTATTAAAGCAATCAAGCAATTAAACCATTAAAAATAATTAAGCGATTAAAATGATTAAGCGATTAAAACTAAGCAGTCAATTAAAAATGATTACTCGATTAAAAACAATCAAACAATTAATGATTATGATTACTTATACATTTAAAAAAATTATTAATCATGATTACTTTTTATAATTTTTTTTTAATCGACTATTAATTGACAGATTAATGTAAGGCAATTACAATAATCAATAAAATTGAAAAATTCTCGAAAATTAATAATCGCTAATCAGCCAATTAAAATTAATTAAGCAATAAAAAATAATTATACATTTAAAATAATTATTAATTACGATTATTTTTAGTAATTTTTTAATTTAATTGATTAATAATAGCCCGTTTAATGTAAAACTATTAAAATAATCCTTAAAATTGAAAAATCCTCAAAAGTTAATCATCACCAATCAGATAATTAAAAATGATTAATCGATTAAAAAGAATAGCACATTAAAAAAGATTACTAAACATGATTGCTTTTTATAATTTTTTTAAAATTTAATTGTTTATTAATTGCCAGATTAATGTAAGAAAATTAAAATAATCAATAAATTGAAAAATCCTCAAAATTAATCATCACTAATCAGACAATTAAAATTAATTAAGCAATAAAAAATAGTTATACATTTAAAAAATTATTAATCACGATTATTTTTAATAGTTTTTTTATTTTTAATTGATTAACAATTGTCCGTTTAATGTAAGACTATTAAAATAATCAATAAATTGAAAAATCCTCAAAAGTTAATCCTCACTAATCAGATAATTAAAAATGATTAATCGATTAAAAATAATCACACATTAAAAAAAGTTACTAATCATGATTACTTTTTATAATTTTTTTTTAATTTAATTGTTTAATAATTGCCAGATTAATGTAAGACAATTAAAATAATCAATAAATTGAAAAATCCTCAAAATAATCACTACCATTATTCTTTAAAAAAAATATTAGTCATAATTAATTTTTAATTTAATTGGTTATTAATTGTCCGATTAATGTATGACTATTAAAGTAATCATTAAAATTAAAAAACCTAAAAATTAATCATTGTTAATATTAATAGAAGTTTACCACATCTGATTTTAGCACACCCAAAAATAGAAAATCAAAAGAATTAAAGCAGCTTTTTCAAAAAATGTATATATCTCCCTTTTCAATTTGAAATATTTATTAGGGTTTTTTACAAACTAATTTAAATTTTTTTTTACTCTAAACACTCACTTTGTTGGTATATATTTTTCTGTTTTCTGTTTACTTCTAGAATTTACAGCTTATACTGATGCGGTTTTGCTCTGTTGCTTCTAATTTATAGCTTAAAACTAAATTGGCACACATTTTTACACACTCGTACCAACACAAAGTTGCCTCCAAAGCTGCTCAAAGCTGTCTTATCAAGTGAGCTGACCTTTTGTTGTGTTGTGTAGAAACAACTGATAACCAGTAAACATCAGAAATGAAACGAATTTTATATGCAGATAAAAAAAAAATTTTAATTAAGCAGCTGCCGGCTTACGCAGCCAAGTGGAACTTAATTTTTTAGCTGAATTAAATCTACATATTTATTATTTGGAATTTTATATTCTCCTTTCATTTGTTTGGGCACTTGTTATCGAACTAAGTGAACCACTCATCATCTGCAACTACCTCAACAGGGAGCTCTCTTTCTGATCAGCCTATCTATGCCAAAAGTCTCAAGTCGCATAAAAGCTTAGTAAGCTTCATCCAGCTAACTGCCTAGATTGGTGCTGCTGCTTTAAAGCCTTGGAGGCTCTGTGCTAACCTAAGTATGCCACTAGTACGACAAGTTTGATCTAAACTAACCTAAAGAATTTCGCAGAAATCTCATTAAAAAAAGAATTACGAAATATTAAGCTCGCAAATTGTGTTAATTGATTTCAAAAACGTACTGACCTCATTCATCTTTATAAAATTGATAAGAAGTTAAATTTCAGCTTAAGTTAGTTTTCCCTTTTCTATTCACTTTTATCAACAATTTTAGATTTTATACGTTCGGAAAAAAACATTTGGGCAATTCACAAGCTGTTGTAAAGTATTGTAATGTTGTATACTGGTAAAGGTTTACAATAGGTGTATCAGTAGGGTTGATTTTTCTCATACAAATTTCAATACAACCAATACAACTGGGCAGCCTATGTTTATTGAGTGTGCTATTTGATTTGTTTTTTATTCTGACAGTTTGTTAACAAAAATTTAAACAAAAATATGGAAGCGGTGAGACGAAAAAAAAAACAAATTACTTACATCGTGTGTATCATATATCAATTAGGACTTGAATCCGCCGCTAACAAATCTAATAACTGTTTTTCGCTTTCGCCTGGCATTTTTTTATTCAAATTTTTGTAAACAACAAACTGTAAACAATAACGGAATACAACAAAACACATACGAGAGTCTGTTCACAGGTACTGCGTTCTTATGTACATTTTCCTTTACAACATACAACTTTACAATAGCCAGTGAATTGCCCAATTGATCTACCGATCACTACTCGCCAGTTGTTGGCAAGCCTTTCTCAACAACAATCTTTCTTATGAAACGAAAACGAGGCTTAGTAAGAGAGTTCAAGTTCGAGCTGTACATACATTAATCTGTGCTGATAAAGAAAGAAATGATTTAGTTCAAAGCAAAAGCAAAATTCTTTTTTCACTGCCAGATATGTGCTTATTTATATACATACAAGTCATAATTGCTTTTTTTGCTGATTGCCATATTTCTCATATCTGACATTTGTCGGTTGGTATTTAGCGCTGATTTAATGAGAACTGGTAATTTCTGATTTGCACTACAGCAAACTAAATGCCGCGGCGTTGAAGCGTTCAGCGATCAAGGACAAATGTTGCAAGATCAATTGCTATGCGTTGCATACATTTAGGCGCAATTCTATTTTGTTAGCAAAGTATTAAAAGCTCAAATGAAGCTTTATATAAGCATTTGGCATTTAGGTTTGCATGACTTTGATGTAACAAGTAAGTCGTTGAATTTGATTTTTGAAGGTATTATAGTATTTGCAGATTTATAAAAGCGCCAAAGTATTAAAGGAATAAATAGTGGCAAGTGAAAAATACAAATAACTACAAATTACATAACTAATGCCATATGAAAGCACAAGCAAAATGCGCTTAACAGGAAAGTCAAACCAACCAAAGAGACAAACAAACAAAATTCAATTGCATTTAATCTCCAAACTTACAAGATTACAGTGACAAAAAAAATATAAAGCAGCAACAAATGGCACACAAGAAACAAAACCAACAAAACGAGTCAAAACAAGCCAGAACCAATGAGCTTAGCTTTATTTTGAAAATGCACATGTGCACATTAGAGCGTCTCGCAAAAATCAACAAAAAACAAAAAAAAACCTACCAAAAAAATTTGGTTTGAATTGCGCCCTCGCATACGAGTGTACTTTGTTGTTTGAAAAAAAAAAAAATAGAAGAAAATCCGAATTTTACTCCACCCTAGTAGTAGCCCGATTTTTTCCGCTTTACTCATATCTTTGGCATTTATAGTCAAATCTTAGTTTCATACATCAACGGTTTTGTCTATACGGATATATATATCTTCTTATGGCAGCTAATTAAGCCTAAGTGCACCATTGGGGTACTTACGACTCAAAGCTTCGACAATTTCAAACAAAGTTTACCGCAGGCTGACTCATTTAAGGAATCAAAAAAAGAAAAAATCCAAAAAAAAAATAAAATTAAGACCACCCTAGTAATCACCCGATTACTTTTGCCCTCACATGTTGGGCGTTTATTGTCGGATTTTAAAGTTTGATACATCAATGTTTTTGCCTCGAGAAGATAATTTTTTTTACGGAAATCCATTTATACTAATTTAAAAAAATTCGCCCCATACCCTCTCATACCTATAATGTATTAAAAAAAAAATTGCCGAAAAAAAAATTATAACCACCCTAGTAGCCGCCCGCTTGCTTTTTTCCGCATATCTTCGGCATTTATAGTAGGATCTTAAAATTTCATACATCAATGTTTTTGTCTCGAGAGGGTAAATATCTTATTGAAGCTTTTTTAACCCTAAGTGCACCATTGGAGTACTTTCGGTTCAAAACTGCGTTAAACTTACTTACTAATGACCCATACACCCTAGTGTACCTTTTTATTAGCAGCGTGTTAAAGGCCATCAATTATCATTAATCATTCGCAAAAAAGTATTTCAAGTAATTCCGTAGAAAACAAAATAAACACATTTTGATTTTAGTTGAAAAACCAGAACTGAAAACGGCACTTATTATTTTTTTATTTTTTTTTTTTTTTGAAACGGCCTAATGCACATACATATCGCACACTAAATCAAAAAGCGTTACAACTCAAAATTTTTCGAAATCGGGTTTCTTCCATAAATTGGTACACAGAATATATCTGTAGCGGCTGCCAAAAATTCTTTTCCATCAGAGTCTTTTTTAACTGAGAAATTACTATTATACGTAGCCTTTTCCCATATCATTGCCTATAAAAATTAAAAAGTTTTTTGCCTCTCCTGAAAATTTTTGAATTTTGAGTTGTAACGCTTTTTGATTTAGTGTGCGATATATCTATATCATTATGGGTATTCATATCAAACAAATTTTGATGTGTAAACATCTTTGCTGTAGCTACGAGTGATTTCGAAAAACAGGTAAAGTTTACGCGTAAACGTAAATGACCTTTGTGTTAGTGCACTGCTGCGTCCGTGTGAATCGCTTGGCACTGTCAGTGGTAGGTAGGTAGATAGACATGTACTTACAAATGCTTGCATGCATAGCCGTGCAAATGCAAATATCAACAACAACAGCAACGACGCGAAGTGAAGTTGTTGTTTTCTGCACCAATGCGACAAATAGGCAAAATAAAAAGGACCAACCTGTTTTTAACATGTATGCAAATGTATGGATATGCATACCTACATCTACCTATCTAATTTTCTATGCAATATTGGTATCAAATGAAAAGTTTTGAGCAGGACTTTGATCTGAAGCTCTTTTAATTGTGACCCCTAGGCCGAGTCTCCAGATATGGGTCAAAACAAGGACACGGATGATCTTGCATGTTTCTGAGCAATATTGGTATGAAATGAAAGGTTATGAGCACGGATTCTACACGGATCTCTACTCTTTATGATTCCTATGTCGGGTCCCGAGATATGGGGCAATACGAGGGATGATTCTTGAATGTTTCTGAGCAATATTGATATCAAACGAAAGGCTTTGAGCAGGGATTCTACAGGGAGCCCTATTCTTTATGATTCCGAGGTCCTGTCCC
Source organism: Urophora cardui (assembly GCA_960531455.1). Classification (NCBI taxonomy): domain Eukaryota; kingdom Metazoa; phylum Arthropoda; class Insecta; order Diptera; family Tephritidae; genus Urophora; species Urophora cardui. The sequence continues at coordinate 155,152,237 of OY482672.1, read as the reverse complement.
GAGATATGGGTCAAAACGATGACCCGGATGATCCTTGAATGTTTCTGGGCAATATTGGTATCAAATGAAAGGTCTTCAGCAGGGCTTTCACATAGAGCTCTATTCATTATGAGTCCTACATCGGGTCCCCAAATATGGGTCAAAATGTGACCCCATATTAACCAGGAATGTTTCTGAGCAATATTGGTATCAAATGAAAGGTGTTGAGCAGGACTTCTACACGGAGCTCTACTCTTTATGATTCATAGGCCGGGTCTCCAGATATGAGTCAAACGTGGACTCGGACGATCTTGCATGTTTCTGAGCAATACAAAACAAAACAACATCAAAAGTCAAAAACCAAAAACCAAAAACCAAAAACCAAAACAAACAAAAACAACAAAATAGTAGCAGTCACAATGACAACAAAAAATTACAAAATCGATAGTCGCCTTTTAATCCATAGAAAACCAGGAAAAAAGGAATAAAGAAAAGGGAATAAATATCCGATTTCCAAACTGTTTACACATCATTGTTCATGAATACCCGTTATTCACGCTTTAATTTTTTTTTTTTTTTTGTTTTGTTGAAGCCTTTGCTCTGAATAAGCCGCGCGCTTTACTAGTACGCAGCCAAAAAAAGCCAGACTACACTGATTTTTCGCCCATAAATGCCAGCAAATATAAACAAATTGACTGAATGACTTGTTGTTGTTGTTGTTGTTGTTGTTGTTGTTGTTGTTGTTGTTGTTGTTAACAAAAATAAAGCGCACAAATAACTTTGTATAACTATTTTACCACCGTCTCACATTGGGGCCGAGCGTGCTCAAAATTCAGTTTTTAAATAATGAGTTTTTCAAAAAAATAAAAACGCAGTATTGTTCCCTATAAAATTCTACACTTCTGGCCCAATCTTCAGCTTTCTATCGTTTTTCAGTTGGGAGTTATCCATACACAAACATGGCAAATTTTCCAAAAAATAATTTTTTTTCTAAGTGAGAAATTTTAATGTGTATTTGAAATAGTTGGTGTAAGAGAAGGATATAAAATTTTATTATTCTGCTTTTTCCATAACATTAAGTGAAGCTTATATAATCGATTAGTGTTTTTGTTTTGGAACTAGATGTTTTAAAAAATTAATTTTTAGTACAAAACTAAACGTACCTCTTCTATTTAAATATTTTTTTTCAAAATGGATTTTTTTTTAATTTGCGCAAAAAAGTAGCAAAAGTAAATATGCAACAGTAAAATATGGTCCTTTGTGACAAAGAATCCGAGTTCAGAACCAAAAGCAAAGTGTGCATTTTAAAAAAAAGTGAATTTAAAAATTGCATTCCAATTTTAGTTAAAAAAAAAATACCTATATCTGGTTGAATTTGATTCTGTTCTATCTTAAATTTAGTTGATCCATTATTTACTGGTTACTTTAATTACAAATTGTGGTTAAGGTTACTTGTCAAGCCAGGTTTCTTTAATTTAGACTTGTAAGTTGGATTATAATATGAGTTCTTTGAAGCACAAGTTGTGTTACTCCAATTTTGTTTTTTTTTTATGTTAGCCACGAAAATGTGGGGGGAAATACGTGTTCTGCTTAAAACGCTAACGGTAAAACTCCTAATTCCCATATAAACATACTTGTGACAACAGAAAACTTTTAATATCTCGAAGCAAAAAATTGGAGAAAACCATTTTTGTATACATACATATGTACCTGCATCTGCATAATTCATCAATGGGTTAATAAATAGCCGCTAATGGGTTAATATAATACACATTGGCTATTTTTGTACAGACATACTAATATAATAATAATATAACACAATGGCGCTATTATAACTCTGACGAGTTTTATGGCCGAGCTTCTGTCCCAATTCGAGGTGTGCTCCTTTTTTTTTCCTACCTATTGGGTGGACATACAGTTTTATGCCGGCTCCGAACGGTGAATGCATTTTTTGTGAGAAGCTTTTTCATTGCAGAAATACACTCGGAGGGTATGCCGCCCACTGCCGCGAGGTGACCGCTGCTCTTAAAAATCCAATAATTGGATTTTTACTAATTAGAAAAATTTGTTTGTTGTTTGCTCGGACTGGGGTTTGATCCCGAGACCTCTGGCATAGCAGGCGAGCACTCTACCCACCGCACCACAGCGGCCACCATACCACAGACGTACTAATTGTGATTTAAATAATTTGTGTACAGATCTTAATAAAAACTGGTCACCAATGGGTTAATTCATGACCGTTAATGGGTTAAGATTCCAAAGATTACTGGTTTTAGTGTAGATACAACAAATATTATTTAAATATTTTGATCTTAGAATTAAGTGAAAAAATTTGGTTAAAAATGGGTTAATGCGTGGTCGTTAAGGGGTTAAAATTCTTGGGATTTACTATTTTAGTATCGATATACCGATTCTGATTCAAGAAAATTAAACTCGAAACTAAAATAAAAAACATAGGTCACCAACGGGTTAACTCATGACCGTCAATGGGTTAAGATGCTATAGGATAACTGCTTTAGTGCAGATAAAGCGATTCTGATGTAAAAAAGTTGATTTCAGAATTTTGAGCGTCCTCATATATATAAGTGGCCCCAGTGTGCGTCTGTATTTGCATTTGCATTTGTATTTGGTTTTGTTTATATTTGTTTTAATATTAGCTTATGCACACGTGCCTGCCTACATTTGTATGCTTTTGAATGGTTATTAAAACTCGCTCTCTGTACGAGCTCGTGTATGTACATATGTATTTACCAATCTTGTATCTACAAAACTGCACTGCAAATAATGCCCTGTAAAAATTGTTGGACTACTTGGTACATTTGTGCCACAGTCAACTAGCTACCAACTTGTCACATGTAGTCAATCATTGGACCAGTTCACGTATATGGTACATTTGTGCCACACTCAACTATCTACAAACTTGTCACATGCAGCCAATAATTGGACCAGTTCATATATATGTTTGTATGTAGATTCGTGTTTGAAGATCGGTTTTAACGATCGTAACCGCTGCACGTTGTTTATTAACAGTGTTGCCAAGAAGCATTAATCTAAATATTAAAAAAAAAAATTGGTCCTGAGAGCTCAAGAATGAAGTATGTAGTTATGAAACTAAAAACGACCAAAAAAGCAAAAGTAAAATTTAATCGGATGAGCCAGCCGAAAAACAAGCTTAAGATAATTAGCACAAAGCATTGCTTGTGCTAAAAATAGAATTTGAACAAAGCAAACAAACACACAACCACACCAACATACAGGTGACAAATGCCGAGAACGTCGGAAAGGTCACTGTTGCTGGATGGTAGGTTGTAAAAAGGAAAAATCAAAAGAAAAATTAATACAAGCAAAATGCAAGGCGGCGGTAGCCATTAGATTACCAACCGGAAAATCCGAGGGTCGATCTCGGTGGACGCCAAAGAATAAAAATGTTAAAAAGAAGTCTGTTGAAGAGATGTGGTGGCTCCGAAATGGATCTATAACATCTACCAAAAAATATTAATTTTTCACATCAATTTTTCCTTAAAAAAAAAAAAAAAATTGGTATTGAGAGCTCAAGAATGAAGTAGTTATGGAAATATTTTACATTTTTAACTCCTTAGAGTAGTTTAAAAAGTAACCTCTTGTAGATGGTTTGCGAAGTAGCTACGGCAAGTTAGTTTTTAAACTAGTTTGATGCGATCGAGCGATGGACCATGTGGTCCTGTGCTAGGACATTGCAATGTTAATTGGACCAATATTTTTATATGGAATGTGGCAGGTTTTGGGCTAGTTGATTGCCACAAGCGGCTGGTTTTTACATGCATGTATGGACTAGTTCCGTTTTCTGCAGGGTGTTTTCATGGTCGAAAATTATAATTCACACACACACAAGTGAAATGGCAAAAATAGCAAAAGAGTCCAAAAATATTATTGTTGAGCGCTCCATTAGGAACTAAATGCCGGCAATTTGTTGTTATTATTGTTGTACGTGTATTCTGTTAAAATCAGGAGGTCAAGTTAACAGCAAAAATTTGTATAGATACATAGAAATTCACAGGAGTACGATAAAAGGCATATTCGTTTGCATTTAAGTATGTGCTGCGACAGAAAGCTAAGGATACATATGAAAATATATGTATTAAATTGGCTGAAAATTAATTAAGTAAAGCACAGTTAATATGCGCTCCGGTTTAAAAGTTAACGGCACACTTATGTATATATGTAGGTCAGTGCAGAGACATAATACTCCTCTGTATAAGCCTCATAAGTTCCTCCTTTATGTTGATATTCGCCGCCCGACTTGGCATTGATTTTAGAAGGAAAGGCGCAGCCTCCAAAGCAATTGCAGATTATGCTGTGCTTCCTGTGGATGGGAATCCGTTTTGCTTCACTTTTTCAATTTTTATTCATTGCGATTGTAAATTTTCAAAATTTCTTCTGAGTGATTTTTAAATAAATGAAAAAATAGCTAAAATGCACATCGGCTAGAAATGTGTTGTTAGGAAACCCATACTAAAATTGCACGAGCTTTAATTTCGTAGAATACTTTAACCCTCTAACACCACCACGAATAGGTAAATTTGACGCCTTTTTTATATAGCACAAAAAACATATTTTGATAGCAAGAGGGTTAAAATGTTCTAGAATATTATTTGCCATAAAATTTCATTAGGGGTCTCCTCAGACAAAATCTTTGTACAAAGAATATAATAGGCGGTAATTCTTATATACATAAATCCAATAGATCAAAGATTGATTTTTTATGGCAGGTATCACTCCCTCTTTTTCATTAGGATTAAAAATATCTATTGATATAACTTAACAAATGTAGTAGCTTTTATGAAAAGCCAGTAACAAAAAAAAATAACAACAACAACAATATCGAAAATTGATATGACATCCGCGGTTAACTGCTACTTTAGCGACTGACGGCCTAGTATTAGTTATGATGAGGCACGATGCCTAACTAGACTGACTTTTGGGGTTTTCTTCATATGTATATACATTTATTATTACCCACACATACTACATATTATGTAGAAAATACACAATGCTGTTCTGTTCTGCACTGTTCTGCAAGCGAGCGCTCAACACCAAAATGGCTCAATTAGCGATGAATTATTGTCCATCGGGAGCCGCTGCTGTTACTGAGCTTACTAATACACACATCGCAACCTTGCATCGTGTATATTGCGTGTACGGCCGCATCAAACTGAAAATTGGTTGGTGGTTTGGTGCCGCATTGAGACGTTGCATGGCGCACGTTACACCGCCACTTGATTTGTGACATTCATCGTTTGTTAATGAAGAGCGCAGCGCTAAGGCTCGAATGCTGCTAGTTGCTGACCGCTTTTCGGGGAGTGGGGAGCTTTTGTGGTTAACATATGTATGTACTTATTTATGTACGAGTATATACGTACAAGTGCAGCTATAGTGTTGTAATAAATTGTCAACCGCTCGCTTGCCACCGCTTGTCTAGAAAAAAAACAAAAAAAAACTAAATCACGAGTGCACCACTAACAGCACAACCATTACATGACACGGCGCCACCAAACTAAGTAGCGATGAAGTAATGCACAGTGGAGCAAAAGGGAACAGATTTTATTAGAAAAATTCAAAATATTTTTTAACAATTTTTAAAATTAAAAATGGCGTATCTAAATCAGCTCAGGAATGTACTTAAATATATTTTTATGATTCCACCCTTTTTAACAGTTTTTCATATTTTTATTGTGGAGCTCGAAAAAGTTTAACACAAAAAATTATTCGAAAAGAAAATAGGTGATGTCCCAATGATTTCCAGGACCTCTATTGCACTAGATTAGGTTATATTAATCCTAAGACCCTAAAAAGATTTCCATATCGATTAGAATTGGTATATAGTATTGCACTTTGTAGGCAATTTTACCGTACTTGTAATCAGATGTGTTAAAAAATTATTAAAAATTGGAATGATTAATGATTAATGAAAGCATGTTTTGTTTTTGTAACTCTGTAATGATTAAATACGATCATTTTCACCTTTTTAATGATTTAAAGTTCACTGAATTAAAAAAAAGTACATTAGTTAATCGATTAGTTAATTTTAATGATGAACTAACGTTGAATTGATTTTAATTGTATTATTAGATTCAATTAATTTTTAATTACATAATTAATAAAATTATTTGGTTACTTTCAACTTCTTGTAATTTTTTATAATTGCATGATTAAGACAATTATTTGATTACTTTCAATTAATTCGGATTTTGTGATTTATGTGATTAATTAATTAATTGATTTTTTTTAATAATTGGTTACATAAGATTTTATTCACCTTTTTAATGATTTAAAGTTAATTAAATTAAAAAGTACATTAATTAATCGGTTAGTTAATTTTAATTAGATAATTATTTTCAATATTACATAATTATTTGTTTTATTTTCAATTATTCTTCGATGTTTTTAATTGCATGATTGATAAAATTGTGTGACTATTTCAATTATTTACGATTTTTTGAATTTCGTGATTAATTAATTAATCTATTATTATTTTTTTTTTAATTATTGATCACATAATTACCGTTTTAATGATTATAAACTCAACTAGATTAGAAAAGTAAAATATTGCGTATTGTAAAACTATTAATACATTTTTATTGTTAATAAGTTATTGCATACATATTTAATGTTATGAATTGTGTTGTACTAAAAAAGATCTCAACATCTTAGTGTATGAATTTAATATGAAAATAAATACAAATAAATACATTAATTATGCGATTAATTACATTTAATTGCATGATTGTATTTTCAATTATTTTTTGATTTTTTCCCTTTCATGATTTACAATTAATTGTATAATTTTCAGTTGTTCTACGATTTTTTCAATTGTATGATTGATGATTGATGATGAATTATTTTATTATTTATAATTATTGCTGATTTGTTTATTTATATGATTAATTTATTGATTAATTATTCTTATTCTGGCGTAAAGTTTTTGCATAAATAAAATAAAAATAAAAAGTAGTTTGAATAGAAATAATCACATAATTGAAATCAAGCAATGAAAAGTAATCAAAGAACTAAAAGTAACCAAGCAATTAGAAACAATCAAATAATTAAAAAAAATTATTTGATTATATGATTATTTTTGATTAATTTTTTACTGACTATTTTTTATAATTATTATCAAGCAATTAAAAACAATCAGACATTTAAAAACCATTTGACAATTAAAAATAATTAAGTAGTTAAGAATATTTAAGCAATCAAAAATAATCATCCAATTAAAAAATAAAAATATTTCATTATATGATTACGTTTGATTAATGATTTTTTAGTGATTATTAATCACGATAATATCTTTTGAATTTAATTGATTATTAATCGCCAGCTTAATGTAAGGCAATTAAAATAATAATTAAAATTTAAAAATCCGAAAAAGATAATCATTATTAAGTTTAATGGGAATTAAACGCGTGTGGTTAGATTAAGTTGACCAATCCTAAGAGTTTTCTCGCCTAACCCACAGTACGCGTGATTGCAGTGCGATAGAGCAGCGAGTGGTGGCGCTGCATTTTCCTATTCAATCGCCTCCACTATCACCTCCACCGCTCTCCAACCGCCGCTGTACTCGCTGGCAAGCCACTCAACTGTACAAAATTGTGCAATTAGAGCGCACGTACATATGTAACTGTTTCCACATTTGGCATTGACAGCGGGCATTTTATGTTTAAATGTGCTTTTTTGTGTATGTGCCTGTGTATGTGTGTGTGTGTGTGTTAATTTTTTTTTGTGCTTATATGTCCTTTGCACTTCATTGCTCGCTGCGCCGCCTAACCCCGCCTAACCGATGATCTCGAACGCTGAACTTCTGTGATGAAGTGCCATTTCGTTTGTTGCTCTTCTGCCGCCTCTTCTACTGCTGCGCCTTTTGCTGTTCTATTATTGCGGCTTTGCTGCCTTTTTAATTGCGGCCAAACGTTACGAAAATTGTGCTCTGCATTGAAGTTGCCTATTTATGTATTTGTTTTGCAGAAAATGTTTGGGTAGCAAAGCTTTTTTGTTAATGGAAAATGTTCATAAATAGTAGTACCCGCAAAGGGGAAAATTGGCAAATGGCAAATGGACGAATAAAGGCAACAAGCGGCAGAGAGGCAGTGCGGGGCACGCGCCTTGCTGTATCCACAATCATACAGGTGAGCGCTCCGCTGCCATCCGTCTGGGTAAGGAAGTGGAAGTGGTAATGTGTGTTCAATTTTATCCATCCGATTTGTGCGCTGTGTTGTGTGGTGGTGTTGCTTTGGTCGGCAATTTTCTGTTTATGTGAATTTCATTTTTTCATTATTTTTTTTTTGTTTTCCCCCCTTTTTGTTTGTTTATTTGTTAATCGCCACAGCAATTTGGGCGGAAATTGCGACGACATTACGAAATGCCATTTGGCTGTATTTTCAATTACTTACATGCTCATTGTTGCAATTGAGTTGATCGTTAATTTTTGGCAAAGCAATTTGTCGCTTATTGTGTCCTTGAAGTGAAGAAAATAGAAACAAAAAAAAAAAAAAACAGACCTTTTAAGCTGCAAATAATTATGCTTTTTGTTTTTAGTAAGAGAAGGATTTTCTAAGCATAAAGTAATTGCGTACTCCCATAAGGCAAAATAAATGACGATAACTTTTAATATAATAGCGTTTGTTGAGTGTAGGAAAGCGTATAAGTTGCAGGAATTTTACCACAAAAGAGCGAGAGGATCAGAGGATGTGAGCGAGATAGAAGACTAGCTATTTGTAGGAATCCGCACACAGAATTTGTGTGGGTACTTTCCTAAAATGTGTCAAAATCTCTGAAGAAGTGGAAGAAATTGTAAACAGTGTTGCCACAGCCTCAAAAAATTTGGTATCACAAATTGATACATTTATGGTTTTTTTTGGTATCACCGAAAAATGTTTGAAAACAAAAAATTAAAATTAATAAAATATGCTGCTTTTGGGTTCTAACACCGACAAATTTTTGAGAAAAAAATTAAAATTAATAAAGTAAGCTACTTTCGTGGTTTTAACGATATCGTTTTTTTTTAATATAAAAATATAAAGATAATACTCAAATTTCACATGCAAATAAATATGAATACTTTGGTACTGTACCGAGTAATATAAATTTTATAAAATTTATATTATTTATATATTATAAAATTTCTATAAAATGCAATGGGTCCAACGAGCTGGGTGATCTAGTTGCCAGAGCTGATTTTGGAATTGAATTGGAGTCATTGAATCAGTTCTTAAATGTTTGTCGCGCTGTCCTCCTTTAAGTCGAAATGCCTGCTATGGGCAGTGGTCCTACCAAAAGTTTGATAAAAATAAAATTTGTTCTAAGCCAAAATAAAAACAAGTAAGAGCGCGGCTGTCTTCGGCCGTACCGAAGACTTCATACCTTTCATGAATGGGGAAATGAAAAGTTACCTATGCACATAACCTGATTTAGTTTAATTTATAATTTCAATTCTGTCAGTGTTATAGTAGTCCGATCTAGACAATTTTCGGTAACCTTATTTGGATCCATATGGGTACAAATACTCCAAAGTTTCATGTCCTTAGCTGTAAAAAGGGAGAAGTTATACCCCAAGATGTGTATATCTGAATAATCGGTTGTATGGGAGCTATATGTTATAGTGGTCCGATCTAGACAATTTTCGGTAACGTTATTTGGGTCCATATGGGTACAAATACTCCAAAGTTTCATGTCCTTAGCTGTAAAAAGGGAGAAGTTATACCCCAAAATGTGTATATCTGAACAATCGGTTGTATGGGAGCTATATGTTATAGTGGTCCGATCTTGACAATTTTCGGTAACCTTATTTGGATCCATATGGGTACAAATACTCCAAAGTTTCATGTCATTAGCTATAAAAAGGGAGAAGTTATACCCCAAAACGTGTATATCTGAATAATCGGTTGTATGGGAGCTATATGTTATAGTAGTCCGATCTAGACAATTTTCGGTAACGTTATTTGGGTCCATATGGGTACAAATACTCCAAAGTTTCATGTCCTTAGCTGTAAAAAGGGAGAAGTTATACCCCAAAACGTGTATATCTGAATAATCGGTTGTATGGGAGCTATATGTTATAGTGGTCCGATTCGGCCAAATTTCAATCAAATATCTCAAAAACTGAGGGACTAGTTTGCGTTCATACAGACGGACGGACGGACAGACGGACATGGCTTAAACGACTCAGCTCATGATTCTGATCATATCGGTATATATATTGATGGGTCTGTCACGCCTCCTTCTAGTACTTTCAAGATTTGATTTTCGGCACAAAGTTATAATACCATTTCATTCTCATGAAAGGTATAATTATCTACTTATCATTCATATATAATTGCGCTTAGGTGTTTTTTTTTTTTTTTTTGATAAATTTAAGTACTCCATCATGAAGACGATTAAGGTGTTCCACGCAGGATTACTGTGGATGGGTACGTAGATTTTGCCCCAGAAAGAGGATTATGTGGTCCTTTCAATCAGTTATGCACCAAAATAAAGGTATTTTGAAAAAACAAATATTTATATTGCGAAAACTATCGGCCTCCGGACTGTTCCGACTTCAGATATAGGATCGGAGGACGGTGCAACGCCCCTTTTATAAACGGTTTTTACGCCCCCCTGGATCGGTAAAGGAAAGCGTGACCACGAAAAAAAAATCATGAAGGCATTAATTTGTGATACCAAAATTTTTGAGGTTGTGGCAACACTATTCCTAAGCGTCATTTTTGACACTAAATAGCATTTCGCACAAATGCGTTTGTTGAAATTTTGCCTTCATCTTCAGTTTGACATAAAATAGTATTCTACCCAAAATCTCACCAAACAGACCTTATATAAATAACCTTTACAAAAGTTAAGCACAAGAAGTTCCTACATTAACATCAGTGCTGACAGCGTAATATAAACTCTTGCTGTAAACGCAATCCGACTAAGTCGGATAAATAGTTACGAGGTGGATACATCACATTGCCCTGTATTGTGTCCTCCATCTCATCATCTCATTCAAGAACTCAAGCATTGAGTTTGGTCTTAAGTTTGCTATGTCCTCTGCTTCCTTCTAGATATTGCAGTATGTGCTCAGCAGTCTCATCTTCTATGTCACAAAAACGGCATCCACCGCACTGAGAAAATCGCTCACTAGATGAGAACTGCAATGATGAGAACTTACTTTTCGAGAGGCCTATTATCGAGCTGGTTCCAGGGATGCCACTTTTGGGCTTTTCCTACCAAAACTGGTAGGTTTTATTCCTTTTGGTAGGTTGGTAGGACGATTTGAATTTTGGTAGGTTTTTGCCTTCTTTCAACTAACATCAGTTTTGTCACAAAACTCTGCTAAATAGAAGCGTTTTCTTTAAGCTTCAAGTACACTTGCCCCCACAGACCCAACTGGAGGAGATTGAAAACAGAAAGGCATCTGACATTTTATGCTATATGAAGCAAACAAGGTTGTTCGTCTACATGGTGTGTAATAAAGAGCTCCATGTGGTATCACAACAGACCATCAGGCCTACCTAGGTAGTAAATGTGCTTGCTGTACCAAGTGGAAACAATGTCCGCTATTTCCCTCGATAAATCTTCTTACGTTTCCTTCAGGATCAGTTGCTTGCCCTCATTATTCCTGAGATGTTATTCCACAAAATGTAAATCCTGATTTTCTCCGCTCTGGACGAGCGGTAGCAGCCACTAATACCCATCCAACCTGGTCCGAATATCATTTAATGCGAACTCAAGTTTTTGTTTATCTGGAAACTACTGCTTCCTTCTCTTTTCCTTTACATTTTTATCGCTCATTCTAAAATTAATTGAAATTTTTACAAATAATATTAAATTTAATACTAAAGTATTCAAAAAAAAAAAAAGTTTTTTATTTTAAGCGGTAAACTGCAGGGTGGTCGGTTACTGGCACAGTTACGCTAAATGAATTTGTTGAATATATTAAATCTCACATTAAAAAAAAAATAAATTGGTAGGCTCGAAGCCGTTTTGGTAGGTTTTTGGTAGGAAACAAATTTTCTAAGTGGCATCCCTGTCTGGTTCACCTTTCGTGATAGTTCCCGAGTAAAAGCTCCCCCCTCTCCAGTTGTTTAATGCCGGCGCTATTTTCTTATTCGATATTCCTGTAGTCCAGAATAGATACGGAAAAATTATGAGAGAGTTTGTGTGGGTGAGTGCTAATCGATTTTCGCTACATTGGTTAAAATGTGTGTGATGTTTCTCTTTCACCGGAGCGGGTTCTTCTCTTATTGTATGTTATGCTATGCTCAGAAAAGGTTCATACCCAATTTGTTTCCCTGGCTAGCCTGTGCGCTATCCGAGTTTCTGTTACTCTTTCATATACAGAAACCCATACCAGAAGTATGGAGTTGCTAACTCCAAAGTTGCTTAGTTTATTTCTGCTCTCTAGGGCTAGCGCGCAGTTAATTTCACATAAGGCTATTGCCCTGATTTCTGCCCGGCTTTCACTCAATATGGTGATGTTGCCATCACAGTACCATCTTCGTAGATTCAGACTGGCGATGAAAATCTCCGCTTAAAAAATGTCCGCAAAGCGACCAAGGGGCAATGACACTCTGTCACTCGAACCACAGAAGTCGACGCTATGGCGTTTTTGTGCCATCCGTGTACCGAATAGGCTAGGTTAAATTAACAGTCTAATACGATGATACACATTGGCCGATTTGGCCAATTTGGATACCACAGAGGAGCTTTAATTTCCTAAATCGTTAAAAATATTCCCAAGACTATGTAGACACGCATAAAATGATGTATTCAGTTACACTATCGATGCCGATTTGCCTTTACGAGTATCAATTCTAGAGCAGATTTTCCAGGAAGTTCCACAGCGCTTGTCTCCCCGGCGCATCTTTCGTTCTATGAAGTGAATTTTCTTGGATATTACTGTGATCTAAGATCGATGTGAAGTTCAGGTTGTAACTTTTCACAAGTTTGTTTAGAGATTCCCTGCAATTCACTGCCACGAGAGACTGTTAGTTGATACTCGGAAGGTTAGACAGGCGTTGAGCTGCTTCTCAGTTAACTAATAGCGCAGTTTGGAGAAACACTGCGGTGGACTTGTGGATGCACTAAAAATAAAATTTCGTAAAATAACTACGAAACACTTTCGTAGTCTAGAGATTCGTAATATGTACGAAAGTTTCGTATATATTACGAAAGCATTTTTCTCAACAAAATCTAATTTTACGAATCTTTCGTAAATATAAGGAAAGGGCTTTCGTAAACCATTTTCTAATATTTTTTTCGTATATATTACGAAATATTTCGTAAATATTACGAAACACTTTCGTAAATTTTCTTAAAATTATCTTTACGAATAATTTCGTATATTGTACGAAAGTTTTCGTAACATTATCAAAGGATTAAAAGATTTACGAAATACTTTCGTAATATATACGAAATACTTTCGTAACACTATCAAAGGTTTAAACGATTTACGAAATACTTTCGTAATATATACGAAATACTTTCGTACAATAATATTTTACTGTACAAGTCTTCTTTCATTGTAAAGTGTTGAGTCGGTGCAATAATATCAAAAATTATTTTAAGTAGTAAGTGCGTAATGAAATAATGCGTAAAAGAATAATGAATTGTATATAAAAAGACAATATTGATATACAAAATAAACTGTGATATTTTCCAACTTAATTAAACTTAAAGGTGAGTACATTAGTTGCATTTACTTTTTCCTTTTTCGGTCTTATGTATTTTCCTAAATAAATACTCAATAAAATAATATAAAGAGATATTTCTACACTCAGAGAAAAAATTTTAAAAACATATGAAAATGTGCTTAAAATTGGCAAAAACGTATTTAAAAGTGATGTAGATACGACCAATTTTATTTTAAAAATGTTCATTGTAAAATTGTAAAATCAAGAAAAAAAATTTTAATTTAAAAATATTTATTTTTAATTCAAGCCCTATGAGATTTTGAACCTGAAACTTGCGCTTTTATTCCCTTCATTTTAATTTTCAATTTAAAAATTATTCTATTTAATCCAAAATACATTTTTATTTCAAAAGTTTCATTTTAAATTTACAAATTTTCATTTTTAAAATAAAAACGATCTGGTTTAAAACGTGCATTATAAAAATAAATTTTTTTTCTCCGAGTGTAGCTGCTTGAATTTTAAGGTTTTAAGTAGTTTCCCTTTATCTTTATCTTTATCTTTATCTTTATCTTTATCTTTATCTTTATCTTTATCTTTATCTTTATCTTTATATTTATCTTTATCTTTATCTTTATCTTTATCTTTATCTTTATCTTTATCTTTATCTTTATCTTTATCTTTATCTTTATCTTAGTCTTAATTTTTAATTTTTATTTTTCTTTGTTTTTTTCATTTTCTTTTTTTTTCTTTTTCATTTTCTTTTTTTCTTTTTCTTTTTCTTTTTCTTTTTCTTTTTCTTTTTCTTTTCCTTTTTCTGTTTCTTTTTTTTCTTACTTTTTCACAGGGGTATCTGTTTAAATGGATCGGAATGACGTCCACATTTGCAAATTGCGATTTCCAAAGTTTCCTATGTTTGTAAGAACACGTATAAGTACCTCTTATTTTATTAGTTACTAAACTTAATATTAATATAAATGTAAAATATTAAAATAAATAAAAAACTTTTAAATGAATTGAATAAATTAATTTCAGTAGATATTTAAAACTAAAATGAAATTATCTAAATTTATTTCTTATGCATATATAAAACATCTTTCTCTTAGCATTATTTTATTGATATACATATTTTGAAAAAGTTTTCAAATTTCGTTGAAATATACATCATATGTACATAAATATATGTATGTAATAATTAAGGTATTTTTAACTTTAAGCTAAAAAATAATTTGGTCAATTGTACAACAATTTGACAGCTCTAAGAGCCTTCGTAAATGTACGAAAGCGGTTTCGTAATATTTACGAAATCTTTCGTTGCTCAAAAGTACGAAAGTATTTCGTAAATAGTACGAAAGCCTTTGTAAATACTACGAAAGTATTTCGTAAATACTACGAAAGTATTTCGTAAATACTACGAAAGTATTTCGTAAATACTACGAAAGTATTTCGTAAATACTACGAAAGTCTTTCGTAAATAGTACGAAACCTTTCGTAAATACTACGAAAGCATATCGTAAATAGTACGAAAGCCTTCGTAAATATACGAAAGTATTTCGTAAATACTACGAAAGTATTTCGTAAATAGTACGAAATAGCTTTCGTACTATTTACGAAACCATTCGTTGCTCAATTTTACGAAAGAATTTCGTAATATGTACGAAAGATTTCGTAATATTTACGAAATATTATTTTGAGTGTGCAAATCTAATTTATAAATTAATCGAGCGTAGTTAGGGGAGACCTCCACTGCGTTGGGAATATCAGTTGGTACAGCGATGCTGACTCCCTAGGTGTTCCCAAGTGGCGCCATGCTGCTTTGATGTTATGCACAACTGGATTATGTGATCCAATCCTCTGACATCGCCATGTTAATTGGACCATATTTTTGTTTGAAATAGATAGATAGATCATAGAGTAGTCGGTTGGTTTATAGTGAGTGGGTACCTAATCCAAGGCCGTATCTAGGGGGGGGGATGGCAGGGATCAATCCCCCCCCCCCGAAATTAATGCGATTAAATTTTTTTATAATATAAATATGCTTAATTGTATTTTTTAGAAGCATAGAAATCATGTAAAAAGTTTGTCTCAATTATTATTTGTATCTATGTATGTACTAGCAAGTACCCGGCTTACTTCGTTGCCCCGCAAAAATTAAATATACTGATGTTTAGCTTTGAGTAGGGTGTAAAAATGGGTTACACATTCATATTTTGTGCTTGTTTTCTGCAAGGAATGTAATATACCACCCTCCTTTAGATGAAATGCAAACACTTTAAAATTAAACAACGTTATAAACAATACATTTATTAACAACAAAAAACTCAAAGTTATAATAATTCAAACAACGTTTGGTACCTACACAGAGCGAAAACCACCTAATAAAATAGAACAAAAGTAGGAAGATATCTCTATAGTTTTTCTTTAAGAAGAATCCCTACTTACTTTTAATGGGATAGTCTTTTTAATAAAATCAAGAAGAAATCTTCGAATATATATGTGGATATCTCCTTGAATTAATAAAGAGGGCGTTCTTCTTATTTTTATTAGGTTATCTAATTAAATTTATTATAAAGTTAGTCTTATATACATACATATGTAAACTGAGTTAGCGGTTCACAGTCGACAACAATAATGGGTAAAGAAAAGTTGAGTAGAAAGTTTTTTATTTATTCTAAGAAGGTATACTTTTAAATAAAATTAAAAAGATTTACCTCCAAAAAATAAGAAGAAATCTCTATGGAAATATCTTCGAAAAATTGAGTAAGAAGTTTTCTATTTATTGTAAGAAGGTATACTTTTAAATAAAATTAAAAAGATTTACCTCCCAAAAATAAGAAGAAATCTCTATGGAAATATCTTCGTCTCTGACTTCTGTCCTCTTTTTGGGCCACGAAGCTGTTCAAAGAGACAATCTTCTTATTTTTATGAGGATTATTTGGCTCTGTGTACATTAGTAGGCAAATTAGTTCATAAAATAAGGTACATCTTGTTCATTAATTTAAAACTTCCGTGAACACAACATTCTTTGTTCTGTTGCCATTTCCAGGTATAAGAAAACTCTGGTTTTGTGGTGAACCAGTTCGCGACAGAGCGACATACATTTGACCGTGAGAAAACACCTCGTTGCGAAGGTCTACCCCAATATAGCTAAATGTTTGCCCTTGGGACTTACAAAAAAACGCAAATTTCACTCATACGACCCATGAAAAGGGAAGAATGTTCCATATAGTTTAAATCCGGTCTGTAGTTAAATGCTGATTTCGTATGAATCGCCACATGTCTCCTCTGCATTCCACGCAACCGTGAGTTCTCTAAACGATTTGCATGTTCAGCGACTGTCCCGTTTCTTCTGAACCTAATTTGGCGCCTGTTTCCAGAAGATATAGATAACTGCGATTTTGCTTTTGGCATGTCTAAGAAATTGTTTAACAAAATCATAAACTTATAATTAACTTAATTGGGTAAGAGCTTAATTTAAAATTTTACCATTGAAATTAATGGTGATTTCGTTTCATCAAAAAAATGCGCATTTTTGTTACACTCTTCAATTTTCCGTTTTCGTTTGCAAAATGAAGATAAAACGTCAAACAAAATATGTCTTCTTTTTTTAATGGTTTTATTAGGCTAGTGGATCTAGTGGTAATTTAGTGTAAAAAAACTACATAAGAGTTTCACTTGCTACCCTGTTTTCGTTTCCTAAAAATGTACACTTCAGTGGTGTAAAAAACTCACACTTTTTACCCTCTGAAGCTTTGACAGGGTAGCTGGTTGCACTGAAAATCAGCTGACGAAAATTTTATTTGACAGATAAATTTGGTGAAATTAATTGGATTTTGCAATAACAATTAAATATGGGTGATAAGCGAAACCTAATTATTCATGCACATTGCATAGCAAACGGGGCAGATATTTATGTAATTTGAATTTGAAATGTTTTTTTTTTTTAGTTAATCCCCCCCCCCCCCCAAAATGAAATCCTGGCTACGGCCTTGACCTAATCCATATCTGAGTCGGAATTTTTACAGGATATATAGGCATACATATATGTATGTAAGTATGTAAGTATTCATAGTACGACATGCATGTGTTTCTTGACGCCAATTACCTCTTTTTTCACCACATGCATTCCATCGTTGGCGAGTACTTGAGCGCATTCCTTACATCACCTTTACACGTGCGCGCTCGTTTCACAAAAACTCATCCACTTGCCATTTTTCTAACCAACTTAATGACATGCCATGGCATAGCTGCATAGTTAAGTTAACTAAAGTTAACTCACTTACTTTTCAGCGCAGCGTTCTTTTGTTCACACGAAAAATGCAATTAGCGCTAACTTCATTAAATATCAAAGACAAACTAAAACAACGTGTAGAACAAAACGAAAAAAGTGCAAGTACTCGCTTTACTATGCCTTTCCCTTCACAAATACTTTTGCTTCCTTTTTGTGTTGTCATTTGCCACCTTGATGACCTTTTTTATCACCTTAAATTTTTCTATTCTATATTCGGCTGTCTTTTGGCATGAATTTTTATTCATTTTCATTCACTTTTTTTTTTGTATGTGGTTTTTCATTGGCCACATTCACCGCACATTTGTAGGTTAATGAGTCGGTTTATATGTCACAAAAATATCACCTTCGACACATTGCACTTTCTTTGCTATTCTTTTCGATTGTCTTTTTTTTTTTTTGCTATTCATTTATTTTCTATTCTCTTTTTTTTTGTTATTTTTTTTAATCTTTTATAATCACACGATTTTCTCATTTAGTATTCCTTACTGTGTTATGTGCTTTTTGCTACTTTTTGTTACACATTTAATTGCTTGGTTGCCTTAAAAAATGGAAAAAATTTGTTTAAAATGTTATAAAATTTGAGCGCCGCAGCGCAAGAGGCGATGAAGCGGCTGCTGTTTGTTGTTTTTTTTGGCATTTTGCCGAATCGAAGAAACCCTCATAAAAATTGTAACTTTTCTCATTAGCGAAATGACGTGGCCATTATTATATAATGAGATAATATATGAAGAGCATAAAGAGAAGGCAGGCAGGCATCCAGGCAGCGCAAGCAGGAGCAATATGTTAGGCGGTTATATTATTATTATTTTTTCAACTTTTCTTTCCATTAAATATTGCCAACATTTGCGGTGTGAT
Organism: Urophora cardui; assembly: GCA_960531455.1. NCBI lineage: Eukaryota > Metazoa > Arthropoda > Insecta > Diptera > Tephritidae > Urophora > Urophora cardui. Next base: position 155,133,472 of record OY482672.1, on the reverse strand, counting down.
AACTTTTTAATTCCTTTTAATTTTTTTTTTTTTGCACAATCTTTTCTGTGTGTTTTATGACATTTAGAAAGACCATTTATCATAAAATTATTTAGGGAGAGAGAGAGAGAGTTATTACCAGATTTTATTGCCATTAATTTTTTTTCTTGTAATTTAATTGCTCTGCACTTAAGATAATTAAAAATTAATGAATTTGTATACAAAGAGAAAAGTTGTGGACTAACAACAAGCTGTGTAGTACTTGAATTAAAAATTACAGAAATTAATGAAAAATAAATAAAATTTAAGTTTCCCCAATTTTGAATCAAGAACGGTATTCTTGAAACAACATAAAAAACTGAAAAAATATTGGTTTAAGAATAGCAATCTTGATTTAAAAATGAAATTCCTAATTGAAGACCATTAGAGCCAAATGTTTACAAGAAAATATATAATTTTCAATAGTTGTTGCTTTTTGTGTAAAAAATATTTTTTAATAAAACAAAAAAACTATTTTTGCTATTCCTCCGCTGACGAATGGAGCTTCGCGTTAAATTGGTTACTTGGTAAGAAGATCAGGTAAGAGCTATCGGGTTGATGAAAATTTAGATTATGTTTTAATATGGTTTTTAATAGTTTTCAATAGATGACGAATTACATCCAAAGTGGAGGAGTGGTAAAATGGGCATGTACCTATGAACTGCTCAAGAGCAAGACTAATAATTTGGAAGCCGTTGACTTTTTTAAATCGTGGACAAAATTTTTGGATTCCAGACCGTCGCACAATGGGAACGTTTCATACAAAAAACGGCAATAATTGTAAAAATGGACCTAGAGTGCTCAAACTTTGAAAATAAGCTTTTTTTATGAATATTAGTACATGGTGTAAAAATGAACTTAATCTGATGACGAATCCTCCCACCCCCCCATATAACGGGTGTCGCGAAAAACCATTAAATTGCATTTATTTTCGTAACTAATTAAGTTACAATGCTGAAATTCAGTATGCAAGCTTCTTTGATGAATAGTAGTACATGGTGTAAAAATGAACTTAATCTGATGACAAATTATCCCACCCCCCATATAACGGGTGTCGCGAAAAACCATTTAAATGCATTAATTTTCGAAACTAATAAAGTTACAATGCTGAAATTCAGTATGCAAGCTTTTTTGATGAATATTAGTACATGGTGTAAAAATTAACTTAATCTGATGACAAATTCTCCCAAACTCCATATAACGGGTGCCGCGAAAAACCATTAAAATGCATTTATTTTCGAAACTAATTGAGTTGGAATGCTGAGGGGCAATTATATATATAGGTATAAGCATATACATATTTGTAACTATGTACTTCAAAAATATTTATTTAATTATCTACATATGTGACGTTTATGTATGCTTATTTAAAATCTGTACTCTTAGGGCTTGGATCCCCACGTAAACTCCCATTTATAAGGTAACGGCACAGGTGGGAGACGAAATAGATAAATGCAAATATCAACAAGTTTATGCGTACCAAAGACTTTATACCATTTATGAATGATAGAAATTAAATTTTATCTGTTTAACTGAATAAGTTACAAATACTCAAATTTATCTTGTACATATGAACAATCCGTTGTATGGGAGCTATATTTTATACTGGATTTGGGCGATTCCGACAAATGATAAACTTTACATAAAAATACATAGTATTTCGGCACAAAGTTATAACACTATTTCATGTTCATGGCTGGTATAAAAAGCAGCAAATGATAGTATATCGCTATACTATCATACCTTAATAAGCTGATTTTACGAAAAAGCCCTTTAAGTTTTCGATCGCTATATATGTATGTACATCAATAGTACATATAGCACAGATAATTTTTTGATCTCAAACTCTAAATTTTCAATATATCAGACCGAAATTTCGTCATATAATGCACATACATATATGTACATACGCACACATGCATGCATACCCATCCTTACCTGAAAACTCGCGTTTTTGATTTATGATACTTTTGAAGTAAATAGGCTAAAAGTAAGTATATATGTAAATATTCTATATAAAATTGCATTAGTTAATATATTAGCGATTTTAAAGCATAAACATGTCAAAACTTCTCATCAAAGCTCTTCTCTCTAGCTACACATGTGTACATATGTATGTACATCCATAGTGATAGCGCGCATATACACCTCGTCGAAAAATATGAATTAGTGAGAAGAGCGCGCGTGAATGATGAAACTGACTATGGGGGGTTATAAAGCACACTTCAGTTGAACATATATTAAAAAATTGAGGAGACCTTTTTTTTTATTTTTTTTTTTATTTGATTTCAAACTTTTGGAATTTTTTGAATTTTTTTATTTTAGCCTGCAAAAAAAACAATATATAATAGAATCTATATAGCTAATTCAAAAATGAGCTGCTGTATTTCATATTGTGAACCATTTTCTATATTACAGATGTAAATTGGATGATAGATCTTCTATACACTTTATTTTTTTTAATTTTGAATATGTCATTATAAATGTAATTTGAAAAATGCACTTTTAGCCAGTTAGGAGAATAATTAAAACACGCGAAGGCGCGCGTGAAATTAATATCTGTTAATGTGATCTGATAAAGAATATATTAGTTCATAACACAAAAAAAAAAACCAAGATACCTTTTTTTTTTGTTTTTTTTTTATTTTATTCCTTAAAGTGGACGAAGAAAAATTTTTTTCTATATTTTTTTATCAGTATTTGAAAAATCATATAAAATCAGATTTCAAAGTTAGAAGAAACGAGATTACTTCCTAGAAAAGTAGAGGTCATTTTCTATATTTAGATGTCAAAACCACATATATACGTCGATAAATGGCTTAGATAGAGCTTTTCGTATCAGGTCATAAAATTCATAATTCATATGACATATTTTTTATTCAATTTTGAGCACCCTGTATGGCTAAACGAAACGGAACTCAAAAAATTTTACATGGGCTTCTTTTTTGTCACATAAGATATCTGTCGATTGCAGTTAAAAAATATTTATTTATCACTACTTTAATTTCGAATTTATTTTTGGCCAAAATCTCCCATTGTGCGTCGGTGTGGGTAAGAAACGGTTCAAGATGGTTGGGTATGGACATACTACCTTTCAAATTGGGTGGTAAAATTCTGTGTTGGAGGTGGAAGTATTGAGTGGGTTTTTTAAAAAGATTACGGAAAAATGTATCCACTTCTCTCAAATGAGTTCGGTATAAGATATGTATATGTATGTATGTAGATCTTTCTTATTTATAAGTATGTATGTAAAGACTGAATTATATATAATGATAATAAGAATTGTATCCCCATATACATGTACGTATGACTCATCCATTAAAAAACTAATAAAATACAATGCAAAGAAATAAAAAAAAAATGTTCTCTCCAATTTTTGTTAGGTGGGTTCAACTACTTCGAATTTTGAATTTTGAAAAAGTGGAAAGCAAGTATAAGTATTCTTAAAACAAAGTTGAACATTCTGAAAATAAGAATGCACTTTCTCAAATCAATCATGAGCAATGCTTGAAATAAATTTATTCAAGTTTGTTTCAAACCGGAAAGTTCTTAATATATGTTTCTTCTCAAAAATGCCCCTCTAAAAATAAGAATATATTCTTGATTTTAGCATTTTGAAGCTTAACAGACTTTCATAACGTTTTCAGCTTGATTCAAGCCCGGTATACTTAAATTTAGCTTGCTTTTTCTCTGAGTGTAATTTTTCTTATGAACACATTTTTTCAATTAACCGAAAGATGGTTTTATGGGTGCGTAATGATTATGTAATTATGTATGTATGTACAACAATTAATTCTTTTTTTTTCGATGGAAAAGTTATGAGAGTAATTAATGTGTTAAACAACGTACTTTTTAAAATTATTGGGATAATAAATTACTGCTCTAGGCTTTTCTGTTTTGCTTCCTTATTAACTTTTCATCAACTATTTAGAATTTGTACGTAAACGAAAAATTTATATGGACAGAAAAACATCAGATAAGTCTCTATTCTCTCTTCTTAGATCACTCTACTTGTTTTGGTCCTTGGTCCTGTACGCATAGGGATGGCAAAAAAAAATTAAATAACCGATTAACCGTTTTTTAGGTTAATCGAAAGCGTTCGATTATTAGTCGTGAATAATTGTGGGGAACTAACCGATTATAACCGTTTTTCGATTACAATTATTCCTTAAAAAAAAATATATATATATAATAAACGAAAAAAAATCATCATTTATTAGGAAAAATGGTCAAAATGACGATAAAATCGTGTATTCGGGAACTGGTGGGAACATTTATTGCGTTTTTTTGGATATACGCACAAAACCGTGGGTAACCGAATTCGGACTCAGATGAAAAGGCGGAAATTCCCAACTTCGATTATTTCCTCTCGATTATTTTCGACTTGAGAGGAAAAAGGTTAATCGAAAAAATAATCAAAAGGAAAAAACCGATACATTTTAATCGTTAACCGAAAGAAATTAACCGATTGTAATCGTTTTTCCGGTTATTGTTGCCATCCCTATGTACGCATCGAAATTGAATTAAGTATGGCTAAAAGGGATGCCATTTCGGCGCTCTCTTTATCTTAATCCTTCTTCCTATTAACAGGTATCCATAATAATAATTATGGTCGAGTCCAATAAGACTAATAATAATAATAATACAATGGCGCTATTATAACTCTGACGGGTTTTATGGCCGAGCTTCTCTCCCAATTCAAGGTGTGCTCCTTTTTGTTTTTCCTACTAATTGGGTGGACCTACGGTTTTATGCCGGCTCCGAACGGCGAATGCATTTTTTGTGAGAAGCTTTTTCATGGCAGAAATACACTCGGGGGGTATGCCGCCCACTGCCGAGAGGTGCCCGCTGCTCTTAAAAAACCCAATAATTGGATTTTTACTAATTAGAAAATTTGTTTTGGTGTTTGGCTCGGACCGTGGTTTGAACCCGAGACGTCTGGCATAGCAGGCGAGCACTCTACCCACTGCACCACAGTGGCGGAGTCCAATAAGACTGCCTGTCGTCAATTGGAAATACCAAGGGAGTCCAAGTCACTATCCATCTGATCTTTCCAAAGCAGTGAAAGTCTTCCTTTTCTAGTGCATTTAGCGTGTTTCGATAGCAATACCTTCTTAGCCGAAGCACCTTCATTCATTCTCACAACATAACCCACCCAACGCAGCCACTGGACTTTTATTCACTGAACAATAAATCTCCATCGATTCTTGCCATCACTAACGCACAAAGGTTCATAAATCTTTTAAAGAACTTTTCTCTCGAATACTCCAAGTGCCATCTCATCTTATTTTGACATCGCCCATGCTTCTACGCCATATATCAATTCAGGGGAATGGTGAGCGTCTTGTAGAGCGGAATTTTTGTTTGTCGAAAGAGTACTTTACTTTTCAAACTTATTCCAAAGTAGCACTTGTTGGCAAAAGTGATTCTTCTTTGGATGTCCGTGCTGACGTTATTGTTGTTGTTGATGCTGGTTCCCAAATTGATGAAGTACTTAACAGTTTCGAATTTGTAGCCCTCAACACTGAGGTGGATGCAAAAGACGTGGTATTTCTTTATGTGATGACAGGAAGTACTTTGTATTGTCCTCGTTGAACGCCAAACCAATTTTCTTAGCCGCTTTTTCGGGCATGTAGAAGGCAGAACATACGGCGCGAGTGCTAGTGCAAATGATGTCAATATCATCGGCGTACGTCATTCACTATCGAATCACATGCCCAATCACGCTAAAATCCATACAAAAAAATTTTGAGAGGGCACAAACATGCAATCGATGGGGAATGCCAATCTGAAGAATCACACCAAGAATTATCTGCCTTCTCAACTTTTTTAATAAAGTTTTTTCGAAAGAAGAACAAGAATTAGAGCTGACAATAACAAATGAACGTGTAGTGAGAGTTCAAATTACGAACCAATTAACCAATTACTTAGAACAGCCAGTTACCTTGCATATGGACGTATATATGTATGCTTTTAGTGCGAGTTTCGAAGAGTTTCGAAAAAGCCTCAAAGTCTAAAATAATTCATTTCATTTAAATTTATTAACCACGACTCATAAACAACCACAAAAAAACTCAAACTCCAGTTAAAATGCTAAAAAGCTAAAGAGCCATCAATGTTTGAGTGACAAAACTGCGTGTCAAAAGCGAAAAACGAAATTGCTAATAAATTTTAATGGAATAAATCAATTCAAATTTATGTTTGCGGCGCGGTGCGTGCAATTCAATTTGACCACAGATTGCACAAAAATTACGCAATGCATTAGGGGTGTGCTTTTTTAATTCTTTTTTTTTTTGGTGTTGAAATAAAAGCCCAACTCGAAATGGTTAGCTTATGCATAAAGGAAAGGACAGCTTTTAAAGCTTTTTAGTACAAGCTTAATAAACATACATGCCTACATACATACATACATATACTTTATAATCAAAAACAAAACAAATACAATGATTTGCGCAAAAATCCATTGGCACTCAAACTTTATAAATTGTTATTGTCAGCGGCACGTCGAACGGCCGGAGGGCACACACACAAGCACGCATTTCTCTAAATGTCCACAAGCAAGCCTAGAGTCATGCAAAATATGTAGGTACATACATAAATGTTTTTATGTAAAAATAAATAATAAATAGTTAAATATTTAGGTACATAAATAAAATGGAAATTAACAATAAGTCAATATGGCACCCACTGACAGAGCGGCAAGGATGTCACGCGTCAATGCAATTATGTTTGGCTTTTTGATGTGGCGCAGACATAAAATCAATTTTTGCTGTTGTTGTTTTTTGTTTTCTTGTTCATAATTTTTGTGTTTATATTTTTGTTGTTGTCTTTTTTGTTCTTTGTTTATGACCCAATGCTGGTGGCCAGCGTTGGTTGGCAGTTGTTGTTTTTTGTTGTTATTGAAATCAAATGGTTTTGTTGTTGCTTTTGTTATGTTTTATTGATATTGGCATTTGTCACTGTTGTTGTTGTTGCTGTTGGTGTTGTTGTCGTTGTTGTTATCGACGTTGTGTTGTTGTTGTTGCTATTATTGACATTTGACGTTATGCAGTGGTCGCTGACTTTTATTTGCTTTTTCTTCAAAGCAATTTTGCACAAGTGTTTTTGTTGTTGTTTTTGCTTGGAAAGCATTGCTATTGTTTTTGATTATTTTTGACCTTTTCTGTTTTTGTTTGTTGTTATTTCTTACTTCAGCTGCATATGTACATACATACATGTCGGCGTCAATAATGACCGTTACAATGACCGTTACTACTGAACATGTGCGCGCTATAAACGCTAAAATTGTTAGCAAAAAATAAGCAAAAAAGCAAGAGCACACCAAATTTCTGTGCGTTGAAGCGGCGAACAAGCAAAGCCACTCCAGCAGCATCACTTTTTTCCGCAATGTTGAATTCTGTCCTCGTTTTGCTCGTTGACGCAATGACTTGTTTCTATATTTGACTAGTTTAGCCTATTGACAGTTAGCTTTGTTGTTGTTTGTTTTCTTTGTTTTTTTTTTTTGCTAAACTGATTGCCAATCTTGTTCATTGACTCTTGTTAGTTCGATACGGTGCACTGCCTTCCGCTTTCCTCTACGTTTTTTTACACGCCCTACTCGTAGTAATTTGCGTTTTGGACAATTGAAAAAGGTTTGAGTGACAGTAACAACTGGCCATTGTACACTTAACATACAAACACTTAACATACAAACAAATGCACATATGTATGAATGAATAACCATCTACACTTGATTGTTAGAATGCTGGTTGTTACGAGTGATTGTCGCTCCTCCTCCTTCTCATCCTCCTCAACCTCCTCCACGCACGCAGTTGATTTCATGCAAGTTAGACAAAAAGGACGGTCCAGCGATTTTATATTGGCGGCAACGATTTGAATTGTCGACGTGCAAAAATTGCGAATCTTATGCCGTTTTCGTTTCTGGAAAAAATGTTGCCCTGCTTGATTTTCTTAGCCATATTGTAAGCTTTTGTGCTAATTTCAGCGAATATTGACCTCTAGCTATGTCAGAGGGCATCATTATCTACAAAACCAGGCATTTAAAACGAAGACAGGTTACGTAATTTGATAATTGGGATATTAAAGGGTAACATTTTATGCCAGAATCGAAAACGCCATTAGTGATTGTCATGCGCATTTTTTCTTTATCAATTTTTTGTTTGTTTTATCCTTTGGCGCGCTTTTTTACTCTGCCGCACTTGTATGTTGAGTATATCAATTGGCATGGTGAGCGAATGGTAGTAAAAAAATACCTTTATTGTACATATGTATGTACCTGTGATTCACTGAGAAATTTTATTAGAACTTTTTTTTGGAAATTTGAATATCAAAACACGTTTTCAAAATTCATCACTCAACATAGTATAGTATAGTATAGTATAGTATAGTATAGTATAGTATAGTATAGTATAGTATAGTATAGTATAGTATAGTATAGTATAGTATAGTATAGTATAGTATAGTATAGTATAGTATAGTATAGTATAGTATAGTATAGTATAGTATAGTATAGTATAGTATAGTATAGTATAGTATAGTATAGTATAGTATAGTATAGTATAGTATAGTATAGTATAGTATAGTATAGTATAGTATAGTATAGTATAGTATAGTATAGTATAGTATAGTATAGTATAGTATAGTATAGTATAGTATAGTATAGTATAGTATAGTATAGTATAGTATAGTATAGTATAGTATAGTATAGTATAGTATAGTATAGTATAGTATAGTATAGTATAGTATAGTATAGTATAGTATAGTATAGTATAGTATAGTATAGTATAGTATAGTATAGTATAGTATAGTATAGTATAGTATAGTATAGTATAGTATAGTATAGTATAGTATAGTATAGTATAGTATAGTATAGTATAGTATAGTATAGTATAGTATAGTATAGTATAGTATAGTATAGTATAGTATAGTATAGTATAGTATAGTATAGTATAGTATAGTATAGTATAGTATAGTATAGTATAGTATAGTATAGTATAGTATAGTATAGTATAGTATAGTATAGTATAGTATAGTATAGTATAGTATAGTATAGTATAGTATAGTATAGTATAGTATAGTATAGTATAGTATAGTATAGTATAGTATAGTATAGTATAGTATAGTATAGTATAGTATAGTATAGTATAGTATAGTATAGTATAGTATAGTATAGTATAGTATAGTATAGTATAGTATAGTATAGTATAGTATAGTATAGTATAGTATAGTATAGTATAGTATAGTATAGTATAGTATAGTATAGTATAGTCGCCTCTTACGACAGGCATTCTTTACCGCGGGTATATTCTAAGCCCCCTAACCCGCTGGGTGGTCCATCTTTCACTTCGTTGAATGCACTTCGTGTCTCTAAATTAAGTTTAGAAAAAAATTTTCTCATCAAAACTTCTCATATGCCATTTTTGGTTTATTGAAAGCTCAATTCAATGCAACTGCAAAGCAAATCATCGAAAATTTTCAATCAATTAATAAATATTTAAAACCAACTCCACTTTAATTCGCTCTAAATGTCAACTCAGCTTGCAAAACGTTTATCTAAAATTTGTAGACTTTAATGGATTCGCGTTGTTGACAATTAAAGATTCTGTAGACAAAACATACACACAGTAAACCGTCCGTACATTTTGCGTAATTTTTGTGCAATTATCTACTGGAGTAGTGCTGGAAGCGATATCGATATAATATCGATTCATCGATGTTTTTGAACTTTTTCGATATATCGATACTTTTTTTCCGATATTCGATATATCGACGGTCATGGATCCATCACTGATAAACGCGGAAAGAAGCTGGCAAAAGGCAGTATTGCCGTTTTGTGGGTAATTCCCCAAATTTGGAGATTTTTTTAAAATTTGATTCCTATGTAGAAATTCCTGTGTTTAAAAGTAATGTAAATACGAACATTTTTTTTTAAATTTTCATTGAAGAATTGCAAAATCAAGAAAAAACATTTTAAGTTTAAAAATTTTTATTTCTATTTTAAGCACTATGAGATTTTGAACCAAAAACTTATGTTTTTTTTCCATTCATTTTTATTTTTAATTTAAACATTTTCTTTTTAAATCCCAAATATATCTTAACCCGGATTTTCCCAGAACTTTTTTTGTTTCAGATTTTCATAAAAGTATGTACACCAATAAATTTCCACCTCCTGAGCATGAAAATGAAGTCCGTTTTCCAATATCTTGTCGCACTTTTCCGGAAAATGTGAAAAACTAGCGTTACCATATGGTAGCCGTGGGTCGCCTAGGGTACAGGTTTTTGTTTAAAGGGTAAATGATATTTGGAAACATTTTTTTTTAGTTTCACAAAAAAAACACATTTTTAATTGACTTTATTGAGATTTAAGTAAAGTTATGCAAATAAAGTATTTTTTTTTTTAAATACTTCCACATGTATGGTTGGCCTATTCTGGCCAATAGCATATATTGCACTTTCTTCGCAAATATGCTTGATAAATGATAACAATAATTAAAAAACTTCTCAAATTGAACATGACGGTGTATATTACGACAATTTTCGTATTCGCCAGTGGAAAAATTGGAAGAGAAAATGGTGAAATATTCTTCAGCCATTCATCTTCTTGGACAAAATGCGGTAATGTCGAGCTACCAGCTATTACAAATTCTTAGTCGCCTTTTAGTTAGGTCGGGCAAACAATCTCTGGTTTACCCGCACATTCCTCTTCAGCATTATCTTCTCCAAAAATGTTGTAATATTGATGAGGCTCCATGTATGTACCTAAATGACAGTTGGTATATCAATTAGTCCACCTTCGTCGAATGCCTTATCTTGATCTTGAATGAAATCAAGCATTTGCTGTAAGGTTAAACCTCTACAAGCAGAAAATTTATAAAATTCCAACAAATTAATAATATTACATTAGTTAAATTTACACAACGGCAGAGAAAATCACACGAAGCCCAATAAAAAAAACCTGTACCCTAGACGACCCACGGCTACCATATGGTAACGCCTTTAGAAAAATGTAAGAAATGTTGGAAAGAAGAATTTTTTCTTTAAAAACTAATTTACATTACATAGATAATTTCATTAGCTTTCAAAAGGTGTAATTATTTGAACAATTTATTCCAAAAGTTATACAATATACTTATATTTACCGACATGCCATATCTGAAAACGGGAATTTTCAGTACTAATTTTTGTCACCTCATTTTCACACGCAATAGCTTCGACATTTGAGTACAGAATAACACGATCTTTACCTTTTTGTAAAGCTACATTAATTTTTCATTGTAAATCGGCTTTTTCCTGGTGTTTTTTCTTTTCCTTTTGTTTATTTTCTTGAAAATGTAAAGGGATGTTTTGCGTTACCATATGGTGCTCGTGGGTTGATTCGGGTTAATTCCAAAAATTTCATTTTTAATTTAAAAAATTCATTTCTAAAATAAAATGACTTGGTTGAAAACGTGCATTATAAAAATAAAAATTTTATTTTTGATTTATTTTCTCTGAGTGTAAAAGGTATTTAGAATGCGTTATTAATTTGTCTATTTCAAACCTTTTAGTCTTTAACATTGTTTTTTAAATAACTTAAATGCGAAATACTTCAGTGAACCACTGTAATTGATACTCTTTATGACTGGAACAGAATTTACCTTTTTTTTTGTTTTTTTTTTTTTGATTATTGAATTCCCTTTTCAAAAAAGATTTCTTTTGATAATAAATTGAAATATTTAGTTTAAATGTTTATTTAGTTAATTTTTAGAGTAATATAAATGACTGTCACTCTCGTTCAATTCAATAATGAATAATGAATGCAGACATTTCGAAAAATAAAGCTGTTATATATAGATATGTTAAATTAAGGTTTATATAAAGTAGAGCTCTCGATTTTTTTTGAACATTTTCGAGTAGCCCGAACAAATGCTGTTCAAATTCTCGAACACTTGTTTGTTTGTCTATTACCCGTATGTTTGCACGGGCATTTGAAGTTTGTATTTTTCGTTTTATTTTTTTTTTTTTGTTGTCTTCATATGTATTTTTTTTTATTTTTGTTTTCCTGATACAAATTTTTTTGTCTGTAAGCTCGAATGCTCGAATGTTTGTACGGGCATTTGAACAACAAACGAGCCTCAGACAAATTCGATCTTTTCGAATTGTTTGATACCCGGGTATCTAGAGCTCTAATATAAAGGTCGATATATCGATAATATCGATGTTTTTTCTCAAAAATATCGAAAATATCGATACTCGTAAACATCGATGTTTTTCCAGCACTATACTGGAGGGTGTATGTTTGTACGTGTGATTAGTGTTTATTTGTTTGGCACATGTACTATGTAGAGCAGCAGCAGCAGCCGCGCTAATTTTCGCCGGAGCAAACAGTTAATGTCATGTCATCTGTCATGCGTCAATTTGGTCAGCCGAATGGCGAAAATGTTGGGTTCAGCGACAACTGCGACAACAAGGCAACAACATAATCAATGGACAGCCTGGCGACAGCGGCAGACAGTGATAGTGATGGCAATAACAAACAACAACAACAACAATAAAAACAGCGATAATAAGCAAAAAAAAAAAACAGTTTAAACCAGAGATCTCCACAAAGCCTTATGGACGCGCGAGCAACGGTACATTGAAATAAAAATCATGGCCGACAGTAAGAGCAAAAAAATTGCGGCCGCCCACTTCCTCCATTTTTAAAAGTACACCCGAAAAATTTCGAAAATTTATAAATTGATATTTTTTTTATTTTTAAAGAGAATAAATTTATTTCTGGGTATTTTTTCAAATGTTTTATATAATTTTTAACTTTTTTTTTTAAATTTTTTAATTTTTTTTTTAATTTTTTTTTAAGTTTTTTTTTTAATTTTTTTTTGGTCTTGAGAAAAAAAAAGAATAAATTTCACATAATTCAGGGACTGGTAATAGTGCAACATAAAAAACAAAAATAGACTGTTGTCGGAAGAAAATTAGGAGAATGTGAATATGAAGAACAATAAAAAAGGAGATAAAGGAAACGGAGAAAAATGAGATACCTATTTTGAAGAGTTCTCAATTAATTTGTCGATATCTATCTCGATTTTTGTGGTAGATAATTTAAGAAGCGCTTCTAAATGCTTATTTGTTAATCTATTTCTGTGATTTGTTTTTATTTGCTTAAGATACGAAAAGGCGCTTTCACAAATATAAGTACTACCAAACATTGAATAAAATTTTAAAATTTCTTGACGCAGTATTGGATATTTGTCGTTGCTTATAACTTTCCAAAAATCAATGCCCTTTAAATCCAAGAATTTTAGTCCAGGGTCGCATTGTAAGTCGCATAGCTCCATTTGTAATTCTGGCTTCTGCTCATTTATATTGCATGTCATTGGTATAAAAAAAATTGGTAGCATTTTTTTGATAACTTCAAAGTCTTGGAATCTGTTAGAAAAATTATTTTTTAAATCAGCGAAATACGTTATAAACAGGGAGAAATCAAAAGTTAAAATATCAACTTCACTTAGTACTGACTTTAAGAAAGGAAAGTGACAAAGTTTTGTAATATTTAAATCAGCAATAAAAACTTCTATTTTTTTTATAAAGCCTTCAATTATGCTAACCATTTCAAATATCGATTTTTTATTTCCTTGCATACAGGTGAAGCTAATAAAAATGTGTTAAAAAAAAAATCTACATAAGTACATACATATCACACTATTGAATTCCGTATCAAATCTTAATTCACAACGATTTGTCTCAGTGTGTGGGCGGCGACTCGCTGTAGCCCGCTTCTGCAGAAAATAAAAAAGAAAAATGGAAGCCAAAAATGGCGTGTACACAAACCCCGTCGGAATTGATTGCTTTGAAAATTCAGGTTTCATTAAATACTTTTAAAAGTGTTCAATATAATAAAAGAAACTAACACCATAATTTGTCTTCCAGGTCTGATAGTGAAAAAATTGTTTGATACAAAAAATATTCCAAAATTATTCCTTTATATGTAATTTTACATGAATTAATAGTAATTTTGCGCTGCTGTTCCTAACGGGTGTAGTATTAAACTTCGTTTGTAGGCGAGACGATAGAATGCGCGGTCGCGGTGATTTTCGGCGCGCTTGCCTATGCTTAAGCGCGGCACAAAAACAAAAAGCGCGGAAGCGCTTAGGCAGTGGAGACCCTTGGTTTAAACCATCGTTTAAACCGAATGCCCCACAACATTGCCACCAACGCCGCCGCAACGTTGCCATTGTCGCCAAATACCTACACGACGCGCCTCCCCCCCTACCTCTACCTATACCCTTCCTCGTGCGAGTCGCGTCGCGTCAATTCAAGCGCAAGTTGAGTTTTGTAGGCAATGCTGAAAATTAGCTTAACACCTAGTCAAGTTAATTGACATTTTACGAGCGCTTACAGTGCCTACACACACACATACATATGTACGTATAAATATGCATGCATTTGTACACAGTTGAGTGATTAAATTGGAAATTCACTCTTTAGGCGCAAGCAAAGCGCCACTGGCGACAACAGCTATACTATCAACAACAACAAAAATAAGAATTGGATTGCAATGTAACTATAAATAAATTAGGGTTGTCCGCTTTCGCTTAGAATTCGAAATTGTATAGCCAGTGGCACCCAGTGGATCACAACACTCAGTGTCGCAGCTGTAAACTTCCAGGAACTAAAGAGACGGTGGAGCACCTGCTATGCCAATGTCCTTCGCACTGCCTAGGCAGATTTAAACTCCTTGGAAAGCCCCTATTCGACGACCACTCTGAACTCAAGGACATCAGGCCTGAGGGGCTTCTTAGATGCCTAAACTCAATAGATTGGATATAGGGCATAAGACCTGCCCCGCCTTCCGAAGTGATATCCTTGTTTACTCTATTCATCTGGTTTTGGATCTTTAGTCACGAATCGCTCCAGCGCTAATTGGAGTCTGAGGGATTCGCCACTCTAACCAACCATACCCAGTGGCAACTGAATTGATGAGAGGTGGCGTGGACATCAAATCTGTAACAGCCAGGCTGCACTGAAGGCACTGGAAACTGCGCGTAACTCTTCAAAATTTGTTCACGAATGTAGATGTTGAAGATTCGGTCTGTAGCAAAATACAATAAACTTCAACCATGTGGGTAGCCGAGTACTGCGATGTTCCAGGTAAGGAACTGGTCGATCAATTGGTAAATTGCGAATGGGCAGAACAACCAACTGAACCGCAGCCAATCATAGGACCAAGTATAGCGCGCACTGTGTAGAATATGAGGGACCCCGCGGTAGACGCTATAACTGTACCAGATTCCAATAGAATTACCAAATACTTTCTGAAAAAAACTTAAAAGAAAGGCAGAAAATTTCCTCCTCAAGCAGGAAGGAGGAAACTACGGCCCTTGTGGGATTGATGGTGTGACACACACCATGGGGACAGCATATGGCCACCATAACCATTATCGAGAGCTCATTATGCCTATCTTGTACCGGAGGAGGACGACTGGAATCTGGAAATTTTGCAAGGGAATTCTGATTCCACTAACTCACCTCTTCCCCTACATCCTGGACCTTTCTAAAGGCCTTAAGTACAATGGACAAATATGGCAAAGTGCTTGGGAAAGACATAGTTTTCCCGGCCTTCCATAATTCCATAACATTCCATTCTAGGTGACTGAACGCGATCTGATTATGTATTTTTCAAAATCGAGCCTGATTGAGTTTAGTATGCATTAAGGTGGAGTAAAATTTTTTTTTGGAAATTCAATTTGTTCCAAAGCCAGAACGGAACCTTTCTAGCCCAGTAATAAGCCTGTAAAATTTTATTGACCTACTCGCATGTTTAGAGGTGCCCCCAGCCCCACAAAGTTGAAAAAATAGCACGATCTGGTACAAATATGAAATTTTGAAAATTACAAAATCAAAAAACGAAGTACGAGGATTGATAAAGATGGCTAAGCTGAGTATTAAAGTGAATTTTTTTTTTTGGAAACAACAACAACAAAAGTTATTAAAGGTCAAAGTTTATATTATGGATTTTTTAAATTGCAATTACTTAAAAACTACTGAACCGATTTCGAATATTTATTACACCATTCGATAGGTATTTTGATTCCCTTTAATTTAATATACATTTATGTGGGTTCCATAACACCCCCTCTGCGGGGGTCAACCCCCCTTTTACCCCCTCACTTTTCATATATAAAATGTATATCAAATTAAAGGGAATCAAAATACCTATCGAATGGTGTAATAAATATTCGAAATCGGTTCAGTAGTTTTTAAGTAATTGCAATTTAAAAAATCCATAATATAAACTTTGACCTTTAATAACTTTTGATGTTGTTGTTTCCAAAAAAAAAAATTCACTTTAATACTCAGCTTATCCATCTTTATCAATCCTCATACTTCGTTTTTTGATTTTATAATTTTCAAAATTTCATATTTGTACCAGATCGTGCTTATTGCTTTCAGCTTTGCGGGGCTGGGGGCAGTTCAAAACGTCATCCTATCGCCATAAAATTTTGTGGGGTTCATTAACTCGTATAAAGTCAACTTTTCATTGCTGGTACTTTCAAAAAAAGAACAACAAAAAAAATCTCCATATGATTTCACTCCACCTTAGTATGCATATTTTTCTTCTGAAACTGCCTATAGCATATTTTCCATTAAACACCAACAACTACAACGAAATCGATTAACAACTAAAATTGTGTACTAACGCAAAATAAAATTTTTAAAAATAATCAAAAAACAAAAAGAACATATGGCTTGTTTGCAAAATTGATTACACAAGGACACAAGGTCGGGGGAGTGGAATGAAGTGCTATGACGCGGCGGGATATGCAGGGGCTGTATTGAAAGGACTTATCGAACTTTAGCATGACTGGCTGGCGGTGTGGCACGCGCGCAGACGACAACACAACACAACACCACCACCAACAACAACAACAGCCAAAACTACAGCGACGACAGACAGCCCAGATGACTGGCGGCGTTGGGCGCCAAAGTCAACGCTTCAACGCTCGAACAACAACGCATGGAAGTGGAATTAAATTGAAATAAATTGCCCGATAGTTTACATTGAACGTTGAACGCTGAGCGGCGGTAAATCAAATTGACGCATAGCAAGCGAATTTTCGAATTTTGAATGCAGCGAGTCTGAGCTGCTGTAGGTACTAGGTAGTACATTCAAGAGTCTGTTTTGTGCGCGCCGGCTGAAGGGCGCAGGGAAATGTAAGCAATTGGAAAGCAAGCAGTTGAATTCAATTCACTTTTTTTTGATGGCTGTTGCTTGCAGATTCAAATTTGCTTATAGATATAGATTAAGATGGGGATGGAGATGGAGATGGTGATGGGGATGGCGATGAAGGTGGAGATGAGTGCGTGTGTGTGCTCAACCGTAGATGCGCTGAAGATTAAATTTTGCTGCTTCAATCAAATTTTATTGGCAACAACGACAACACCAACAAGCACACAAGCAACAACAACAACATTAGTAGTAACGGCAACAGCAACAACATTAGTAGTAACGGCAACAGCAACAACAGCAGCAACGGCTACAGCAAAAAGGTTCGATTTTCAATTTTCAATTTCAATTTCATTTGGCGGGCGCTGATATTTGCAACAGATTTGAAAATTTAAGCTGGTGCCACGGCTGCTGCTGTTGTTGTTGTTATTGTTGTTGTTCATGCTGCTGTTGTTGTTATGTGATGTGATCTGATCTGATCTGTGCTGGTTTTCTGTACTAAGTAGTACATATAAAAAACTTGTTGTTGCTGCTGTTTGTTGGCTTGAAGGTGATGGAACGTAAACAGAGTATGAGCAATAAATTAAATTAAATTACAATGTTTCAACATATGTCAGACATACAGCACACACACACACACATGCACTTCTATCTGCCTATATTACCTTAATAAATAATTACAAATACAAATACATATGTCAGTTTAACTCACATGATCCATTTACTGTGTGTAAATTTGTAAATACGCTTGCTCTGGCTGATGAATGCGCAAATGCCAACAAAACGAGGCTGAGAAATTTGTGTTGAGCTGCGAAAATTATTTTTTGTTCCTTGGCGCCCCGATTTGCTGACAGACATACAGACAGACTGACAAAAAATACTTACACACAATACATACATTTACCGATATATACTAATTTATTTAACATATAACAGGTAAATTTGTGTAATACGCAGCCTAGTGGCATGACCCTATTATGTAATATAAAACCCAGTAAGCCATAAATGTTTAACTTCGTAAAAAAATTTAAAAGCGAAAATTATTTGGTTTGTATTTTGTTTGCTTTTCAGGTAAATAAATTCTTTGCAAATAAGCAAGAATAAAGTTTAGTGAAATCTAAAAATATTTACTGAATGCTTTTAAAATTGTGCTTACTTGGTTATCGAGCCTTTACCTATTGTACGTATGTAATTGCGTAAGTAAATCATTGTTGGATGAGCATTTACCCTGCAGTGAACTCAATAACTAGTGAGCAAAATTTCTAGTTCCGAACTATCGAAAAGGTGTCAAAAGGGAACTAGATCAATTGTAGTTAGACCCTCACCAGTTCAGAAGGAGTGAATTGAGTGACCATTATAAGACACACTTTGATTTGTATGCAATTTCGAAGTGACAAAAATTCTATGAAAATTTTTCGTTCGTTCAATTGCCGTCGGCTTTGTATATTTCTGCAATTCTCAGATGTTTAGTGAAGCATTTTGTATAAAGAGTTTTCTATTTCCATCTTGTATTTTTAATTTAAATTTAAATTTAAATTTTTTTTAATTTTATTACTTTTTAAATATTATTGTAAATTTTTATTAAATAAATAAATAAATAAAAAAATATTAGTTAAAAAAATTAAAAAAAAAAAATATCATCCACCTTGACACCGACAGGATTCGAACCCGCGCTCCTCAGATTGAAAGGCACATGCGTTAGCCAGTCGGCCATCGCGCAACTTGCATGAAATATGTCAAAGGCTGCACTTAAGCGGCAGATGTAAAACTGTAGAATTTGTAGGTACTTGTAGCTAGTTCAGAACTATCGAAATTGTGCCAATAATCGAACTAGTGTAAACTGTAGAATTTAGTACTAGTTCGGAACTATCGAAAATGTAGTGCAGAGGGCGACAATTGACACCGCCTAGGACATCGCCGTGTTAAATTCGCCAGTTGATAACATGCAAAAGAGATTTAGCTTGCACTAGTGGTGTCGAAAAATGCACTAGAAGCGACCTAGTTCGGAACTAGAGATTTTCCCTACAGGGTATGGCTTAAAATAAAATTATATCCCATACAACAACAACACTCTAATCTCATACAAAGTTTGTTTAATTAAGAATTAATGAAAAGTATTTCTAAAGTATTACAAAACTTTTGGGTGGGGTTTACGAATGAAAGTGCTTTAATGTGCGTAAAGATTTGTATGTAAAAATTTAAAATCTTACAGTAAGAAATGTGTTTGGTTAAAAGTAGAATTTATTTAGAGCTTATAAACTATATCGCACGTTTTATGGAATAGGGATTTAACTCAAAAAAGTTTTGTTTGGGAAAACGCAAATAAAGTTTTATAATTTCAAATAGTTTCCTTCTACGGCTAACTACAAAATCACTTTTATTTCCGCCATTTTTATCTTTTTGAGTATTTTATAAGACTAGACTCAAAGGCACTACCCAGTTATTGAAATATATGGCAAAATCCCAGAAATCGAAAATTTCGAGTTAAATCCCTATTCCATAAAACGGGCGATATTATAAAGAACTGCGAAAGTGACATTAACCTTGCAGAACTTTGAATATTCTCTTTTAAGATCTACACACTTTTGATATATTTTTCTCGACAACAAAGGTGAATGGACGAGCTTCGTGGGGATCCATATTATTAATATATAATGAGTCCACAATCGCCATTGGAAAATTGCCGTGTGGTTGTTATTGCATTCTTTTGAACACCACGGAGCTGTGTCAATGCGCATGCATAGGTGAGTTTGTGCGTGCTCACCAAACTTACCATGCAATTGTGAACATGTTTGGCTGAAAGTGGTGTGTAATTTCAAAGAAGTAGAAACATAAAAAAATAGTAAAAGCACTACAACAGAAACACAAAGTCATGTAACAAGAAGTATAAGAAAGAATAAGTAGGAAAGAAATTGAGGAAATAAAAGAGCAGGAATAGGAGCCGTTTTATCCTTTTTGCGAAAATGATATGAAAACATTTTTAAATATTTTTTTTTTTTTGTAATAGGTTTCAGGTCATTTTTTTTATAGTTGTTGGGGTAAGTGGAAAAAAATTCAACAACTATTTACAGCGAAGGTTGAGTGTATAGCTATTTCACGAAAAACCATTTTCGATCATCAGCACTCTTTTCGGAAGTGGATGCACCGGGGATTGAACCCGAGTCCATTCCAACTTCAGCCGCAATGACCCAACGGATAAACACACTCGGCCATTGAGACTCTGTGCAAGCTGTTGGATTTTCCCCACTTTTGCCTTTTTCATTTTCAACATTAACGTTAGTGTGTATATGCTTTTGCATATATTCTCCACAAACGTGCTGAATTTTTTTGTTGTAGGCAGTTCGCAATGAACATTGTTGTTGGTATTTATTTTATGTATATACCAAACAACGTTACGGGGAAAATCCAACAGCTTGCACAGAGTCTCAATGGCCGAGTGTGTTTATCCGTTGGGTCATTGCGGCTGAAGTTGGAATGGACTCGGGTTCAATCCCCGGTGCATCCACTTCCGAAAAGAGTGCTGATGATCGAAAATGGTTTTTCGTGAAATAGCTATACACTCAACCTTCGCTGTAAATAGTTGTTGAATTTTTTTCCACTTACCCCAACAATTAAAAATTGAATTAAAAATAAAAATTTCGTGCTAAGCACTAAAAACTCTTTCAAGCATTTTTTTTATAATTGACACCTCTATTAATAAACTGAGTTTTTTTTTGTTTGGCAAATGGCGCTCAAATATGTTATTAAGCTACCTACCGAAAGCCTATTAACTAGTAGCCAATTCAGAGCCTGTCTGCACATAGTATTAATGTGTTGACTAATTAACTGCTCTAAGCTCCAGATTTCAATTAGTGAAACTCTAGAACATCACTCCCCAATCCACTTCACTGCAATCACGCAGTTTTCCTTTGCTTTAATTACATGCAAACGCTGTGTATCAAATTAGGCATTGCCATATAAAGATGCTATCTCAAAAGTCCACCCAGCCTGTTAGTGTACACACTCTCTCACCCATTTGTACGGTATTCCACTTCTGAATCAAAGCAAACACAAACTGTCAATGTCACGACTTGTGTGATTACCTTAATTGCTTGTGATGAATTTTTATCGACACCGTAAACTACTAAACTACTAAGTCTAAATATTAATTCACACTACACTACTTTCTTGCTCATTTCATTTCATCTCACTAAGCTTAGACACGCACTCACGCCATTAAATCACAACATTAAATCCAGTTATCTCTTTGCCACCGCATGGAATTGTGTTTTGTGTTAAATGTGGAAAGTAGTGCGTATGTTTGGCCATTTGATGTACACACGTTCTAGTTGAAATCTCGGTCTTGCTCTTGCTCCAATCTCACTTGCTGTCTCTAGCTCCACTTTTTCTATCTCTCCCATTCCATCTATGTATTTAAGTATTTCTTGTGCAAATAATACATATATTTGTAGTTGACTTTGTGACCCACATGCCATTTAATATCGCCTTTTGTCTTCCGCTTCTCCTTCTCCTTCTTCTTCCCCTTCTTCTTCTCTCTGTTGTGTGTTAATCCTTCTAAATTTATCAAATCTTATGTCATTTTGCTTAGCACACATTTTGCGAGCTTGTCCTAGCACAAGCTCAAGCTAAAGCTAAAGCTTTTGTCGTCATTCTCATCATTAAATGTCTTCTACTCACACCCTGCCTTCCTCTTCCTTCTCCTTCTTCATCGGACCCAATGTCCTTGTCTATCATTACACACGCACAGCGACTCATACATATTCCTTTTGTATCTCTGTATCTCCTTCTATGTTCCTTTAGTTATTTGCTTTGCTCTGCTCGGCCATTTTGTCTTTTGCTGTCACTTCTTCGGACAGCAACAAATTACAACAGTTTATGTTGATTACGTGCCGCTTGTCGCCGCCAAAGCCAATCTGCTCTTGCTTGTTAAGCGACGCCTTTTAAAGTTCAGCTCTCAGTTCATCTCAGTTAAGTTGAGTTAAGTTAGTTGAGAAAGTAGTGCTAGACCTTGCTCTTTTTTTTGTTCTGTGCCCTGCTTATGCTTTTATTTATGCTTATCAATATGCACGCCACCACCCAGAGCATCTCCTGCCACTTTCCATTTGCTCGCAGTTAATCGTTTAAGTGCTTAATTTTAAAAGCGACAAATCTCCGCAGGTCACGCAGACCTAATGGAAGTGGGAGTGTTGGGAGTGCGGCAGATGAGATGCTTTGATCGAAGGCAGGAGACCGCTGTCGCGTTGCACAGTGGTTCCCATTTACATTTGCGGTAAATCTTAAATAATAATCTTTGCTTAGTCTTTTGCTATCACTTCTTCGGTACGAAGCGCCCTACTTCGCTGCTTGAGAAGGACGTTTGTTAGCTCTCTATAAAATTTTTCAGAAAGCATTTTGTAATTTTACAGGAATCTATTAAGTTCCAGCGTCTCCCGTGAGTTTCCCTCATGGACTTTCTGATGTACATCACAGTGCCCGCTATACTTGATAGGATCAATTGGATTGGCTGTGTTCCAGTTAGGTGTTCCGGCCATTCGTAATTTGCTAATTCATCGACCAGTTCGTTACCCTGAACAGCGCAGTGTCCGCGTACCCACACAAGTTGAAATTTATACCATTTTGCTACGGAGCCAAGCTTCAGCTTACATTCGTGAAGATTTTTTGAAGTGTCCACGACACGGCCTACAGGTGTCAGTAGGTACCATCTTCTGATTTTGATCTGTCTGTTTTCATTCGTTGGTTTTCATCCGTCGGTCTTCGCAGTTGATTTCTTTTGATCTCTTCATTGACCTCTTGTGGGAATATCGACAGTATATCGTCTACCAAAGGATAATTGGGCTATCAACTTGTCATTTGGAGCCAGAAACACGCGGCATTGCTCTGACAATATTGTTGGTCTCAGACTCCAAATCTTGCTGCTTGTCCTTCTACATTGTCCGAAAACTTTCAGTACCTTTTGCCTACCTTCATCTCTGCAGATCAATTTCTTATCTATGATCACTTCTAGATATTTTACCGCTTCGGAAAGACTTAGGTTTACACCTCTGAGCAGCTGGAGATTGAGACCTTCCAGTTCCTCTTCCTTGTAAAGAAAATCAGCGTTATCTTGCTAGGCTTAACAGCAAGTCCCTGTAAAGTGCAACATGCATCAATATTGTCTAGAATTCTGCGCGCAAGCAAAGCTTTGTTTCATTAGTCTTAATTTTAAGGTTGCCATATCGTCACATTTTACAACTCTAAGACAGAAAAGTAGACCCACTGTACACTTGGCCTCTTCACTTACACATATTAAATTGCTACTTGCTCATTAAAACATTTTACATACCGTTGCATTCGTTACATACTGACGTACTTAAGATGAACTATTATTTAACCTTATGTACATATATATGTTTGTAAGTCCAATATAGTTGATTACGCTTATGTTTTACTTGGCGTCCATTAATGGCTTCCATTATGTCGCTGCCGCTGTTGCTATTGCTTCTCCTCTGCTCCTCCTGCCTGCTGTAACTGGCATTTCTTTGCATTTTTATGGCAGCGTTAACTTTTTTCCCACTCAAACTACACCAATCTCCGCAGCTTACTTGAGCTTTCAGGCTTCATTTCTTTTAATTTCTTTTAATCTTCCAGACTCTTAATGCAACAGCGCAGTCAGTCGGCCAGGCAGTCAACAGTAAAGCTTTTTGCAGCACGCAAAGTATGTTGGTTGTTTGTGATTTTCGTTAGCGCTGGCGGACGTGCCTCTCAATTCGCGAGTTCAAGTGTAGTTTGAAAGTGTCAGTGTTTTTGATGTGTAAACATCTTTGCTGTAGCTACGAGTAATTTCGAAAAACAGGTAAAGTTTACGCGTAAACATGTAAATGCGTAAACGAGTAAACATGTAAATGCGTAAACCGTAAATGACCTTGGCATTGTCAGTGCTAGGTAGGTAGCTAGGCATGTACTTACAAATGCTTGCATGCATAGTCGTGCAAATGCAAATATCAGCAACAACAACAACGAAGCGAAGCGAACCAAAGCGGGCCAACCTGTTTGAACATGTATGGATATGCATCTGAGCAATATTGGTATCAAATGAAAGGTTTTGAGCAGGACTTCGATATGAAGCTCTTTTCATTGTGACTCCTAGGCCGGTTCTCCAGATATGGGTCAAAACGAGGACCCGGATGATCCTTGAATGTTTCTGAGCAAAATTGGTATGAAATGAAAGGTTCTGAGCACGGATTCTACAGGGAGCTCTACTCTTTATGAGTTCTAGTTCGGGTTCCGCGATATGGGCCAAAACGAGGACCCTGATGATCCTTGAATGTCTCTGAACAATATTGGTATCAGATGAAAGGTTTTAAGCAGGACTTCGATATGAAGCTCTTTTAATTGTGACCTCTAGGCCGGGTCTCCAGATATGGGTCAAAACGAGGACCCGGATGATCCTTGAATGTATCTGAGCAAAATTGGTATGGAATGAAAGGTTCTGAGCAGGGATTCTATACGGAGCTCTACTCTTTATGATTCCTATGTCGGGTCCCGAGATATGGGTCAAAACGATGACCCTGATGATCCTGGAATATTTCTCAGCAAAATTGGTATCAAATGAAAGGTTTTGAGCAGATCTTCTACACGGAGCTCTACTCTTTATGATTCCTATGTCGGGTCCCGAGATATGGGGAAATACGAGGACCTGGATAATCCTTGAATGTTTCTGAGCAATATTGGTGTCAAATGAAAGGCGTTGAGCAGGGATACTACATGGATGTCTATTCTTTATGATGTCTAGGTCGGGTCCCGAGATATGGGCCAGAATGAGGACCGGATGATCCTTGAACGTTTCTGAGCAATATTGGTATCAAATAAAAGGTGTTGAGCAGGGCTTTCACATAGAGCTCTATTCATTTTATGAGTCCTAGGTCGGGTCCCCAAATATGGGTCAAAATGTTACCCCGGATTAACCCGGAATGTTTCTGAGCAATATTGGTATCAAATGAAAAGTGTTGAGCAGGACTTCTATACGGAGCTCTACTCTTTATGATTCCTAGGCCGGGTCTCTAGATATGGGTCAAACGTGGACTCTGATGATCTTGCATGTTTCTGAGTAATACAAAACAAAAGAAAATAAAAAATCAAAATTTAAAAACCAAAAACCAAAACAAACAAAAACAACAAAATAGTAGCAGTCACAATGACAACAAAAATTACAAAAACTATAGTCACATTTTAATCCATAGAAAACCAGGAAAAAAAGGAATAAGGAAAGGGAATAAATATCCGATTTCTAAACTGTTTACACATCAATGTTCATGAATACTCGTTATTCACGCTTTAATTTTTTTTTTTTGCATCCATTCCACGCATTGCTCGTTTAATGCCACGCTGATTTGTGGCATTAAATGTTTAGTTTTGATGGCTTAATGTCCTTCTAAAACATTTTTTAATTATGCTTGCAAAGCGCAGAAACAATGAGGTAATGAGCCATGGATGAAATGGGCGTTTCGAGACGGAAATCTTGCAGTTGTGAATATTCCTTTCAGAAACAACGTGGAAGACTTTCGTAAAATTGAAAACGTTAAAAAAAACCATGCTCCCTTCTACAGTGCATGTCTTAGTAGGACAAGTGTTCTGTATATATGGTTAAAAAGTATATGAACCAGAGTGGAAAAAATAAGAGCTCACGTGTAATGAAGGAGGCTACATATATATTTGTTCCCCCAAGTTGCTTCGAGAGTTTACTAAACTCCTATTCATCAAGGCAGTTCACGAGATATCTTATATTGCTTTGGCTAATTTCGGCATTTTGTATGGTCTACTAGCTGTTTCCCGCTACGCTTTTCTGTGGTCAACTACATATATATATACACTCAGAGAAAAGTTGCGGACTAAATTCAAGCTGTGTCGTACTTGATTGAAGAATTACAGAAATTAAAGAAAAATATTTTTTTTTTTTAATAAATTAAATTTAAGTTTTTACAAGCTTAAAACAATATAAAAAACTGAAAAAATTTAATTCAAGTATAATATTCTTGACCTGAGAATAAAATTCTTAATATAAGTATAAGCATTCTTAAAATGGGATTGGACAGGCTTGAAGCAGTCACAGGTT
This sequence comes from Urophora cardui, assembly GCA_960531455.1. NCBI lineage: Eukaryota > Metazoa > Arthropoda > Insecta > Diptera > Tephritidae > Urophora > Urophora cardui. Next base: position 155,107,157 of record OY482672.1, on the reverse strand, counting down.
GTGCTCAAAATAAATTTACATACGCTTTTTTCAAACCTGCACACTCTTAATATAATATTTATAAAAACTTTCTTCTAAAAATAGGAATACATTCTTGATTTTAGCATTTTCAAAGTTAACAGACTTTCATGACGTATTCGGCTTGTTTCAATCCCGTTAGACTTAAATCTAGCGTCTTTTTTCTCTGAGTGTATGCATTAGAAGCGTAAAACGTCACACATAAAAGGACGAACTTGGATCACCGAGCTTTCCCCGGGCTGCATTTTTTCGCAGTCCTCAGTAGCAAGTCGAAATCGCTAGTTAAAATTGTGAGTCAAAAAATATCGCCCTCTCCATGTCCTTCTCCCTTTCTTCTTCGTCCTTGTCCCCCAATCCCTTTCCCTCTACCTTTCTCCCTCCTCTTCCCTCTCATTTCCGGTTCGTTTTTCATTTCTCCTTCCCCTTTCCTCTTCCCTCTCCCTCTCCCTACCATTTCTCTATCGCTATCCCTTTCTTTCCCCTACTATTCCTTTTCCCTCTCCTACACCGAGAGAAAAGATGCTGGTACATCAACGGGATTACGGGTTAAAACAACAGATTCCACAGTCAAATCACATCCAAAAGATTTATCTGTTAAATTGACAGACGTCCTTTTGTTATAACAGTTTTATTGTTGAACTAACTGCTCTGAAAACAAAAAAACGCTGTGAATCTAAACATTTTTGCTTTTAAATCAACAACTTTCCGCAGTTGAAATTTTGTCTCTTAAAAATAAATTCCTTTGTGTTTTATATGGCCGTTTATTTCTAACAATTACTTTATAATGTGTATTTTTAGATCTTTTTTAAACCTTTTGTTTGCAGTTTTCTCTACATCCTCCCTCCGTTCGGTTTCCAAGTACAAATATGTAGCTTCATCTTCGCTTGTTTCCATTGCGTCACCTTCTTCGCTTCCACTGCTTGCTATATTGTGTTCTCTATTTTATATTCTCCTCCCATTTCAAACCATGACATCAACCTGAAAATTCAATTCAACGGCATCATATATATAGTGCAAGATTCAACATTATATTGAATATTGAACTTTAGTTTTGCTATTTATACTTACCATTGTTCGCAAAAGCATTCGTGAATTACAACTCACTCACGTTAGCAAAGCAACAAGTAACAACGGAGAAAGCTGGCAAAATAAAAACTTTTTCTTTTGATAGTCAACAGTAATGATTTGTTGAATCAACAAATAAAATAAATGTTATAGCAACAGATATTAGGGTTAAGTTAACAGTGACTCAGTTATATCAACAAAAATTTCTGTTATTAATTGACAGATCAGTTCTGTTGAACTAACAAATAGGTTTTAATAGATATATTTGTTAAAGTAAAAGATTTTTTCGTTTATATAACTCTAAATGTGTCTACTTAAACGTATTTCTGTCAATTTAACGAATTTAGGGATTAACAGAAGACAACTGTTGATACTACTGTGATTATTTTTCTGAGTGTACATACTCCCACTGCCATTCCATTTTCATGTCCCTTTCCTTTTCCTTTCATTTTTCTTTCGCTTTCCTTTAATTTTTCTTTTCTTTTCATTTCATTTTCCTTTCCCTTTCCTTTCCTTTAATTTTTTTTTTCTTTTCCTTTCATTTTTTTCCTTTTCTTTTCCTTTCCCTTTTCCTTTCCTTTTCATTTCCTTTTCATTTCCTTTCCCCTTCCCCTTTGCCATTCTCATTACTCTTCCCCTTATATTTCCCTTTCCCTTTCTCTTTTCTTTTCCCATCCCTTTCCGTAGGGAACTGAGTTGAGCGAAGCATCGACGAGGTCTATATTGAAGCTGAAATTTTCTCCTTTAATCTGATACCATTATCTAACCTCTATCTGGGGAACCAACCTAAGAATCATAATAAGTAGAGCTCCATGTAAAAGCCCTGCTCAATAGCTTTCATTTGATACCAACATCGCTTAGAAATATTCTGGGAACATCCAGGTCCACATTTTCACCCATAAGTATCTGTGGACCCAGCCTAGACTTTCTTGTATTTTGCTTCCAATTTCCTGCATCCATTTTGCATACCTTCAACATAGAATCCACTAAGATCTACTGCCCACTCTGCTCCAATATTCAGAAGTTACTCTCTTCTTGTCCAAGATCCAGTAGTTACTCTCTTCGTAACAATTTACACGTAGCAAAAGTTTCTAATAAAAATCTCAGCACTACCACTTACCTACCTACTCACCTCACTTGCCCCCTCACTCAGCCACCTGCCATAAAGAATTAATACCACAATTAATTACGATAATATTTTGCTGCTGTTCCGGGATTAAAAGCTTTACCAATAAGCGTTTCTATGCATTCTCATCCTCTCCACACACAGCCGATTAAGCAGTTCAACTTTATACGAACGTGCCAATGAGCGCTGATTGTTGTTGCTGCACTACTTCCCTTTCCGCTGCCGCTGCATTGAGAACAGTCAGAGGACGCTCATACATAAATATGAATTTCAAATAGAACTCGTGTGCTTGTGGTGTGTTCTGTTCGCCCGTACTGGAACATGCTGCATTTTTAGGTTAGGTATTGTATGTATGTTTGTGCGTTTGTACATATATCAATAAGCATTTGTGTCTGCATGTTTGCACGTGCTGGGGCTGCTGCTGCGTTGTGGTCAGCAAAAATTCGCGAAACGCCAACAGCGTACTAAGTTTTCGTAATTAGTTCTTTGGCAGTTGGAACAAGTGTTTGGTAAGCAAAATTATAGAGGAGTTGAGTAAAGGGGTACATACGTAAAGTGAGTGGAGCGCGCCGCGCCACATGGCATCACTCGCCCACTCCACCACCCTCAACACACAAACGTGTTGCTGCAGTGGCAAGATTTGCAAACAAGCATGCACATGAATGAACTTGTACAGTACCTACACAAGCGCTCGTTTGGGGTTATTGTTGTCTATGGGAAATTATTGTAGTGGATAGCGAGTTCCGAGAGGTTTTTGTTGCATAGATTCACTTCAATATTCACACACACACCCCTCTCTTCATGGCGTTCACGTTCGGCAGTCGCTCAACTGGTTAGAGGTTAGAGTGGAAAGGGTTCGCGGACTGCTGACCCTAGCTATGGCATTGGCTTGCTGATCGCCTTCACCTCAAACAGTTGTTATGAGTTTTATTGAAGCAGCGCTTTTGAAGTGTAGGTATGCAATATTCGTAACGGAAAAGTTTTGTCTGCGGCCGCATAGCGCGTCTCTGAGCTCTGCGCCGCACCACACTTAGCCGTAGGTACCTACTCGTATTGCGGCTAAGTGCGCGTCCTCGTACATCCAAGTTTAAAATTACTTTCAACTGTAAATGAGTTTTAGATTTATCGCAAAGCAGAAATTACAATTGATGTAAGTAACTTTTTGCTTTACAAAAACAAAAGCAAAAAAAAACAACAACAAAAAAAATCACTCCCGCTGAATATTAACAGTGGTGCCAGATTGAGGGAAATTTCCCTTTTTGAGGGATATTTCACTGCAAAATTTTTAAAGAGGGAAAAAAGGGACATTTAGTTGTCGTCCATATAAAAAAAGGGATTTTTTGATTGCAGAACTGTTTACATACCTACATATGTATAATTTATATTATAACCTAAATTAAGCACATCTCACACTGAAAAACCCCCATTCAGTGTATGAATACACACGCCTTCGCGTTAACTTATGCAATGCAAAAAGGAGTCGGTTACATACATTCGTACAAGTAAACATACAGTGAACTACACTGCGTATACGTAACTTGTTTACATAAATACATACATACAGGTGAAACTAATAAAAGCGTGGTAATAATCGCCACTCTTAGGTAATTTATTTTTCATTGTGCACATTCGTACTGTATTGTGAATAATCGAAAGAATTTGGAGAATTGGCAGCCACTTAAAAGCTATTTTCGCCTGGCCTCATTTGAAGATAAGCGTAAAAAAGCAGAAACTATTTATGGAGAATTGGAAAGAACGAAACAAGGCTTATTTTAGATTTTTGAAGTACTTAAGTTGTTAATAAATTTAATGCATTGTTCCAAAGCAGAAATGTACTTATACACCGACTAGGGGAAGAAGCTGAGACACTTGTGTTGAAAATTGCAAGAAATTTCTTAAAACCCAACTTTTTTACAATTCCGTGGGAATTACAGCTAAAAGTTTAGGAACTTCCAACTTCATATTTACTTGAAATTATACTCACGTTACCCCATTCAAACGCTGAATCAGGAAGAATATTTTCAATTGTAACGGATGTTAAATGTAAAAAGCGAAACAAACTTTCTAGTGATATGTTAAATAGTATAAGTAAAGTAAGAATAGCCTTTCAATATAAAAATATCAATTGCCTCAACTTTAAAATCAACAAAAATAATATCCACTTGCACAATGCAAATAATTTGTACAACTGATACTTTTAGCTATTAAAAAAACTGTATTTGCCTGTTATATATACTTATATTACTGAAATAAATGCTATAAATTCGGTGGGAATTTTGTGGGATTTTTTTATTTAAAATGTGGGAAATTAGGGATTTTTTTCCAATTTCTGTGGGAATTTTAGCTGAGATTATCTGGCATCACTGAATATTAAAGATGTTCGCTGTGCTCGCGCGCCTTATTGCCTATAACTATGTATGATAACCGGCCGACCGACCCGCCGACCCACCGACCAGGTCAATGAGTTGAGTGAGGGTGTAGAGCGCAGAGGTTCGACAGCTCGTATCGCCTTCATAGCCGCATAGCCTCTGATGGCCCGCTAGGTCCTCACCGCTAAGCACTTTGTAAGTAAATGGCACAGCTTGAAGTATTCAAGAAACTACTCACGAAGTAAAAGACAAAGAAGAAGAAGCAGAGGCTTGAGAGTTCGTGCTGTTGCAGCCAGACATGGGCATCTGCAATTACAAAACTTTTCAATAACAATTACTTGTAATTGTAATTTAAAAATTTCCAATTACAATTACTTGTAATTGTAATTTAAAAATTTCCAATTACAATTACTTGTAATTGTAATTGAAAAACTTCAGATACAATTACATGTAATTGTCATCGAAAAGGTATCAATTACAGGTAATTGTGAATGAAATGCATCAATTACATGTAAGTCTGCTGTTATGATCCACCCACTTTGATTGATTTTTATGCTCAAAATAACTATGTATGCTCTTAGATGTAGGTATTAGACCTCTGCACAATACCATTTGCCTCTTCTATATTTTCGAATACTCTATGCATTGTACAATTAGTCACAGCACAATTTAAATGCAGATACGAATATAAACCATACTTTTCATTTGGAATACAAATACTATTTCTATTTGCTCTGTTGGAGCGATTAGTGTACACTATTCGCCACGATAGAATAGAACATAATAATAACCATGTTATGAAGTATTCACAAAACCTTGTTGCTTCTTTGGTTTGTTTGTTTATTTAATGTGCATATGGCATTAAGGTGGACCAAAAAATAAAAGCCCAACAAACATATGTTCCATTTTTTATTTAATGATAAGAAATGTTTTTTTTTGAAAGAGTTTTTAGTGCTTAGCACGAAATTTTTATTTTAATTCAATTTTTAATTGTTGGGGTAAGTGGAAAAAAATTCAACAACTATTTACAGCGAAGGTTGAGTGTATAGCTATTTCACGAAAAACCATTTTCGATCATCAGCACTCTTTTCGGAAGTGGAAGAGGATTCACCGGGGATTGAACCCGAGTCCATTCCATCTTCAGCCGCAATGACCCAATGCTTAACACACTCGGCCATTGAGACTCTGTGCAAGCTGTTGGATTTTCACCACTTTTGCCTTTTTCATTTTCAACATTTAACGTTAGTGTGTATATGCTTTTGCATATATTCTACCCAAACGTGCTGAATTTTTTGTTGGCAGTTCGCAATGAACATTTGTTGTTGGTATGTATTTTTTATATACCAACAACGTTAACAATTTTACTTGAAAGAGTTTTTAGTGCTTAGCACGAAATTTTTATTTTAATTCAATTTTTAATTGTTGGGGTAAGTGGAAAAAAATTCAACAACTATTTACAGCGAAGGTTGAGTGTATAGCTATTTCACGAAAAACCATTTTCGATCATCAGCACTCTTTTCGGAAGTGGAAGAGGATTCACCGGGGATTGAACCCGAGTCCATTCCATCTTCAGCCGCAATGACCCAATGCTTAACACACTCGGCCATTGAGACTCTGTGCAAGCTGTTGGATTTTCACCACTTTTGCCTTTTTCATTTTCAACATTTAACGTTAGTGTGTATATGCTTTTGCATATATTCTACCCAAACGTGCTGAATTTTTTGTTGGCAGTTCGCAATGAACATTTGTTGTTGGTATGTATTTTTTATATACCAACAACGTTAACAATTTTACTTGAAAGAGTTTTTAGTGCTTAGCACGAAATTTTTATTTTAATTCAATTTTTAATTGTTGGGGTAAGTGGAAAAAAATTCAACAACTATTTACAGCGAAGGTTGAGTGTATAGCTATTTCACGAAAAACCATTTTCGATCATCAGCACTCTTTTCGGAAGTGGAAGAGGATTCACCGGGGATTGAACCCGAGTCCATTCCATCTTCAGCCGCAATGACCCAATGCTTAACACACTCGGCCATTGAGACTCTGTGCAAGCTGTTGGATTTTCACCACTTTTGCCTTTTTCATTTTCAACATTTAACGTTAGTGTGTATATGCTTTTGCATATATTCTACCCAAACGTGCTGAATTTTTTGTTGGCAGTTCGCAATGAACATTTGTTGTTGGTATGTATTTTTTATATACCAACAACGTTAACAATTTTACTTGAAAGAGTTTTTAGTGCTTAGCACGAAATTTTTATTTTAATTCAATTTTTAATTGTTGGGGTAAGTGGAAAAAAATTCAACAACTATTTACAGCGAAGGTTGAGTGTATAGCTATTTCACGAAAAACCATTTTCGATCATCAGCACTCTTTTCGGAAGTGGAAGAGGATTCACCGGGGATTGAACCCGAGTCCATTCCATCTTCAGCCGCAATGACCCAATGCTTAACACACTCGGCCATTGAGACTCTGTGCAAGCTGTTGGATTTTCACCACTTTTGCCTTTTTCATTTTCAACATTTAACGTTAGTGTGTATATGCTTTTGCATATATTCTACCCAAACGTGCTGAATTTTTTGTTGGCAGTTCGCAATGAACATTTGTTGTTGGTATGTATTTTTTATATACCAACAACGTTAACAATTTTACTTGAAAGAGTTTTTAGTGCTTAGCACGAAATTTTTATTTTAATTCAATTTTTAATTGTTGGGGTAAGTGGAAAAAAATTCAACAACTATTTACAGCGAAGGTTGAGTGTATAGCTATTTCACGAAAAACCATTTTCGATCATCAGCACTCTTTTCGGAAGTGGAAGAGGATTCACCGGGGATTGAACCCGAGTCCATTCCATCTTCAGCCGCAATGACCCAATGCTTAACACACTCGGCCATTGAGACTCTGTGCAAGCTGTTGGATTTTCACCACTTTTGCCTTTTTCATTTTCAACATTTAACGTTAGTGTGTATATGCTTTTGCATATATTCTACCCAAACGTGCTGAATTTTTTGTTGGCAGTTCGCAATGAACATTTGTTGTTGGTATGTATTTTTTATATACCAACAACGTTAACAATTTTACTTGAAAGAGTTTTTAGTGCTTAGCACGAAATTTTTATTTTAATTCAATTTTTAATTGTTGGGGTAAGTGGAAAAAAATTCAACAACTATTTACAGCGAAGGTTGAGTGTATAGCTATTTCACGAAAAACCATTTTCGATCATCAGCACTCTTTTCGGAAGTGGAAGAGGATTCACCGGGGATTGAACCCGAGTCCATTCCATCTTCAGCCGCAATGACCCAATGCTTAACACACTCGGCCATTGAGACTCTGTGCAAGCTGTTGGATTTTCACCACTTTTGCCTTTTTCATTTTCAACATTTAACGTTAGTGTGTATATGCTTTTGCATATATTCTACCCAAACGTGCTGAATTTTTTGTTGGCAGTTCGCAATGAACATTTGTTGTTGGTATGTATTTTTTATATACCAACAACGTTAACAATTTTACTTGAAAGAGTTTTTAGTGCTTAGCACGAAATTTTTATTTTAATTCAATTTTTAATTGTTGGGGTAAGTGGAAAAAAAATTCAACAACTATTTACAGCGAAGGTTGAGTGTATAGCTATTTCACGAAAAACCATTTTCGATCATCAGCACTCTTTTCGGAAGTGGAAGAGGATTCACCGGGGATTGAACCCGAGTCCATTCCATCTTCAGCCGCAATGACCCAATGCTTAACACACTCGGCCATTGAGACTCTGTGCAAGCTGTTGGATTTTCACCACTTTTGCCTTTTTCATTTTCAACATTTAACGTTAGTGTGTATATGCTTTTGCATATATTCTACCCAAACGTGCTGAATTTTTTGTTGGCAGTTCGCAATGAACATTTGTTGTTGGTATGTATTTTTTATATACCAACAACGTTAACAATTTTACTTGAAAGAGTTTTTAGTGCTTAGCACGAAATTTTTATTTTAATTCAATTTTTAATTGTTGGGGTAAGTGGAAAAAAATTCAACAACTATTTACAGCGAAGGTTGAGTGTATAGCTATTTCACGAAAAACCATTTTCGATCATCAGCACTCTTTTCGGAAGTGGAAGAGGATTCACCGGGGATTGAACCCGAGTCCATTCCATTCCAACAATTAAAAATTGAATTAAAATAAAAATTTCGTGCTAAGCACTAAAAACTCTTTCAAGTAAAATTGTTAACGTTGTTGGTATATAAAAAATACATACCAACAACAAATGTTCATTGCGAACTGCCAACAAAAAATTCAGCACGTTTGGGTAGAATATATGCAAAAGCATATACACACTAACGTTAAATGTTGAAAATGAAAAAGGCAAAAGTGGTGAAAATCCAACAGCTTGCACAGAGTCTCAATGGCCGAGTGTGTTAAGCATTGGGTCATTGCGGCTGAAGATGGAATGGACTCGGGTTCAATCCCCGGTGAATCCTCTTCCACTTCCGAAAAGAGTGCTGATGATCGAAAATGGTTTTTCGTGAAATAGCTATACACTCAACCTTCGCTGTAAATAGTTGTTGAATTTTTTTCCACTTACCCCAACAATTAAAAATTGAATTAAAATAAAAATTTCGTGCTAAGCACTAAAAACTCTTTCAAGTAAAATTGTTAACGTTGTTGGTATATAAAAAATACATACCAACAACAAATGTTCATTGCGAACTGCCAACAAAAAATTCAGCACGTTTGGGTAGAATATATGCAAAAGCATATACACACTAACGTTAAATGTTGAAAATGAAAAAGGCAAAAGTGGTGAAAATCCAACAGCTTGCACAGAGTCTCAATGGCCGAGTGTGTTAAGCATTGGGTCATTGCGGCTGAAGATGGAATGGACTCGGGTTCAATCCCCGGTGAATCCTCTTCCACTTCCGAAAAGAGTGCTGATGATCGAAAATGGTTTTTCGTGAAATAGCTATACACTCAACCTTCGCTGTAAATAGTTGTTGAATTTTTTTCCACTTACCCCAACAATTAAAAATTGAATTAAAATAAAAATTTCGTGCTAAGCACTAAAAACTCTTTCAAGTAAAATTGTTAACGTTGTTGGTATATAAAAAATACATACCAACAACAAATGTTCATTGCGAACTGCCAACAAAAAATTCAGCACGTTTGGGTAGAATATATGCAAAAGCATATACACACTAACGTTAAATGTTGAAAATGAAAAAGGCAAAAGTGGTGAAAATCCAACAGCTTGCACAGAGTCTCAATGGCCGAGTGTGTTAAGCATTGGGTCATTGCGGCTGAAGATGGAATGGACTCGGGTTCAATCCCCGGTGAATCCTCTTCCACTTCCGAAAAGAGTGCTGATGATCGAAAATGGTTTTTCGTGAAATAGCTATACACTCAACCTTCGCTGTAAATAGTTGTTGAATTTTTTTCCACTTACCCCAACAATTAAAAATTGAATTAAAATAAAAATTTCGTGCTAAGCACTAAAAACTCTTTCAAGTAAAATTGTTAACGTTGTTGGTATATAAAAAATACATACCAACAACAAATGTTCATTGCGAACTGCCAACAAAAAATTCAGCACGTTTGGGTAGAATATATGCAAAAGCATATACACACTAACGTTAAATGTTGAAAATGAAAAAGGCAAAAGTGGTGAAAATCCAACAGCTTGCACAGAGTCTCAATGGCCGAGTGTGTTAAGCATTGGGTCATTGCGGCTGAAGATGGAATGGACTCGGGTTCAATCCCCGGTGAATCCTCTTCCACTTCCGAAAAGAGTGCTGATGATCGAAAATGGTTTTTCGTGAAATAGCTATACACTCAACCTTCGCTGTAAATAGTTGTTGAATTTTTTTCCACTTACCCCAACAATTAAAAATTGAATTAAAATAAAAATTTCGTGCTAAGCACTAAAAACTCTTTCAAGTAAAATTGTTAACGTTGTTGGTATATAAAAAATACATACCAACAACAAATGTTCATTGCGAACTGCCAACAAAAAATTCAGCACGTTTGGGTAGAATATATGCAAAAGCATATACACACTAACGTTAAATGTTGAAAATGAAAAAGGCAAAAGTGGTGAAAATCCAACAGCTTGCACAGAGTCTCAATGGCCGAGTGTGTTAAGCATTGGGTCATTGCGGCTGAAGATGGAATGGACTCGGGTTCAATCCCCGGTGAATCCTCTTCCACTTCCGAAAAGAGTGCTGATGATCGAAAATGGTTTTTCGTGAAATAGCTATACACTCAACCTTCGCTGTAAATAGTTGTTGAATTTTTTTCCACTTACCCCAACAATTAAAAATTGAATTAAAATAAAAATTTCGTGCTAAGCACTAAAAACTCTTTCAAGTAAAATTGTTAACGTTGTTGGTATATAAAAAATACATACCAACAACAAATGTTCATTGCGAACTGCCAACAAAAAATTCAGCACGTTTGGGTAGAATATATGCAAAAGCATATACACACTAACGTTAAATGTTGAAAATGAAAAAGGCAAAAGTGGTGAAAATCCAACAGCTTGCACAGAGTCTCAATGGCCGAGTGTGTTAAGCATTGGGTCATTGCGGCTGAAGATGGAATGGACTCGGGTTCAATCCCCGGTGAATCCTCTTCCACTTCCGAAAAGAGTGCTGATGATCGAAAATGGTTTTTCGTGAAATAGCTATACACTCAACCTTCGCTGTAAATAGTTGTTGAATTTTTTTCCACTTACCCCAACAATTAAAAATTGAATTAAAATAAAAATTTCGTGCTAAGCACTAAAAACTCTTTCAAGTAAAATTGTTAACGTTGTTGGTATATAAAAAATACATACCAACAACAAATGTTCATTGCGAACTGCCAACAAAAAATTCAGCACGTTTGGGTAGAATATATGCAAAAGCATATACACACTAACGTTAAATGTTGAAAATGAAAAAGGCAAAAGTGGTGAAAATCCAACAGCTTGCACAGAGTCTCAATGGCCGAGTGTGTTAAGCATTGGGTCATTGCGGCTGAAGATGGAATGGACTCGGGTTCAATCCCCGGTGAATCCTCTTCCACTTCCGAAAAGAGTGCTGATGATCGAAAATGGTTTTTCGTGAAATAGCTATACACTCAACCTTCGCTGTAAATAGTTGTTGAATTTTTTTCCACTTACCCCAACAAGAAATGTTTTTGTTCATTAAGGACTTTGAAAAAAATTATGTATCATCACTGATATAAAAGGAGAAAGAAATTTGGAGGCATTTGGACGACCTCTAAATTTTAATATATTAAGGAAAAATTTTAGGTATAGATTTCCGTATTATATTCGCATGAAAATCGGGCTGTTCCGCGAATTTCGGGAGAACTTTATTTCCTTCATAAAACCACCTTAATATGCCAAATAAGTTTCCTAACTAATGCAGAAAAAATCAAAAGAATGGAAGTATTGGTTACCGAGTTATTTTAGAATATATAGAACAGTTGGAAATATGTAGATCGTAAAAAGCTCTGGTTCGAAATTTATTTTAGACATATGGTTTCTTGGGCAAGAAAGCTTGAAATTATCAAAATTTTTATAATTGCCATGTGTCCCTGTTAATTTTTTTTTTGGCCCCTACAAATCGACCCGCCCTAGTGTGTATGCATATGCACATACACACACTCACACTAGCAGCGTAATTTTGCTGAACACAACGTCTGGATGTGTGTTTATGAAAATATGTATGTACATACGTATATTTCGATTACATTCGAGGTAATCGCAAGTAGTGTACACTATTTGCAGAAACTTTTTAAGGTCATGTAATTGTCGCTATGAATAAGTAATTGTATTGGTTCTGTTTATGGTTGTGCTCTACTTGCGTTTATTCTAAAACGACAGAAACAAGTAGGTACTGTAATTGGACGGCCGCGAATATTTTGTTGGCCGTTTCGAATCCATTCGTGCAGCCTTCTAGTAGGTATGTATTAGCTTAGGGATGCGCCAACACCCAAAAAAATTAACTAATTCACTGTTCAATTACATACTACTGAATTATTTCAATAGCAGCATTTCAATTACAATCGGAAAAATGTAATTGGAAAATTTTCCATTACAATTACTTACAATTACTTTGAAAAATATCAATTACAATTACAAGTAATTGTAATTGTTGTGTGTAATCAATTACAAAATGTAATTGAGTATGCCCATGTCTGGTTGCAGGAAGTGGCACGCGGGTGTTTCAACACACACACACAAAAACACTAACGAAAATCGCATTAGACGTGAACTTCGAAGATGACGATGACGATGAGCACTGTAATTAAACAATGGAGCTAATGATTGCCGCCGCCTAGGTCTCCGACATATTCTTCTTTTTCTTCTTCTTATTTTTCTTTTTATTCCTCTTCTGCTTCTTCTTATTTTTAAAATCTTCTTCTTCTTCCTCCTCTACTTCTACTTCTTCTCCACCTTTGCTTTTATGAATTTTGTATTGTTCCGCGGCAGCTAAGGGTTCCGCGAACGCAATGGCATCTACAGGCTAATGGCGTATTGATGAAGATGAAGGGGAAGGGCGAGTGGGCAGCGGTTGTTAAATGTCAGATTGTGTTGCCGATTGCATTGCGAGTTGTAAAAGATGTTGCAAAAATATTTGCCAGATTTGCAGTTTTCGCGCTCGAGCTTACAGCTTATCCGCTTGCCGCTCGGCGCGCGCGCGCTTATAAAAACTTTTCCAATTCTTTTCCGTTGTGTTCCATTGGCTTGGATATAAGGAGTTTGTCTGCGAAATGTGTATTAATCGTACTTCGTGCTTATAATGAGTACGTCCTTCCTGCTTCGGTATTAAATATATATAGGTATATACAGATATATACAGACAGTGGCCGCTGTGGTGCAGTGGGTAGAGTGCTCGCCTGCTATACCAGTGGTCTCGGGTTCAATCCACGGTCCGAGCAAAACACCAAAACAATTTTTCTAATAAGTAAAAATCCAATTATTGGGTTTTTTTAAGAGCAGCGGTCACCTCTCGGCAGTGGGCGGCATACCCTCTGAGAGTATTTCTGCCATGAAAAAGCTTCTCACAAAAAATGCATTCGCCGTTCGGAGCCGGCATAAAACTGTAGGTCCACCCAATTAGTAGGAAAAACAAAAAGGAGCACACCTCGAATTGGGAGAGAAGCTCGGCCATAAAACTCGTCAGAGTTATAATAGCGCCATTGTATTATATTATTATATACAGATATACAGACAGACATACTATATATATGTAGATAGCATAATGAATGAATATGATTTCTTAAGCCGTTGTCTTAGCAAAGAGCAAAGGGTTTGGAGAGTTTGGGCGTGACTAGAAAGTTTTGCTTGGACGACGGATTGAGAATTTTGTAATTCTTACAAATTATCGGCTTTTGTGGTATTTGGGCTGTTTGAAGACGAATGAGTTGAGTGTACTTATAAGTAAGTTTTTAAAGCAGTTTTTGTATTGAAAGTCTTCTTATGAAAAACTTACTTAATACCTAGAAGGCAAGTTTGCTTTAAAGTGGCTGACACTCAGTATTCCTTAGCCTATTGTGCTTATTCACATGTTAATTAGTTCTCCCGTCAAATCAAATACTCGTACATAAAAATATTCCTCAAAAGAGGTATGCCACATCCCAGCAAACATTCGGAGTCATAAAAGAGTCAGACTTCCTTCTCTTATGGGTAGTAAAACCAAAACTATTTTTTTTTTTTGCTTTTTCCGTCCCCTGACCCAGTTCATCCTCTCTCCAAATGTATAACTTCACCCCCGCTTGCCCACCTTTTCTCTCATTGTGGGAACTTATTCGCCTTCACTGCTTGCTTTATAGCAGACCCTGGCAAAGTTATTAGAGAGATCGTGTCGAAGAGAGCAGAGCGATTTGAGCTACATTGCTTAAAATGAGTGTGATGTTTCTCATTTATTCGCCGGAGTCTGCTTTATATTGTTTTCTATTCTGCATTATAGTGTTAAAGTTTTTTCTATTTTCTATTTTGTATTCTTCTCGATTTCGAACCTGTCATCAACCTGAAATTCAATCCAACGCCATGGGACATTAAACGTTTTATTGATCTTTTGTAATCTTTTATACTTTACCTTTTTCGAGAAAGCATCTGTGAATCATTGTAAGAAACAAAAACATAAAATTGCTTTCATCGTACTCGTATAGGAGCCATATATGACTCATACACATATGATGAGACATATTCCTTAAGCTCATATTTCACATATCTGTGGCAATTTGCAATAATCGCCTAAGTCGACAAATATGATCTCGAGATAAATTGATTTTTATATTCGAAGGCGTTTCTTAACAAATCATAAAAGTTGATTAAAAGCTATGGACGCAAAATCAGTGAGCCATCCACAATGTTACGATCAAATTTTGTAAATAAAACAAAATGTCATGCAGAAATGTCATTAAATATATACATCTACTATGGCTGTTATACCAAGTTTAAAGTCTATTATAAATTAAGCCTAAATGTTTTTATTTATATCTTTTGGTTGAATTAAGTTATAAGCATGGGGCTTTTATAGAAATATAGTGTTTTAAAAGGAGAATAACGTGGTATCTTCCTAAGTCGACTTAAGCGGTTATTGCTTGTGACCACAGATATATTTCATATCGGACTCCAAAATTATGATGGCTCCGAGAATGTTTGCTGGGATAAGAAAGAAATTTACTCATATATGAAACAAAAACTTTTTAAATCACTGCGTAATTTCAGATCTAACAAATATTCGCACACACACACTCTCTCTACTCGACTAGAATGCGAATTCTTCTACATCTAATAAACTCAATAACATACATTGTAGTTTCATGCAAATATTATATTTTCACTTGTCGAAAAAGTTTTTGCGAAAAAATGCAAAATGCACTTACCCACAACTAAAATGCAATAACTGAGCTTGATTTTTGTTGGTAAACTTTATTTTATATATTTGCATTTTATGTAAAAAAGCTGAAAAAGTTGCAAATATTTTTTTTTGTGAGTCAGAGTTGCTTGTCAGAGTGTTTTTGTGTTTATTTTTGTATTCTTATATTTCTTGTTATTTTAAAATAACGATAGAATATCATGGAATAGCTATTGTGAATGTGTTGAGCAGAGTTATCCAGACTTAAGATCCTTGGGATTACCTTAATTAATCGGTAATGAAACGCTGCCTTCTTGGAAGTATACCACACTTGATATGCTGGCTACGACGAGCTCATGAAGAAGTCGATTTTTACATAACTCAGTTCCTAACTGGGTACGGCTATTTCAAGGCTTACCTCTTCGACGCTTTAAACGCGAGAAAAATCCAACGTGTGACCACTGTGGGGCGCAAGTAGAGGAGAATGTGTACCACGTCTTCTTTGCGTTTCCATCCAAAATTCTGCGAGTCTAGAAATAAGCCTCATAGAATATATGAAAGTGACTGTTGAAGCCAAAAGCCTTCATCTTCGCCACCCAAGCGTAACGTTGAAACAACAAAGGGATTTAAGTGCCGCATCTGCGAAAACTCGCATCCCCTTCGGTATTGTCGAAAATTTTTGGATGCCAACTTCGAGCGGCGGCTACGTTTAGTGTTACTCCATCGCTATTGCTCCAGGTGTTTAGCCTACTCGCACATCACCAAGTTTTGCCACAGTAAAGGATCGTGTGAATATTGTGGAGGGAAACATCACTCTTTATTACACTCGCATTCGCGACTCCCCCCACAACGGCAACCTTCGTCCTCTGTAATGCCTCTTTCAGGGACAGTGACCGTGCTGCCCACGGTTGCTGTATACGTGCATATCGCACAGCGGCGGTTTTTGACTCGAGCTCTGCTTGATCCTTGTTCGCAGTCTAGCAAGGTGTGCCAATCGCTGGTGCATCGACTCAGATTAAAAACAACATCGATAAAAAAGGCAAGGACCTGTGAGCTTCATATCAGCTCTATTCATGATCCCCACATGTGCTTTGCTTTGTCAACAAGGGTCCAGGCGGATATCGATTTAAGAACCCCCGCTCGCAATCTTAGTACGCAGACGCGCAACAAGTATTACAATATGCGCATGGCTGATCCGAACTTCCACACATCCGCCGCTATTGCCGTGATCATGGGTGGAGATGTGTATCATAGAATAATCAAACCGGAAATTGTTGCGCACCCCGGATTTCCATTAGCACAAAGTACTATTTTCGGGTGGGTCCTTTCTGGCCCAAGTGCCCTTTAAGGCACGCTAGCCCCCTACTGGGCAAATCGCATCGATATATTTAAATTTATTGAACACTCCCTCCTGAGTGAGATCTTTATACATATTTAATACAATCAAAATTGAATTCCTCTCCATAATTGAATTATATGTAAATAAATGAAATATTGAACTGGCTCAACAATTCACCTTTTTTTTTGCACGCATCCTTTAGGTTAAGATTTTGAATGAATTTATATACGTATCTGATTAATTTTGAATTGTAGTTTCTCTTTGCAATCCCAATGTATTGCAAGGCCGGCGGCAATGTTGAAGCCAAAAGCCTTCAAGATTGGTAACCATCAGTAAATTTCCTACAGAGCATTTGATGCTAATTTAACCCTATTGGAAATTTACCGTTGGTTCTCTTTCAAATGTTGAAGCCAAAAGCCTTCAAGATTGGTAACCATCAGTAAATTTCCTACAGAGCATTTGATGCTAATTTAACCCTATTGGAAATTTACCGTTGGTTCTCTTTCAAATTTAAGTTCACTGATTGCTCTGCTTGTGCGGCTCAGTCAGTCTATTTTTCGACTACTTCGCAGCCAGATCAGCAGCAGCAACCAGCAATCGCAATCATAACAACAACGTAAGTTTTACCTTTTCGTTACATATTCATACCTACATACATATATACATATATGGTTAGCGATTCTTACCGCTTACATATGTGCATATACCTGACTGATTGAAAATATATTACCCATATAGTTAACAATCCTAATCACGCCTTTTTATTTCTTTTCTGGATATTCAATCCCCTTGCATTCGAACCGAGCTTTCTACCTTTTGGCTATCGTGCCCAAACAGTGACTATTCACCTGAGTCGCTCGTAAACACATGCTCGGAAGCAGTTCAAAGTGGATTGCAGCGGCAGACTGACATTAAAGCAGACACGATGAAAACACTGAGTAGCCTAGAGAGACCTCGGCAAACCGACAGTTACTAAAAATACCACTAGTCATCGCAGATTATTCTTCTAATTTGCTAAACATGGATAATTCGAGTGGAACGGATACAAACAGGAGTTCAACCTCCTACATCTGTCACCACGTTTGGTGCGGAGCTCTGACTTATTGATCACATCGAGTGGAACAGACGCGTACAGAAATTTAGCCTCCTACATCCGTTACGGGTATGTATAGGAGTTCAGCTTACTACATCAATCATCATGTGTACTGTGACGCTTTGACCTCCGCAGACCACCTAATATGGAGCACTTTGAGTGGAATGAATATGTATAGGAATTCGAGTTTCTGCATACGTTAAGGATACGTAAAGGAGTTCAGCCTCCTGCTTCCAGCACCATACGTCCGGTTGTACTCAGCTACAAGATATTCAATTAATAACATCGCTTAAGGCTTGCGGATGTAAGTTTGACCAAGGGTAACAATGACACCGCGACGGATGCAGAGCTTGGTACTCAACCAACCTTCCGACGATAGCCACGATAGCTTGAAGATAGTACCGGGGGTTCGGTATGCTGACCGTAGGAAGTTTAGTTCAGGTTAGAGTAAAGGCTAACAACTTGCACGTAATTGCGACCAAGGATAGGCATTTTCAACTACCACTCAAATTGAGTGGTAATTAAATCCTGATTTTAACTACCACTCAATTTCAGGATTTAACTACCACTCAAATTGAGTGGTAGTTAAAATCAGATATTTAACTACCACTCAGGGTTGAGTGGTAGTTGCAGGCTGAGTGCACTCAAAATTAGTTGAATCATGCCCAACCCTGATTGCGACAAATGTTTGTTGTTCGTTGCTATATTCGGCTAACTACGAGGCTATGTATTATATACATTAATTGAACCTTTTGGGGCTGTGTTAATGATGACTTTGTAAGTACTCCAAATGGACTATATAATCCACTGATTTTTGTAGCGTTCTGCGCTACAGAACTGAATACTTAGAAAGTCACTAAAAGGAGGATACTGAAGATGGCACATAGCCATCAAACTTGACAAGCGATGACAGAAATTCGTTGCCCAATACATCGCAATCCTACCCTGTCGGCAAAGCAAAATCATAAAAGAAAAAAAGGAGTTGAGCTTTTCAGGCGCAATCCAGCAATTGCAGTTGTGAGCAAAAGCTAATCTCGTTTCAGAAAAAAGCATTTCATATTTAAAATTAGCTAAATTTTTTTTTAGTTAGTCGAAAGTTTTACAACACTGATTGTGTTTGTCAATTGACAACTAAAACCTTCACATTATCTGTGGTTGTATCTAATCCAAATTTGTATGTGGTATGTCCCTTCCATATTTCAACGCGCTTGTCTCATTTGCTCATTCGAATCCGCAAATTACATTCATTATATTAGTGACACCTGTAGGTGTTACCACAAATTGCAATTTCAAATCGAATTGCATTTTTTTTCACTTTTCAACTGGCAAATATTTGCATATCCTGTGGAACTATATATCGATGCCTTACTTTCTCAACCTCGTATCTTAAAAAAATGCGATTTTGAGATTTTCATATCAAACGATTCCTATTTTTCTGTTCTATAACTGCAACAAATTCCTATCTCAATAGATTGTGTCTATAGCAAAAAAAATAGGAATAAATATCTTGGTATCTCAATCAATGCTTTTTAACACGCTTTTATTAGCTTCACCTGTATGTATGTATGCATGTATGTATGTATGTATGTATGTATGTATGTATGTAACTTCATCCCATCCTAAAAGTTGCAACATTTAACTAAATTATTTTCATAACTGCGTCAAACTCTTATCTTAATATACATGTATATTTAAAGGCGTATTAATCGTTTTGTCATTCCCCGTCCGTTCGTCTGTAACCACTCTAACTCGCGCAAAAATTGAGATATTTTGATTAAATTTGGAATGCAGTTGGTATCGAGACTGGGAAGGTTGGTATTGAAAATGGGCGAAATTGGACTATAACCACGCCCACTTTTCCTATATAGAAAAAGTCGGAAATTTGGTATCTCAGCCACTAATATAGCTAGAGTGATAAAATTTTACCCACGTATTGAGCTCTGGCCCGTATGAAAAAATTTGATGAAATTTTGGAAAATGGGCGGTGCCACGCCCACTTATTAAGTGGCAACTATTGAAAGTTTTACTGTAAAACTTTTACAAGCCCTAACTCGGAAACCGTAGCAGATATATCGATGAAAATTAGTATGCGCGATTTACTTACTTAGGTAAACGTTTGGAGGAAAAATTGTCAAAATCGGTTGACGGCCACGCCCACTTTTATATATGTGTATTGTAAAGTGACCTAATAAAAACATTTTAAGCGATATCTCTGTCAATTATAAAGATATATCACTGAAATTTTGCGGCAGGAGTCCAACTACGGACACAAAACAAAAAACACAAAAATTTTAGAAAATGGGCGGTGCCACGCCCACTTATTAAGGGGAAAACATTGAAAGTTGTATGAGTCATAACTCAGAAACCGTTGAAGATATATCGATGAAATTTATTACGCGTGATACACTTACTTAGGCAAATGTTTGGACAAAAAATTGCCAAAATCGGTTGACGACCACGCCCACTTTTATATATGGGTATTATAAAGTGACCTAATAAAAACATTTAAGCGATATCTTTGTCAAATATAAAGATAATTCATTGAAATTTTATGGAAGGAGTCCAACTATGGACATAAAATAAAAAACACAAAAATTTTGGAAAATGGGCTTGGCACCGCCTACTTTTAGAAGCAGGAATATACGATATTTCTGAGCCTATAACCCTACAAATAATTGAGATGTTATGACGAAAATCAGTTTGTACACTTTAATAACTTGTGATAATACATGCTCAAAAATTTTGCGAAATCGGTTTATGACCACGCCTACTTTTCAACAAAGATATTTCTGGAAAACCCTTTAGGAATTTGTAACGTGATATCTTTGCAACTAGAAGCCATAAAGGAATGAAATTTTGCACAAGGAATAATATTCATAAGCTTAGTTGGATGACTGATAAAAATTTAGAAAATGGGCATGGCTACGCCCACTTTATGCAGCGCTCGCTTTATATAAAATACACCGTGTTTCCCTCAAACGCAAACAAACAATGAAAGCATACAGCTGAGTATCTAATGCTCGATTCCACTCGAACTTAGGCTTCCTTACTTGTTTTTTTTATAATATCCTCTAACAAATAAAACATTGAATTTAAGCAAGATATTGTTTTTATTTAATAGTTTTGAAGTATCTTCGTTGTATGCATATAAGTGCAGCAAACGAGTAACTTATAAATCAAGTTTCAAAAATGAAATTATCGTTAATGCAGTAAACTCCTATCTTAAAAAATTGGTTTCATGCGTAAACGAACATAGATAGGGACACGATATCGAATCAAAAGCATCGATCTGGTACTCATTTAAAATATCGGTTAAAAAGAATCGCGAACCCGATAATATCGAAACTAAACTACTCGATACTCAAAGTATCGGTATCGAAAGCGGTAATTTTCTAGAAGGTGTAACCTTAAAATTTGCTCTAAAATAGCTAAAAGAGGTACCAGTCGACGCGTTCTGACCTTTCAGTAGAAAAATAAATGGTTATCTTCATGAAATAAATCCTTATACTTCATAAATTATTTTTCAAGGCAAAATGTTATGAATTAGTATTAATGAACAATGAATGTGATTTTTTATATCGTCGTAACATACGAAAACTAGCATATTTAAAATTTCTGGCGAAAGCTATCAACAAAAAAATTCTGTACGAAAAGTAACAAGTACGACTTTTGGCTGACGAAAAATAACAAGGCCGACTTTTAGCCGGCGAAAAATAACAAAATCGACTTTTGGCTGACGAAAAGTATCAGTAATTATATACTGTTTTTACATTAAAATTGTTGTTGTTTAAACGAAATTGATAGTTTTCATCAGCCAAAATTCGAACTTGTTAATTTTCGTCAGCCAAATGTCGATTTTGTTATTTTTCGTCGGCCAAAAGTCGAACTTGTTTTTTTTCGTCAGCCAAAAGTCGAACTTGTTACTTTTCGTCAGTCACAAAAAAACGTATGCTAGTTTTCGTATGGTACGACGATATTATATAAGAGCAATGTTTAGATATGTAAATGTGTAAGGTTTTTGGTTTAAAATTGTTTTTGGTAAATTTATACGAATTTGGATGAATTCCTACCTCTTTAAAATTGTTTTTGGAAAATTTTTCGCCCCGAAAAACTGGTTTTTCAGGGGATAAAGGGGTTCTCACAAGACTTCGAACTGAAATCCAAACTTGCCGGAGGCTTACATATACATACATATGTGTTTAGAACAACGAAACACATCGAAACAAAAAAATTATGAAACTCAAGTGGCAGAATAGCTGTGAATTCCATGTTATAAAGAGAAGCCATTGCGCAGTATGATTTTTCTTCCGGACTTCTTCTTTCCCCTTACGGCTAAAGCATAAGCTTAAAATTTGTACTTCCAAAGATTTTATATTTTAAAAATAATTTATTTTATAGTTGTCAAATTGAAACAATTGTCAGAAAAAAGTGCCGAATTTCAAAAACCTATCGAAATACAAGGTGGCTCATTGGTTTTTAACCGCCTAGATGGTATTTCGTTGGTTTTTTCCAACATAGCTCACTCCCTTTCACCAATACAAAACTGTATTTGACCACCTCTTTCACACAAAAAACCTTGTAGAATACCAGGAAAAAACGTAGTGTCATATGGGCATTAATGGAAAACAGACCCTTTTTTTATAACGCGTTTTTAGTTAAGTGGAAAAGAAAAAAGATAGATATTGACGATTTTTTCGCTGAAATGATGATTTTTTATTTGCAAACATCAAATTATCGTATGAAAATGAAAAATATATAATCCTATATCTCCAGTTATCATTATTTCTATCGCATGGTAATTGCAAATTGTAAGCAAGTTTCGGTGGTAAGTGTGCGCCTCGTTTAATGTGAAAATCAATAAACAGATTTGGGTAACTTCATACAACGTCATACAAAAAACCTTACGAAGTAACCCAAACCTGCAATTATTTCAGCACGTGGATCAGACCTATTTTTCGATGTGTACCAGTGATGGAACATTACTCGTGCTTGTGCATTT
Organism: Urophora cardui; assembly: GCA_960531455.1. NCBI lineage: Eukaryota > Metazoa > Arthropoda > Insecta > Diptera > Tephritidae > Urophora > Urophora cardui. Next base: position 155,084,312 of record OY482672.1, on the reverse strand, counting down.
TTCGGCCCTTTAGGAAGCAGCTTGTCACTTCTGCACACTCGACCGATTTTCGGCACTATTTTGCGTTGCACAATTTTTTGGACAAATATGACACAATTTTAATTTTCCATCACTGAATGTACTCATTTGTTCGATACCGTGGTTGAAGTACTCGATACCAAAAAATATCGTTGGAAAAGAATCGAGTAAAAAGTATCGGTATCAAATGCAAAAAATATCGATTTGGTATCGTATCGTATCGAAATTCGTGTCCCTAAACATAGACAAGTATATAATTTTTAATTGTGTACTAGTTATAATTCATGTCTTAATAATTGCATTAAAATTTTTACATAAAAAACGACGGTAAAAAAAATAATCAGTTTTTTTTGCTTCCTGAAAAGTTTCCTTATTTAAGATACGAGGTTGAGAAAGTAAGGCATCGATATGATAGTTAGATATAGGTATGTACAGAGAGCAAAGAGGTAGAGCAAGCAATAGCATGCAGCATGCAACAACAAAACTTATTAAATTATATTTAGAAAATAAAAATAAAATTTCCAACGAAAATTTTCACGCAGCGTCGAAATTATTTTGAATATTGCATACATTTATATTTTTGCAATTTCAATTTTTGCGCAAAAATGTCGTTGAGCATAATATGTGTATGAGGTTGTTGGACAAGCAATGCGATATGGGTCAGCCAACAACAACAACAAATCGATTGAAACTAACTGGCATATGCTTTGCATTGGCATTTGAATTGGCATGTGCAACTAAAGGGATTCTATGCTAGACATATACACCGACAGTGATTCCGGCGGCGGCGGCGCTATTCCAAAAACATTTCGGCGGCGGCGGCGACGGCGGCGTGCTTTTTCGCGACGGCGCGCCTGCCCCAAATCTACAAATCACAATCCTTATTCAAATATTAATTTTATTTAGTTACCTTAATATCGCTGGCTGAATGGAATAAATAAACTAGTTTCCACCTTAAATTGTTGAAACTTTTTTATTAACAGCAAAAAACAATTGTCACATAAACTAAAATATAAAATAAAGAAAATAAATATTAAAGAATATTCACAAATCCATATGTAAGGGTAAATTTAAATTCATTTGCTTATTTTGTATGATAAAAAACATGCATACATATATTTACATATGTAGATATTTATATATATAAGACACTTTAAAATAAATATATGTATATACAGTGTTGGAAAAAATAATAGGGACAAAATTTTGCAATTCTCCATTTATTTCATTTTAAGACCAAATAATAATTACCATATATTGATGCTTACACGGAGAGGACATGCTTCAATGACTCTGGGGTGGTTTTTGTATAATAATTTAATTTTTATGAATAAAAATAATGAAATGTATAATTTAAGTTGGAAAAAATAATAGGGACAAACTTTAAATTCGATTGTTTTTTCAAATAAACTACAATATTACTGCTGCAGCTAGATTTAAACTAATGTTTAGTTGAAGCTCCTTTATTTTTTATAACTTCCTTACTTCTTCGTGGCATAGGGTTGACCAAATCAGCGCAATTTGCAACTGGTATTAAGTCCAAGCTTCTTTAATTTTTTTTTTCCATAACTCTTGCTTATTTTTCCAGTTTGATCCCCCATCGTCTTCTTTAATATTCCCTATAGGGCTGAGGTTCGACAACTGTGGGGGCTACTCAAAAACAGCAACTTTCTTACGTTCAAACTATGAGTTTTCGATTCTGGAGGCATGCTTGGGATCATTTTCGGCATCTACTGATATCAAGGAGGATTGAAATGGTGCAGTTTTGAGCAGAACAATTAGCAACAGACCTCGAGAAGTAGGACTAAATGGAAGAGATCTCAGAAAAGTTCCGTATCTGAGAAAAATTATGTAACGAACTGAAATTTTCCAGTAGCTTAAATTCTATAAGACTGAGGCTAGTAAAGTAGGGTGTAGCTAGGCTGACCATCCGTTCTGTTTTTTGAGGGACCGTTCTGTTTTTCAGACGTCTGTCCCTCGTCTTTTTGTTTTTTCGGAAAACCTCAAAATGTTCTGCTTTTTTCCTAGTGTCCCTCATTTGTCCCTCATTTATTTATTTTGGGGCATATTCATAGTCTTGATAAAATCTGATTTTAAGTTAGTTAAAATCAATATTTTATTTTGACTATGAATATTCCCCTTTTTGTTTAAAATCTGTTTTATATTAAAAAGGTTGAGGTGGCAGCCCTTTTTCTCATCAGAATTTAAGTAGTTATCGATAATAACTACGATCCTCATTGACTATATGTTTGTTGGAATGTAATTTTTGTGGTTGCTGTGTGGCAAATTAATTTGAAAGAAATTGGTAAATCGTATTAAAATTGATTTGTGGACATGAAACTAAGTTACCAAATTCTTTTTTATCGTAGCATTATGCTTGCTTTATTGTAGATACCTATAATTAAACTTACAAATTTGTTTATTTTTGTTAAAACAAAAAGTCTGAAGAGAATGTGAATTACATATGTTTGTAAGCCTATTATTTGATGAATAAATATTTTTTACGATTTCAAGTTTCATAAATATACATATGTTCGTACTTATATCATTTGAAATTTTGTCCCTCATTTTCGATTCATATTTATGGTCAGCCTAGGTATAGCCAAAGTTTTTGTTAATAACTTTTAACCGGCAAAAAATAAAACATTTGCGCATTCAGCTTCGCGTTCCTGAGGTCAAAACACGTCGATTGGTTCCTTTTTTTTTTTTTTTTTTTTAATTTTGAAGAACTTTAGCAGTTAGCAAAACTAGGCAAATATGTACTCATCTCGCTCCATACGGGTATGGCGCGCCAGCGCACGCCGCCGCGCCGATACGCGGATAATGGCGGCGGTGGCGTCAATCGGCGGCGTATATGTCTATTCTATGCGCATAAAATAGAGACATATCGATCTATGTATGTATGTATGTATGTACTTACATATATAGGTATGAGTATGAATGAATTGGGCGAGTGGGATTTGTACAAAATTTTCATGCATTTATTTTCACATTTGTACGCACACAAATATCTATAGCTACAGATAAATAAAAATGTGCATATGGCTTAATATTGGAGAGTAAATCTACATACAGTGGCTCTCATTAGCAGAGCCCATCCCTAGACTCTTAGAAGCCATTTCGAAAAAGAACAGATATCATAAAAAATACTAAACAGGTTGTAGATGCATTTATTCACCAAAATTACCGATATGCAAAATACTTTTTTGAGCAAAAATGTATGACTTTTTTCCTTTCTTTAATTTTATAAAAAAAGATGAAATGCATTTTGGTTTTTTAATGATTGTGATTTTGTAGTATGAAGATTCAGCTATAATACAATTTTAAAAAAATTTCGCGAACAACTCGAAAAAAGGCGAATTTATAACGTTTTCTTAATAAATGAATTGTGCAAAGTACTTCTGAGAGCCACTGTATGTATGTATGTACGGGTATCTGTTTGAATGTGGAGTAAAAAAAAATTCTATGAACTAAATCAAATTTGTCAACAGCAGGCAAAGCCATTTTGCGTGAATATGCCAAACAATAAAGAATTTGCCAAATGACCAACAGAAACCCAACAATAACAACAACAACAAGCCACACACGCACACATACGACATACGACAAATGGCATTGGCATAAAACTGATTGTCAATAACAACAATACACAAACAACAACAAACAAATATATAACAGAAAAAATATAAAAAATAAATTATTGTGAATTGTGTTGGGCAGATGAAGAAGCAGCGCAGCAGGAAAACAGGCGATGATGAGGAGTGAAAGGGCTGTAGGTGCGGTGCGGTGCGATGCTGCTGGAGAAAGTGGACACACGTGTCCTTACACATACACATGCACACATACGCAAACACTTTTACGAAATTTCAATGCAACAATTGATTATGTAGTGGGATTTTTATTTATTTTTTTAATATATCAATGGCACATGAAGAGACTCGCCCACAAAATATACACATATCGTCGCTATAGAAGAAAAAAGACGCAAACTGTTTTGTTGGGGAAGAAAGACGCAAACTTTTTTCTTTCAAAGAAAGACGCATTAAAAATATATTTCGCAAGAAAGACTCTTTATTTTTTTTGATAACGAAGAAAGACGCTTTATTTTTTTTTTACTATAAAGAAAGACGCATTCAAATATTTTTTAGGAAAGAAAGACGTATTCGATTTTTTATTTTTCTTTGTCAATATTAATGCTAATGCGTCTTTCTTCGCCATTAATAATGCTAATGCGTCTTTCTTCGTCGAAATATTTTATAATGCGTCTCTGTTCGTCGAAATATTTTTTAATGCGTCTATCTTCGTCGAAATGGTTTGTAAAGCGTCTTTCTTCCCCGACAAATTTTTAATGCGCCTTTTTTCGTCGACAAATTACTGACATGCGTCTTTCTTCTTCCGGAGCGACGATATGTATATGTACCCTGCAAAAAATGCGATTAATCCGGGACGTGTCCGGGATCAATCGCAAGGGAGCATGCGACTAATACAATTTTACATCCCTTTATATGGAGTGAATTGATCGCATTTGTTCGAGCATGTCCTATGAAGAGACTAATTGTTCAACTTGTATACCCGAACGGGTACCAATGTAGATTAATCACTAACATACCGAACGGGTACAAATGTAGATCAATCGCTTTCATCCCGAACGGGTACGAATGTAGATCAATCGCTTTCATCCCAAACGGGTACAAATGTAGATCAATCGCTTCCAGCACGAACGGGTACAAATGTAGATTTTTCCTTAAAAAATTGGAAATGTTCAAGCATATTTAAATAAAGGTTATATAATGTTTTACTTTTGTAAAAAAATCTCAATAAATAAATTTAAAAAATTGTAAGGTTTGAGTATGCATTATATGAGCGTAATGTAAAGGATTTTTTCATAGGATATTTAAGGCAACATTTTGTTAAAATTGTTATTAAAAAAGGGTGTTCAATTCGTTTTACCGGTTGTTCTACAATTTTTTAAATACATTGCATATTTTTGGAAAATTTCTACATTTAAGGAATCTAGATTTGTACCTGTTCGGAATGAAAGCGATTAATCTACATTTATACCCGTTCGGGATGAAAGCGATTGATCTACATTTGTACCCGTTCGGGATGAAAGCGATTAATCTACATTTATACCCGTTATCGAACAATTGGTCTACAATTAGTCTACATTTATACCCGTTAGGGAACAATTGGTCTACAATTAGTCTACATTTATACCCGTACGGGAACAATCAGGGACTAATTGTGGAACGATTGTTCTCGAAAGAGATCAATCCGGGACAAATATCTTTCGGTATTAATCGCACATTTTTTTGCAGGGTACTTCTGAATAGGTACGTGCATACACAGCTGCGTTCACCACCTACTTATACATACATACATACTTATAGCATATTTACACGGCACGTAATTCACATTCCCAATTGCCATTCACCCTCGAAACCACATGCCGAATCACGCTAAATTGAATTTTGCGCTAAAATCATTGCTGTCACTAATTTTTGCAGATCTATCAAAAACTGACAGCTGCAGTGATGGGCATAAATTAGTAAAATAAGAGGTAACCGGTTTATAAGTAAGCGGTTCTTCTAGGGAACTAATTTTCTAGATTAAACATTTTTTAGGTAATTGGTTTTCTAGGTAAACGGTTTTTCTAGGTACGTAACCGGTTTTTCTGAGAAACCCATTTTTCTAGGTAACAAGTTTTTTAGGTAATTATTAGTTTTTAAGGTAATTGGGTTTTCTAGCTAACCTCTTTTTTTCCATAACCATTTTTTCTAGATAAGCTATTTTTTAGGTAATCAGTTTTTAAGGTAATTGGCTTTTAAGGTAAATGGTTTTTCTGTAACCCGCTTTTTAGGTAATTGGTTTTTCTGTAAACCGCTTTTTAGGTAATTGGTTTTTCTGTAAACCGCTTTTTAGGTAATTGGTTTTAGGTAACCGGTTTTTTTGGGTAAACGATCTGGCTTCTAAAATTTCCTCTGGCTCCCCCGGATTACAGGGTAACCAGGCCCAGACTCTAGTTCTGTTGGGAATCTCTTCCCGACTGACCACCACGTTCGTGTCTGCCCCGGCCCATAGTTCATCCAGAGAAGTTATGGCCCGTTTATACAGGATCAGAAAGCGTTCATCGCTACGGTCTATGACCGCCATCATAAGGCTGTATTGGGCTGCCTCACTGGAGCTTCTGGCTGGAGGTGGAGGGTTTTGGGGCGGAGAACCGATGTTTCTTAGAACCACTCGTGGTGTTTTCAAGAGATCTCGGTCTTTTTGGTTTTGATAAAGTGTCGGGAGGGGTCTGCATCTCGGACCTCATTGCATGCTTGCTGGCAATGATCCTGCTTGCCCAAGCTAGCGAACATCTATGACCGACCGTCAAATTCTCATCGAATAAATCACCTTACCGATCGAAAATTTTGAAGGCGTTATAATTGCGCTGATTTCGAATAGAAGGAGGGATCCTCCTGCTTGCCTAAGAGTGATCAAGGCGCTCGACAGGCGTACCTACATCAGCGAATTTGCTTCTAATAATGGAGAGTTCTTTCCCTATAGGGGTTTGGTCTTACACCCCTGCAGCGTTAACCGAAAAGGATCTTGGGACCGTGAAGGTCCGCTCTGCGCCTTCGAAGCGGATCCCAAGGGGTTTGCTACTTTTTATCGCCACGTCCAAAGGCGGTATTTTTATTCGTGCAAGGATTCGAGGTTTGGTTTGTGTTCATCATTAACTGTGTCTTTGGTCACCTATTTAGACGAGGCCTTTCGGTGGCCGGAATTATAGTGAATGGAAAGAGTACGGTCGGCTGCGGTAGAGCCTCTTACCGCAGCTTTTCACAGTCACCTACTCTCAGAGTTGAACCGTTATTCGGAAGGCTCTGTTAAAATACAGTCGGATATCTCTGACTACAAAGTATCCAATAGGCACGCACCGCGTAACACACTGGATTAGGTGTTTTTTTTTTTTTTTTTGGTACCGTAATCTCCGCATGGGTAACGTTTGGACAGGTGCTCCTGTATTAGCGCGGGGGAGGGGGGCGCTCTACTGACACATGCGGAGCATCCCTTCTTAGTTTATGTTGGACCGAGAAGACTCATCGCAACGGTTCCCTCCTTCTGACTCGTCTCCCGGTAGTTCCGCGCGGTAGATTGAACGGTTACGGGTGGCTCGTACGATGGTTCCTCTGCGCCTCATTTATGCCCCATCCCTAACGGCAAGGTGGCCAACATGACACACTTACCATTTAACGAATTATCTACTCTTTGGAGCGCGCCATTTAAGTTACGTGTAGACATGCTATTATACGTGTATATGCATGTACATAGTATGTAATTACTTATTATATTCCCATCTTAAATTTTCATACGGTTGCTCCGTCATTCTGACGTCGAAATGACCAACAAATAAATGGTTAATGCCAAAGGACTATCTTTATATCTATCCCTGTAGGGAAAATCTCTAGTTCCGAACTAGGTCGCTTCTAGTGCATTTTTCGACACTACTAGTGCGAGCTAAATCTCTTTTGTATGTTATCAACTGGCGAATTTAACACGGCGATGTCCTAGGCGGTGTCAATTGTCACCGTCTGCACTATATTTTCGATAGTTCCGAACTAGTACTAAATTCTACAGTTTACACTACTTCGTTTATTGGCACATTTTCGATAGTTCTGAACTAGCTACAAGTATCTACAAATTCTACAGTTTTACATCTGCCGCTTAAGTATAGCCTTTGACATACTTCATGCAAGTGGCGCGATGGCCGACTGGCTAACGCATGTGCCTTTCAATCTGAGCGGCGCGGGTTCGAATCCTGTCTGTGTCAAGGTGGATGATAATTTTTTTTTAACTAATTATTTTTTTTTTTATTTATTTATTTAATAAAAATTTACAATAATATTTAAAAAGTAATAAAATAAAAAAATTAAAAATAATCCTGAGGGATCGGAAAAGCATAATTAGGGGAACATTTCATTTCATACAAGTTAATATGCAAATAGAAAACTCTTTGTATAAAACGCTTCACTAAACATCTGAGAATTGCAGAAATATACAAAGCCGACGGAAATTGAACGAACGAAAAATTGTCATAGAATTTTTGTCACTTCGAAATTGTATACAAATCAAAGTGTGTCTTATAATGGTTACTCAATTCACTCCTCCTGAACTGGTCAGGGTCTAAATACAATTGATCTAGTTCCCTTTTGACACCTTTTCGCTAGTTCGGAACTAGAAATTTTGCTCACTAGTTATTGAGTTCCCTGCAGGGTATGCTATGTGTATGCATGTCTGTACATGCATACATAGGTACAATTGTTATTGCGTAGTATGTATATCTGTAAATCCACTATACATATGTGTATGTATGTATGTATTGTGACACAAATGTCCAAAAAGTCTCGAATGTCCGAAAAATAACCATAGAAATCGTAAAATCTTCAATTTACCTCCCCCAACCACCGCCCAGCGTCCCTTATTGGCTTTTGATTACAAGTTTGCTGGAAATTGGCGAGAACAATTCAACAATGCCACTTGTTGTTATTGCTTCTGCTTCTGTGCTTTGACTTTGACTGCTGTCTTAAATTCATGATTGTTAAAATACATACATACATACATACATACACGTTTATACTTGTTTGTGCGTGTGTTTGGATACATTTGATTTCGTTTGTGTGTGTGCGTGGGTGCATTTTTTTATTATTGGCACAGTCAAAGTCGAATCTGTCGGCACCATCTGAATTCGTTTGCATTTTATTCTTATCACTTGACAGCTGTCAATCCAACTCGTTGACATGGGACTAACGAAAAACGAATAAAAAAGCAACAAAAACAAACGATAAAATACAAGAGAAATGCATGCACGCACACAAACGTACGTATGTACGCCTCAGCTTTTATTTTTATTTACCAAAAAAAAATACAATTTATTTCTTTAAATAAATGTAAATAAACAGAATATGCAATTGAAGTTAAAATATAAAAAATGCAAAAAAAATAAAAGAAAAAAGAAAATAATACAAGTAATGGTTATGAAATTTAAATTGCAATTACTGTAGTTACGTAGCAACCAGTGAGTTAAAGGAGAAGAAGCACAAGCAGCAGCAGAAACGGAATAAGCATTGAAATGAAGACAAGTTGCCAGCCAAACATAAGCAACGGGCTACTACCGTTATTGTTTATTGACACACATTGGCATTGAATGTGGGAACAGTGGGACAAGAAGACATGTTTTTTTTTTGTAACTCCTTAATGTTCAATAAGATTACTTTCACATCTAATGATTATGTATTAGTTAAATTAAAAAAGTATATTAATTAATCGATTAATTTATTTTAATTGCATGATTATCTGGATTATGTTCAGTTATTTTTTGATTGCTTAATTAATACAGTTATTTTATTAGTTTCAATCATTTTTTAATTTTTTTTATTTGCATGATTAATTAATTATAATAATATATAATACAATGGCGCTATTATAACTCTGACGAGTTTTATGGCCGAGCTTCTCTCCCAATTCGAGGTGTGCTCCTTTTTGTTTTTCCTACTAATTAATTAATTAATTGATTTTAATGATTATCAATTAAAGCATGTTTTGTTTGAGTAACTTCTTAATGATTAAATACGATTAATTTCGCTTCTTTAATGATTAGATGTTAATTAAATTAAAATAAGTATATTAATTAATCGATTAATTTCAACTGCATGATTATTTGGATTATAAAATTATTTTTGGGTTTTTTAGTTGCATGATTATTAAAATTATTTGATTTTCTAATTCCATGATTAATCACTTACTCGATTAATTTTTTTAATTTTTGCTGCAAAAATGCTAACTAAAACTAATCATATAATAGAAAAATTAATTTATAATTGAATCAGCAATTAAAAACAATCTAGCAAAAATATTAAGCTATTAAAAATAATCAAACAAGTAAAAATAATCAAGCAATAAAAATCCAACTATTACACAACTAAAATTAATCAAACAAGTAAAAACAATCGAACAATTATACATGATCAGAGAACTAAAAATAGTCAAACAAATAAAAATCAAACAATTAAATCAAACAATTAAAAACAATCAAGCAGTTAAAAATAATCATACAAATAAAAATTATTAAGCGATTAAAAATAATAAAACATCTAAAAAATTATTAAGCGATTAAATATAATCATACAATAAAAAAATAAAAAAAATTAATAATATTTAAATGATTAAAAATAATCATACAAATAAAAATTATCCAGCAATTGAAAATAATCAAGCAATTAAAAATAATCAAAGAATTAAAAATAATCACATGATTGAAAGCAATCAAACAATTATACAATCAAAAATAACCAAACAATAAAAAAATTGTTTAACCGTTAAGAATAATCAAGGAATTAAAATAATCAAAGAATTAAAAATAATCAATTTATTAAAAACAATCAAACAATTAAAAACAATTATACAATCAAATATAATCAAAAAATTAAAAATTGTTAAACAATTAAAAATAATCAAACAATTAAAAATAATCAAAGAGTTATGAACAATTATAAAATTAAAAATAATCAAACAATTAAAAATAATCATACAATTAATACAAATTATTTGATTACATATATGATTATTTCTGATTATTATTTTAATGGCTCTTAATTAAGGTTTAAGGTTAACGTTAAGGCTTAATGTAAGGCAATTAAAATAATCATTAAAATTAAAAATCTAAAAAATTAAACATTATTAATTTTAATGGCAATTTAACACACCTGATTTCAAGTTTCTAAGAAGTTTCGTTGATTTGTTTCAAGTTTCTGTTAGTTTTAAACAACATTTTCTAACACAACATGCCACTGTTGGTTGGTATATAAATAACTACACATCTATCTTGCATCCACCAAAGTCAGCAACGCCAACAACGCCACCAATACGACACGCTTTCGTTTGTGGTCTGGTCATTCATTCGCTCATTCGTTTATTCGCTACTGTCACATCTTGTCTTCATCGAATCTCGCTCGTACATACAGAGTAAATTGTTGGCGTATTTTCCCATCAATTGTTCGATTTCATACGAAAAAATCAATTTCACAGACGCACAAACACAAAGCAGTAGCAGCAACAGCAGCAATACCGCAACAACAACGATAACAATAACAACTAAAAAGAGATTGCAATTGCAGCGAATATTGGTTATACTTACTGCATTGCCAATTCGAAATTGTAATCGAATATTTTAAATCAACAAAGGAGCTGCAAGCAATCTTATCGATATTCGCACATATGTACATACATACATACTACATATGTGCATGTGCTTTACCGTTATATTTAGCTGGTTGCACGTATGATTGAGCATTCGTTCGTTTCTCAGCGTGGCTTGTTGCTCTGCCTGTCACAATTTCGCATTTCGCCAATCAAGTGATGATGGAAATTGGTTTGATGCGCTGGTGTTGTTGTATGTTTGTATGTATTTCGGTACGTGTTTACTGCAATATTTACCTCATTTTAACGCCAATATTTTTTTTGCCGTTTAATGACATTCCCTTCGCTTACTTACTTGCCGATTTTACGCATTCTATGCTTTTAAGCTATCATTTGCTTCAGCAAACATTTGGGCGACATTTCTCACGCAACTTACATACATACATATGTACCAACATTTTCAAAATGAAACAACAAAATTAAAGAGGTTACTCTTCAAAATATATTTATTAACAAGTGCAGTGCTTTTAAAATAGTACATTATACATACCTACATATATGTACATAGATACATATATGTTGTATATACATATTAACCAGGGACGTAACGGTTATAAGAGAAATGGGGTAAAATTCATGTTTAACCATTATCATGAGAAAAAAAATTTGTTGGTCCTTAATAACCATTATAAAAACCAAAAAACCGTTTATGGCCTGGATAACCGTTATGGCAACCAAAAAGGTCTTTGGGCTTGAATAACCGTTGCCACCATCTTAAAAAATGTGTTGCCACATGTTTGTAATTGTTTAGCTCAATAAAATTTTTAAAAATCAATTACATATTACAAAACGGCTATTAAATTGAAGGTGCTTAAGAAAGCCGATCAGTGGAAATATTTTTGTTAGTGTTGCCAGCTTCTTGAAAAATATTTGACTATGCAAATTAATAAAATAAAAATATTATAGCACATCGTGTATTTTTTCGAAGAAATGTAGGAATTCTCATTGGAGTAAGCAATTTTCTTGAGGGTTGCAAGCTGTTTGAAATTTGTTAGCTCAAAATTTATAAAAATAAATGTAATATTACAATATGGGTATTAAGGTGGAGTGAATTTTTTTTTTGGAAATTCAATTTGTTCCAAAGCCAGAACGGCACCTTTGTAGCCCAGAAATAAGCCTGTAAAATTTTATTGACCTACTCGCATGTTTAGAAGTGCCCCAGCCCCACAAAGTTGAAAAAAATATCACGATCTGATACAAATATGAAATTTTGAAAATTATAAAATCAAAAAACGAAGTATGAGAATTGATAAAGATAGCTAAGCTGAGTATTAAGGTGAATTTTTTTTTGGAAACAACAACAACAAAAGTTATTAAAGGTCAAGGTTTATATTATGCATTTTAAAATTGCAATTACTTAAAAACTGTTGAACCAAATTCTAATATTTTTATACCATTCGATAGGTATTTTAATTCCATTTAATTTGATATACATTTTATGTGGGTTACATAACACCCCCCTGCGGGGGTTAACCCCCCTTTTACCCCCCTTACTCTTCATATATAAAATGTATATCAAATTAAAGGGAATTAAAATACCTATGGAATGGTATAAAAATATTCGAGATCGGTTTGGTAGTTTTTAGGTAATTGCAATGTGCCGCTGTGGTGCAGTGGGTAGAGTGCTCGCCTGCTATGCCAGAGGTCTCGGGTTCAAACCCCAGTCCAAGCCAAACAAATTTTTCTAATTAGTAAAAATCCAATTATTGGGTTTTTTAAGAGCAGCGGTCACCTCTCGGCGGTGGGCGGCATACCCTCCGAGTGTATTTCTGCCATGAAAAAGCTTCTCACAAAAAATGCATTCGCCGTTCGGAGCCGGCATAAAACTGTAGGTCCCCCCAGTTAGTAGAAAAAACAAAAAGGAGCACACCTCGAATTGGGAGAGAAGCTCGGCCATAAAACTCGTCAGAGTTATAATAGCGCCATTGTATTATTATTAATTTAAAAAATGCATAATATAAACTTTGACCTTTAATAACTTTTGTTGTTGTTGTTCCCAAAAAAAAAAATTATTTTTAATACTCAGCTTAGCCATCTTTATCAATCCCCAAACTTCGTTTTTTGATTTTATAATTTTCAAAATTTTATATTTGTACCAGATCGTGCTTATTGCTTTCAACTTTGCGGGGCTGGGGGCAGTTCAAAACGTCCTCCTATCACCATAAAATTTTGTGAGGTTCATTAACTCGTATAAAGGCAATTTTTCATTGCTGGTACGTTCAAAAAAATCTCCATATGATTTCACTCCACCTTAATGGGTATATGTATTCTTAAAAAAAAAAAAATTGTTTCGAGAAAAAATACACGATGTGCAATAATTATTTTATTTCATTAATTTATCAAGGCAAATTTTTTTAAGAACACAATTTTTTTTTTTTTTTTCGATAAAAATTAGCAAATAATCCCAAGAGTTATTTGTATATCATGTATTTTACCGAAAAAATATAGTAACTCTTATTGGGCAATTTTTTTTTTAGCCGCTGTGCTTAGCGTTTCGCTAATATTCGACTAATGATGGTTGGAGCGTAAGTTCTAAGGCTGATGTGCTCCCGAAAAGATGTCTGATGATGAAGAAAAAGGGGTTTTCTTCGAAATAGCTATCACATCTACCATCGCTGTATGAGCTAATTGGATTTTTCCGCTTATCCCAAAGTATAAAAATTAAAACTAAAAATAATAATTTCGTGCTAAACACCATACATAGTAACGCAATTTTTTTAATTTTTTTTTTAGAAGGGGCAACCCAATTTTTTTTTTTTTTTTTTTTTTTTTGATAAAATTGATCCTGGTAGCATGGGTTATAATACGAAAAAGTAATCATTAAACTTGTTACTGCATTCGTCTACGCTTTTTTCATTTTTTACATAATACAAACATTTAACAAATTTAATATGATTTTTAGTGTTTTGAAAAAGTTCTATTAAGGTTTGCTGTACTTTATTGTAGTAAATTGAATCATTTAGTTCTGAATGTAATTTCATTTTACAAGTTTTGATATACATAAATATCGTCGGCCTCCTGCCAGAAACACGAATGTGAAAATCTTTTTAAGAGCGATGTCTGCTCTTTATCGGCTTTATATAGAAGTAATAACAATTAATATTTGTATAAATGCTTGTGTAAACATACATACATAATATGTGCGTGTATGTACATAAGTATATATACAAATATTAATTGTATATTATATCAATAAATACTCGATAAAGAGCAGACATCGCACTTAAAAAAATTTTCACATTCGTGTTTCTGGCAGGAGACCGACGATATCTCCTTACAACAACGGTGAATGTAATTAGCTTATCGTTCCTTCTTCTTTTCGCTTTTATCTTTCCTCTTATTAAGGATGCTTATTTTTTATATACATATGTATGCTCGTATATCCTCACATTTAAATTTTTGATTATTTTTAATATATGTATGTATATAGTTTGCATTTTATATTTTACATTTTTATTTTATGTTTTACATTTTAATTTAATTTAATTTTGTTTCAATCTAAACTAGCGTAATTTCATATTCCTGCTCTAGCTGTATGAGCCAACGTTGTAGGCGTGGATTTACCACCAGTGTACCATTACTATATTTTTCCTGTAACCATTTAAGTGACTGTTGATCATCGTGATACAAATCAAATGCTTTACCATATAAATATGGCCGAAAATAATGCACAGCCCAAAGAATAGCCAAAAGCTGCTTTTCAACATTGGCATAATTCTTCAATTCATGCTCATACAATATTCTGGATGCATATAATATTGGCTGATCGGCTTGTGTTAACACCGCGCCCAAAGCAAAATCGCTTGCATTCGTGCTTAATTTAAATCTTTCATTGTAATTAGGATAACGTAATATTGTACAAGATTGCACGGTGACAAGTGTTTTAAGTTTAACAAATGCCGAAATATAATGCGGATCATTGATATTGATTTTCTGCTTAGCTTGCTTTAAATAAACGTACAGAGGATATGCCACTTTTGCATAATCTTTTATGAATTTACGATAATAGGCAGTCAAAGCCACGAAGGTGCTTAATTGTTCGATTGTTGTTGGTAATTGCATTTTTTCGATTATTTCGATTTTATTTAAATCGGGTTTGACGCCCTCCGGTGTTAACGTGTGTCCTAAATATTCCGATTCTTTGGCTAAAAAATTGCATTCATTTACTTGCAATTTGATGCCCGCTTTGCGTAAGGCATCAAAAATTAATTTTAAATTAACTAAATGTTCTGCTAATGTGGTGCTAAATACCAAAATATCATCCAAATATATGACACACACGCGATTTATATAATTTTTTAGTACGTCGTTCATGAGTCGTTGAAATGTGTGGGGCGCATTCTTGAGACCAAATGGCATGCGCACAAATTCAAAATGCCCATATGGCGTGGAGAAGGCAGTTTTCTTGCGATCTTTGGCTTGCATCAGAATTTGATGAAACCCCTTGGCCAGATCTAATGTGGTAAAATACATTGCTTTGCCCAATTTGTCTAATATGCCCTCGATATTGGGCAGTGTTAATTTAGCTAATTGTGTATGCTCATTTAATTTACGATAATCTATTACCACGTGCCATTGTTGTAAGCCGCTGTTATCCATATTCTTTTCTATTTTCTTCGGCACTATCCATAAGGGACTGTTGTATGTTGATGAGGATCGTGTGATAATATTTTGTTGCAGCATTTCATTTATTTGCCGATTTATCTGCTGCTCATGCGCTTTAGGATAACGATACATTTTTGTGTCAATTGGCGTATTTGTTTTATTTAAAATTTTATGTTGCACAGTGGAGTGTGGCATTGTTAGCTTTTCGCCCACTTTGTAAAATAAATCTTCGTATGTACGTAATAAGTTGACAAGTTTAACACGCTCTTCCGCATTTAAATGCGCTAAATTTAATTTTTCTATAATATTATTTGGCACTGTTTGCAATGCATATATGTGGTGTATATCGAATGGATATTTATGAAAAAATATTTTATTTTTATTCATTTCAATGTAATCGCTTTCAAAATTTACCAGCGCCTTAAAAGGTCTCAAAATATTTTGTCCAATTATGGCATTATAATTTTCATTCTTCAAATCGACCACCTTCCATGAGATTGTGCCATAGGATGTAAATTCTTTAGGAAATGGCGTTGTAATTTTACTATGCAATTTATTTACCATGCCATTTAGCGTTTTAAAATATAGCGTTTTTTCTAGATTTTCTATAGAAAAATTACTCAAGCTATTCGGCCCAATCAGACTTGTGGTCGAACCAGTATCAATTAGGCAATTCATGCGCTGATTTTGTATGGTAATTGTTATTATGGGCAATTGTTGGTAGTAGTGGCCTCGCGAAAATTTACCGACTGTATATTGCTGATATCCATGGGTTCTACCGTTGCCTCTGCAGCGCTTTTCTTATTATTAGTATTGTTAGTTTTTGCGCCATTATTATTATTATTTTTATTTTTATTATTATTATTATTATAACGATTATTTGGCGTAGTAAATCTTTCATTTGTATGATAGCCATAATTTTTTTGTTCATATAAGGGTTTGCCATGCTCTACGGCGCCATTTTGTGTTTCTCTTTGCTTACTAGCACCACTACCACTATTATTTCTTTGGCAACGATTACTGTTATTATTATTATTATAAATATTTTCATAATAATTACCGCGTTCTGCTTTTAAAATTTTATAACCCTCATTATTAAACTTAAATCTACTCATATCCTTTCTGTACCTAAAATCTATACATCTTACATCATCTAATAGCTTCAAATCTGTATATTGTTGTATGATTTCATTTAAAGTGCTATTCAAGCTAATATGCGCCCTTATAGGGCCATCTATTTTTTCCAATAATATATCAACTAAATCTCGGTTTATATTTATCGGCGCATACAATGTCGATTGCTGTCCATCAAACTCATACAGCTCACTCAAATCAAACTTGGCATTTTCAAATATGCCAAACAATTCTCTCAGATTAGCAACCTTAACCATACGACAATAATTAAATATTTCACCATATGTGTAACGTGGCTTAAAATATTGTTTTAAATTGCGCTTAATTTGCTCCCATTCTGCCTCTTCGCCTAATTCGCGTATACATTTGCCAGCATTTCCCATGATTTTTTCATTCTTTATTATTTGCAGCCCGTAGTCTTTGAGTTGATCATTATTGCCGCACAATTCGAAGGTTTTCTCAACCGATCGTATGAATGCGCCAACAAATTGATTTTCATTTAATGGTTTTATTTGTCGAAATTGTTGTAGCACATCTTTGGCGCTTAATTGCAGTAGTTGTTGTTGTTGTTGCACCATTGTGGCTTTTAGTTGCTGTAGGGCGAGTGTTTGTTGTCGCACAATTTCATCGAGCTGAGTTATTCGCAGTTGTAATTCTTCCAAGGTTTCCATGTTGTTATAAAGTCGATTTCTGTCAAACTCTCGTTGTTTATTGTTCATTTACTCTTTATTCTTGGTTGTTTTCTGATAGTGTTCTAATTTAGTTTTTTTCTTTTTTTTCTTAACACGTCACCTTGCTTCCACGTACAGTTTTAAATTATTTTTTTTTTAATTTATTTAAAACCTTTTCGGTGCTCTGTTTTTTTTTTTTTTTTTTTTCTCTAGAATTACTTTCAGTATATTATTTTTTTTTTCTTATACGAGTATGTGTTTTATTTACTAGAATCCTTTTTTTCTATTTTGATCTGCTTTGCTTTTGTTTTTATGTTTTCTCAGAGCAGTCAGTATTAATAATGTTCTTTTAAATTCACCATCACAAATGTGTGTTACATATCGACGCTTACAAACAACACTGTACTAAGTCGACTTAATAAGTTTTGCCGTTTTTTTTAGATTTTCAGATATTAAAATATTTTAATTTAAATGCTGTAAAAATTTGTTATCGATCTAAGAAGCCAATCCAAAGTTATAAGCAAAAGTGTATCTACACAGAGCCAAAATACCACCTAAAATGCCCTATAAATTAGAACAAAGTTTAGCGGATTTCTCTATGCTTTCTCTCCAATAAGATGCCCGTCTTATTATTACTGGATATTTCATTTTAATAAAACTAAGTAGATAATCTGTAAAACTAATATGAAAACCTTTTCAATATAATTAAGAAGATGACCCGTGGATTTTAGATGAAATCATTTTAAGTAAAATTTAAGAGATAACCTATAAAACTAAGGTGAAAACCTATTAAATAAAATTTAGAAGATGACTCCTAGAATAAATATTGAAAAACCTTTTCACATAAATTTAGCAGATAACCTGTAAAATTAAGAAGAAACCCTGTTTAATATTATTAAGAAGAGAATCTTGATTTTCATCGGAAAACATAATTAGTCAACTAGTATTTTCCTAGGACTTATTCAGACAAAGGGCAAAATTTCATTTCATATAAGTGCAGATGGACATAATAAACTCTTTATACCAAGTGCCTCATTAATCGTTTGAGAATTGTAGAAATGTGCAAAGCCGTAGTGAAATTGACGAACGGAGGAAATACATAAGAGCTCTTTTAAAAATAAAAAGTTCTCCCTTTTAATTTCTTGAACATGTAATTGCACGCATAAAACGTGGCTGATGCAATAACTGTTATGCATACTTCTAGTATGTACGAGTATATATGTACATATGTATGTATGTACGTATGTTAAGACGTTTAAAGCAAAATTTGAATTAATAAGGGCTCTTTCAAAAATAAAAAGTTTTCCTTTTTAATAAATTCAAAAAGGTTCAAGTAAAAATTAGAGGATGTCCTTATTGATTTGCTTTATAAAAATTTTCTCCTAAAAACAAGCAGATTTCTTCTAACAATTTAATTTTTTTTACAAAATGACATAAAAAATTAATAAACAAGAAGTTATCTTCTCGTTTTCAGACGATATCCTTTTAAATAAATTTAAGAAGAAATTCAAGCTAAAATCCAGAAGAATTTCTAGCAAAAATTTCTTCAATTTTGTCCCCTCTCCCTCTCCTCGGCCAAATAGCTTTTTTAGGTGGCAGTCTCTTTGATTGTAGGTGAACTTTTTGGCTCTGTGTAAGTATAATACAATTTAAAATTTTTATTGCATATAAACATTGAGAGCTTCCAAATAATAAGTTTTGATATTGACGTTTCAATTCAAGTAAAAGTTACAATTGAAGTTTGATAGAAGTTACAACTGAAGTTTCATATCGAATTTAAACTTAGAGAGCATCCCCTAAAAAACGCGGTTTTTAGACTTAGTACAGTATTGCACGAAAGCGTCGTTATACATTGCTTTGATATTTTTTCTTATTTTCATGAAAACAAATATTGTTCTTTCACTTATTTCACTTCACTTACTAGTATTATATTTTTTTAAGTTATACTTAATCCCGGTGTGTAATTCTTACAGTTCGACTGAGTCACTTATATTTTCAAAATGAAGCAATCAAATTCAAGATGTTACTCATCAGAATATTTACTAACAAGTGAAGTCTTCTTAAAATCTAACACTATATATATAGACTTAAAAACTAATTTAATATCTATTGGAATATAAGTTTGAATTAATTAGTTACATAATACATATATAGCTCACGAACACACCATCGCCAACGGCGCACAGTGGGGTAAATGATGGTCATTTTGGAGATCAATTCGTGCGTAGGTTTATTTAAAAAACAAGGTTACTAATTGTTATGAATAGCATCGTTTATATGAAAATAATAAAGTTTCATGCTTTTATCTGCTCAAATGACGAAGTCATACCCAAATGTGTAAATATCATACTCTGAAAAAAAAAACGCTGTAAACCCAAAAATTTTGCAGTTAA
Organism: Urophora cardui; assembly: GCA_960531455.1. NCBI lineage: Eukaryota > Metazoa > Arthropoda > Insecta > Diptera > Tephritidae > Urophora > Urophora cardui. The sequence continues at coordinate 155,064,247 of OY482672.1, read as the reverse complement.
ATCAACAACTTTCCGCAGTTCAGATGTGCCCAAAAACGCTTCTTTGTTGTTCCAAAAGTGCGAGCGTTGTTGTTTCAAATACTTTTGCCTTTAAGTTAAGGGCCTTTTCACATTACTCGGTACGACATCGGATCGACATTTTTTGCTCGGTATTTTCAGCTTACTGAAACGATTCCGCGTTGCTGTGTTTTTCACACTTGTGGGAATACTTTCGGTGCGTAATCGGCAGAAAATATGAAAACAAACATCGAAATTTGCAAAACAAAATTTTTAACTTCAACAAATCACTCAATAATAACAATAATGTCTTCTAGCGAAGACGAAGACATTATAACTTGCTACATTTATAGCCGAAACGAGTTTTTTACTGACTTTGTTCTTCCTCTTTTATTACGCCGCAAAAATGTCTGCAGTAATTCCCCAAATTTTACTGACCGGTCTTACCGCGTTGCGGTATACCGAAATTAATCCGCTCCGATTTCATGTATGCAATAGGGTTGGGCGATATATATCGATATATCAATATATCGATATTTTTAAAATAGTACAACCGATAATATCGACGATATTTTGAACTACCGTGCATCGATAATCGATAATTTTTTGCCATTTCGAGCCAAATTCGATATTTTTCATACATTTCTGATTCGCTTCGAATTTAACAGCAGAACATTTTTTAAGAAGTGGTATAACCATAATGTCCGGGTGCTTGAATTTACATTACTTTCTTCTTCAAGCAATTCTTAATGATTTTTATGTTTATACTTCAGGATTCGTAGAATATCTGTAGATCCATCCAACTTTAACAACAAATATCTAGTAAACTATAAGTCTGCGGCAAGTTTGGATTCCAGTTTTGAGATCTGTGAGAGCACCTCTAGCCCCGTGAAGAAGTGGTTTTTCGCGGGACGTGGTTCCTTAATGTGAAGCCAGCCCTTTCGATATATTGATATATCGATGTTTTTACACGGCATAAATCGATGTTTTTTTAAATATCGATACAATATATATCGATATATTTTTCCAATTTGCCCATCCCTAGTATGCAACACTAATGTGAAAGTGCCAATTGAAATACATGTGGTCGGTAAGGTTTCGGTATACTTTCGGTAAAAACCAAAAACGTCGAGCCGATACCGCACCGAGTAATGTGAAAGCGCTCTAACAACGGAAACTGTTGAAAAAGTTTGCCCCCTAAAACTTATTTTTTTTTGCATTTTTCTCCCCATCCGGGTCCCAACTACAAATATCTAACCTCTGCTTATTTGTCTCTTCTTCTCTCCTTCTTTGCCTTCACTGCTTGCCATATAGTGTTCCCTTATTTTATATTCTCCTCCGGATTCGAACCATGACATCAACCTAAATTTCAATCCAACGGCATCACATAGTGCAACATTCAACATTATATTTATTGCTTGCTTCCTTCATAATTTTATACTTTTCCTTACTCTAAAAGCATGAATTACATATCGACGGCTGAGAATAAGATCGCCCTATTTCAAAAATTGTTTCAAAAACGCCCGATTTGAAAAATTGTTTCAATAACGTCCTATTTCAGATTTTGCTTCAAGAACGCCCTATTTGAAAAATTGTTTCAATAACGTCCTATTTCAGATTTTGCTTCAAAAACGCCCTATTTCAGAGAAAATTTCATATATATTTCTCTGAAATAGGGCGTTTTTGAATAATTGTCTGAAATAGGACGTTATTGAAACAATTTTTCAAATAGGGCATTCTTGAAGCAAAATCTGAAATAGGACGTTATTGAAACAATTTTTCAAATAGGGCGTTTTTGAAACAATTTTTGAAATAGGGTGATCTTATTCTCAGCCGTCGATATAAGAATCATTGAAAAAAGAAAACAAATAAAAAATTATTTTCATCGATCGATTTCGAGAGCGCGCAAATAAAGCGCTACTTTTTTTATGGCATGAAACTATTAAGTCCAAAGTATTCGTATATGAAATATATTTAGCAACAAATTAAAATCAAAATATTATCACTTTGTGTTACTTAAATACCTGAGCAAGAAGGTTTCATTGCAGTTTTTCCCTTTTTTGCTTAAACAACTTTGAAATAGCTTGACCAAATTGAAGATTAATATTATGTTCAGACACAGCCTTAATAAAACATTAAGAGCATTCGGGCAATTTTCAAGCCTAATTATTCTCAATTTACCATAAAAAAATTGACTAAGTTAATGCTTCATTAGAAATTAATGAGTCGCTAACGAAGGCCAATGCTGAATGCAACCCTTTTAGAAAGGTTTGTTTAGTAAGCAAAATGAAATGCGAGGTTTTTTCAGTGAGCAATTTCAAATGTAATGAAAAGGAAATGCCAGATAAGTGAAATGTCAGATCGCAGAAATGTCACCGAACAGCGAATGCATTTTTTGTAAGAAGCTTTTTCAAGGCAGAAATACTCTCGGAGGGTATTCCTCCCACTGTCGAGAGCTGACCGCTGCTCTTAAAAATGCTCAATCAAGCCCAATTGACTTATTAAATTTTATATTTGAACATATTATAAAAAAACATGTGCTGTGTTTGGCAACGAACAGCTGTTCATACATATTATTAATATTATGTATTGAGGAGTGGTTACTATCGAATCGATTATAAGCTAATTAAAATATCTGTAAACGATAGGAAATAAAAAAAAAATTCGCTTTATTCGATTTTAAAATATGCGTTTTCTGCCGTTAGCGAAAGCGCATCGCCCACTGTGCTTCGCCAACGCCACCGCCATCGTTAGTAAGCTTTGGCGGCGCGAGTGCTTGACAAAAAACAACAACGCCAAAGTGTTGAGCCAGAACAGAAAAACACGAAGAAGTTTGCTTGTGCAGGTTTTTAATCAAGTGCAGCGCGGCGTGTTTGTACGTGTTTCGACTTTTGTGTAATTTACTCCCAATAAAATTTAATGCAACATGCTTATGCGGGAAAATTAAGGCCAGTAATGGTAAAAAACAAAAGCGCGAAAAGGCGAGAATGGACGATCGAGCGAAAACGACGAAAGCGAAAAAATGCGTAGGACATTTCTGGCAGGCAATTAATTCGCATTCGCCTACACGGCAGCAGCAAAAAAAAAAAAAACAAAAAAAATAAGAGCGAAAACAAAAACAAAAAAAGCGTTAAGCTTGTTGTTGTCTGCATCAATTGATGTGAATGATGTTGAAGTTGAAGTTGAAGATGAGGATGGCGACGATGACAATAACGATGGTTATGTTGTTGCTGTTTTTTTGGCTCATTTTGCATCTCTTCGCCTACGCTGTTCGCTGGCAATCGCACTGCGAACTAACTCTCCTCCTCATCCAACTACCAACCAAAACCGCAACGCATTTAAGCCAGATAAAAATTCCACCCGCACCTGCGCGCAGAAAGTAAATGAAGCAATTACGTGCGCCATGAAGGCATGCGTGGTAGTCGTGTTGGCGTGTTGTTGCCCTGCAAAATTCATTGGATTATATGGTCCATTTGTGGTAGGCACTTTCAAAGTGATCATTAACATGGCCCAAACGACCGATTCATATATCTGCTTCGGCTCGTAGTTAGCCGAACATAACAATGAAAACCAAATGTTTATCGCAATGACGACGAAGCACGTGTATACATATATCGACGGCTGAGAATAAGATCGCACTATTTCAAAAATTGTTTCAAAAACGCCCTATTCCAAAAATTGTTTGAATAACGTCCTATTTCAGATTTTGCTTCAAAAACGCTCTATTTCAGAATTTGTTTCAATAACGTCCTATTTCAGACAATTATTCAAAAACGGAATTTTCTCTGAAATAGGGCGTTTTTGAAGCAAAATCTGAAATAGGACGTTATTGAAACAAATTCTGAAATAGAGCGTTTTTGAAGCAAAATCTGAAATAGGACATTATTCAAACAATTTTTGGAATAGGGCGTTTTTGAAACAATTTTTGAAATAGGGCGATCTTATTCTCAGCCATCGATATAGTACTCGGTTGGTCCATAGCGAGCACTCCATGGATGAGCGAATGGAGTACTCGGAATTTTTGCAGGGTATGTGCAGTATTGCATATGAATGTATACATTAGGGTGTGTGTAGGTGGGATTAATGTAGCCGTAGCATAATTGGCCCTTAAGTCACCCATTGTGTTAGCATGTGTATGCGATAAAAACGATGTGTCGACTACACCACTTCGGGTTGTGGCACGAGGATTGAAGCTCGGGGCACGGGGAGTTGTTTAGCAGGCTGTCAGAGCAATATACTTTATTTCTGACCCCAAATGACAAGCTGTTACCCCAATATTCCTTTGGTACTTAAGTGAGATAAACTGTCGATTTTCCCACAACAGATCAATGGCGAGATGCAGAAACTCTACTGGAAGGACCGCAGAAAATCATCTACAGAGACAGATCAAAAACAGAATATGGTACTGAATCCGGCTGTCACCAGGAGGCCGGCTTCAGACCAGCTGCACTAAAGGCATTGGAAACTGTGCGAAACTCTTCAAAAATGCTTCAAGAATGTAAGCTGAAGCTTGGCTCAGTAGCAAAATTTAATAAGTTTGAACTTATGTGGGTACCCGGACAAGATGACGAAATAGGCGATGAACTGACAAATTGCAAATCCGCGGGCACTGTAAAGTACATCAACGACTGCATGACGTAAACTCACAGGAGACGCTGCAACCCTGCAGATTCCTAAAAAATTACAAAGTGCTTTCTGAAAAAAAACCTAAATAGGGGATAGCAAATTTACTCTTCAAGCAGAGAAAGAGGGAGCTACGGGCTCATGCGTGCTTGATTACGGAACACAATCCATGGAGACAGCACATGGTGGCCACCATAGGCAACATCGAAAGCTCGTTTTGACTATCCTGTTCCGGATGATGGCGACAACGACACAGAGCTTTTTCTCTGCACCGGTGCCGCTTTCACTTCACTGAGATTGCGTATTTTTTGGACAGATATACTGAAAATGGCGCATACACATTCTTTGCCACTCGACAAATTTCTCAGATTTATTAAAGAATCTGGGAAGTTTGCAGAGGAATTCCGATTCCACTATCGCACCTTTTCCTCTACATCAGGATGCTTTCTAGAGGCCTTAAGTACAATGGGAGTGCTTGTGAAAGGCTCAGTTTTCACGGCCTGCCACAATTCCATTTCATTCCACTCCATTCCATTCCATTCCATTTCATTCCATTTCTATCGGAAGAGCACGCAAATCATGCCACAAAACTTAGAAAATCTTAAATTCCATCATGTACGAGTAGCAAGATCACTGAAATAATAAATCCCAAATATTGCCAATTAGGAACCAGCAAATGAAACCAAGTCTTTAAACAGCTGATATTTGCCACGTCCTTTTTTTTGGGATACCCTAATGTTTTTTTTTTTTGGCACAGAAGCTCAGGTGGTTTGGTGTAGATTGCACATGCAGACCATCGTTGGCTTATGCATAAATAAACAAAAGCAGACAAAAGTAGCCAACCAACCAGAATTGTATGTACGTATAATTGAATTGAAGAAGCAACAAAAGAGTTTGGGCAATTATGTACTTTATTTATATGCCAAAAAAACCGAAATGCCAACTGCGTAACAGAGTAGCCACCGCATAAATAACGCAACAAAAGGTTGTTTTCTTTTTGCTTTTGCTTTTTCTGCTGCTTTTGCTTGTTTTGCACTGAGCAGCACTGCAGCGCTGGACAGGAACTGTTGTTGTAGCAAAAAGAGTTTATCAAAAATCCTTGCTCGACATGTTGTTTTTGTTGTTGCTTTTATTGCAATTAGCGTTGTCGTTGCTGTTGCCATTGCCGCTGGAAGACACACTGCAGCATTTTGCCGTCGTCCAATTTGATTTATGCAATTGAAATATTCTGCTTCTTCTTATTCATCTGCATTGCTTGATTGCCTGTGGGGTTGGTTTGACTGTTTGTTGTGTCTGCTGTCAGCTGAAAGGCTTTCAGTCAGTCGACCACAAGTGCTCGTGTACTCAAGCATTGCAAGCGGCCAATATTCACCGTTCACCGTTATGTTTTTGCGTATGTGTTGTTGCTGTTGTTGGTAGTGTCAGCTGACGAGCGCTGCTAAGCAAGGCAGAGATTAAATAACAAAAGCAACGGCGAAGACAGTTTTAATGCCATTGGAATTATTATTAACAAGCAGCCACTGCAACAAGGAGGATAGATGGTAATGGTAATGTAGCATACATACATACATAGAAAATACATACATAGAAAATTTCTACTATAAATACATATTAAGCAGCTTGAAAAAGCTTGGTTTTCCAACTAAATTCAAAATATGTTCTATTTCCGTGTCCTACTGAGCTCATCTCACCTCTACTTTTTGTCAATTATTATTAATCTTACATTACCTTTATTATGCTGGCATTAAAATTGTACATTAGGGTGTTAGCAACTGAGATCTGCGTCACAATTACCCCAATGATGCACTTAGTTTTAATGAGCTTCCACAAGGAAATTTCCCTTTTTAGAGCCAAACGCACACTGATGCATGAACTTTAGATATGAGTACCTTGTTCATTGAACTTTCCTCGGGCTGCAGTTTTTTTCGCAGTCTTCCACAAACGTCAAATAAAAAGGGTGCAAATTTTTAACTTCTCAAAAGTTCGCCTACTTCTGTCCTTACACCTATCTTCTTCCTCTCCCCCCAACCTTTATCTTTATCTTTCCCTTTCCCTTTCCTTCCCATTTTATTTCCTTTTTTTGTCTTTCTTTTCTCTATCGCTCTGCCTCACCTCTCCTTTTCTCTTCCTCGGTCTTCTCTCCCTCCTTTTCTTTATCTCTTTACCTCTGCTCTCTCTCTATCTCTCTTCCCTCTCCAACTCTATTTTCCTTTAACTTTCTCTGTCCTTTTCCTTTCCCGGTAGCCCGAAATAAGTCCCAAATGAAATAAGTCCCAATAAAAGTGAAATAACTCCCAACTTTTAGAAATGAAATAACTCCCAAAGAAATAATTGAAATAAGTCCCAATGATCATCATTATGAAATAAGTTCCAATTTGTATGGAAAATATTTGGGAGCTATTTCATTTTTTTTAGGACTTATTTCATCTGGGACTTATTTCGGGGTACCTCCTTTCCCAACCCCATTACCCTTCCACTTATCTTTGCCTTTGCCTAGGGAACCGGGTTGAGCAAAACATCGAAGAGAACTCTATACTGAAGCCCTGATTTTCACTTTTCATTTGCTACCAATATTGCTTAGAAATATTCCGTAGCATCCAGGTTCACGCTTTGACCCATACTTTGAGACCCGGCCTAGGAATCATAATGAATTATAGGAACTAGGCCTAGGAATCATAAGCAATAGAGCTCAACGTAAAAGCCCTGCTCAACACCTTTTATTTGATACCGATATTATCCAGAAACTTTCCGGAGCTATCTGGATCGACATTTTGACCCACATAACGTAATTATTACTGTAAACGTTGAAGATATGCAGTAAATTCCATTAAGCAACTACGTCTAGGGTGGTCGTAAAAAAATTTTTTCGCAAATGTCTTCCAAAACATTTCAATATTAGATACAAGTATACGGGGGGCAGTGGCGGATCCACGGGGGGGTTTTGGGGGTTCAAACCCCCCCTTGTGGTTTATCATAGATCCCAAATTAATGCATTTATAGCTTCTGCGCCCAAATTTCCCAAACTGATCAAGGAAAACTCTATCATTCCAAAAGCAATGGTTGGATGGGTTTACCTGTCCAAAGAAAAAACTTGCCATTTATTTTCATTTATTTTCAGATTATATTTATATGCACATATATATATATATGTGTGAAAAGACAATTTCGCATTTGTCGTCCATCGAAAAAGATGCGAGCATAGTAGGTAGTTGAAAGAAATACAATTAAAGTACAGCGTTTGACATGCACAATGTAAATGGCTCGTTGGCGTAGCTGTAGCGCCTTTGATTCGCATTTTGTCGATCGCGGTTCGAATCCTGCCTGCGGTTGGTATTTTTATACTCAGCTGTACTAGTACACAGAGTATTATAGTTTTAATCACATAACGGTGGATTGTAACAGAGTGAAATAATCGAGATAGATATAGACTTATATATATCAAAATGATCAGGGTGAAAAGAGAAATCGATTGAGCCATGTCCGTCCGTCCGTCTTTAAACACTCTAACTCGCGCAAAAATTGAGATATTTTGATGAAATTTGAAATGCAGGTTGGTATCGAGACTGGGACGGTTGGTATTGAAAATGGGCGAAATCGGACCATGACCACGCCCACTTTTCCTATATAGAAAAAATCGGAAATTTGGTATCTCAGTCACTAATACAGCTGGAGCGATGAAATTTTATCCACGTGTTGAGCTCAGGCCCCTAGGAAGAAATTTGATGACATTTTGGAAAATGGGCGGTGCCACGCCCACTTATTAAGGGTCAAACCTTGCAAGTTTTATATGTCATAACTCAGAAACCGTTGAAGATATATCGATGAAATTTGGTACGCGTGATATACTTACTTAGTCAAATATTTGGACGAAAAATTTCCGAAATCGGTTGAGGGCCACGCCCACTTTTATATATGGGTCTTATAAAGTGACCTAATAAAAACATTTTAAGCGATATCTCTGTCAAATATAAAGATATATCATTGAAATTTTATAGCAGGAGTCCAACTGCGGACATAAAACGAAAAACACAAAAATTTTGGCAAATGGGCGTGGCACCGCCTCTTTTTATAATCAGGAATATACGAGATTTCTGAGCCCATAACTCGACAAATGATTTATATATAATGACTAAACTTGGTGTGTACACTTTTATTACTTGTGGTAATACATGTTGAAAATTTTAGCGAAATCGGTTGACGACCACGCCCACTTTTATATATGGGTATTATAAAGTGACCTAATAAAAACATTTTAAGCGATATCTTTGCCAAATGTAAAGATAATTCATTGAAATTTTGTGGTATGATTTCTACAATAGACCAGAAACAACAAATAGAAAAATTTTGGAAAATGGGCGTGGCACCGCCTCTTTTTACACAAAGGGATATTAGCCTATAACTCGACAAATAATTGAGATATTATGACGAAACTTGGTTTATACACTTTTATAACATGTGTTAATAGCCACGCAAAAATTTATTGAAATCGGTTTAGGACCACGCCTACTTTTTAAGAAAGATATATCTGGAACACTCTTTGGGAATTTGTAACGTGACATCTTTATAACTAGAAGTCAAAAAGGACTGCACTTTATGTGATGACATACATATTGTTAATTTGGAGGGTTTTGAGTTTGGTATTTTTAAGGTCCGGGAAAGGCGCAACTAGTATATAGAATAATAATAGTAGGTGGTATTAGTCCATATTTTCACCAGCGTCTGCCCTTAAAAAACATCTTCCAAAAAAAGAAATTTTCAAAACCCCCCCTTGCCGAAATCCTGGATCCGCGCCTGACGGGGGGATACGGCGAATTTTTTTCAAGCCAGACTAATGAACATAAATAAGTACGTACGCACCTGATTTTTTTTTTTTTTTTGTTGTTGCTCGTCTTTTTTGTTCTTCTTTGTTTTTTTTGCTGGTTTTTTGTATGCCTTTTGCCATACTTTCTTTATTGTTATAATTTTCCGCCTACACTTACTCCATTGGCTTGTTTCTGGTTGTTGTCGCTTATGTTCTTGTAGTTGATGTTGTTGCTGCTATTGCTTACTGTTATTGCCAGTCTCCATTCACTCCATTTCTCTCCTCTCCACACCTTTGTTGTTACATTTGCTGCATACTATTATTATTATGTATTATTATTGCATTTTACTTCTGGTACTTCTGCTCTCTGCCTGTCTGTCACTTGGGGCTTACTTGTTTGTGAACAACATGCAACATACTCTGCCCTCGCCCCCACCCTCGCCCTTGATGCCATCAGCACCGCCACCAAATCTACCATCACATGCCATACAACTAGTTTATGTGCTTATGCCTTTTGTCTTTTGTTGTTGTTGTACCTACTCGTCGTCGTTGGTCTCTTGTGAAATCTTTTGTGACATATTCAGATGCAAAATGTTAATTCCATACGAAAAGTACGCAACAATTCGCAAATGCGGTGGCGTACAACGCGCAATGAAAGGATAATTGTTGAGAGAAGAAGATCCGTGATGCGTCTGTAGGTATGTGCGTGCACCAGGTGAATTTGTAAATTGCAAATACTATACATATATATTTTTCACCACGATATATACATAAAAATATTACAGCATATCGTGCATTTTTTTGAAAAAATTTAGAAATTCGCATAGGAAAGAAAATTTTTACGAGGTTTGCCACCTGTTTGAAATTTTTTAGCTAAAAAAAATTTTTTTTATCAATTAAATATTAAAATATGGGTATCAATTATAAATTGCTTAAGAAACCTAATTGTTTTAAACATTTTTGTTAGGGATGCCACCTTCTTAAAAATTAATCTATTAGGTAAATTATTAAAATAAAAATGTATGTATTTTATCGAAAAAAAATTGCATATATCAAAACTTATTTTGAGGGTTGCCACCTGTTTACATTTCTTCAACTCAATAAAATTTAAAAAAATCAATTAAATATTAAAATATGGTTATCAAATTGAAGATGCTTAAGAAAGCCGATCTCTGGAAATATTTTTGTTAGCGTTGCCACTTTTTTGAAAAACTTAAATTAGGAAAATTAATAAAATAAAAATAATATAGCATAGTGGCTATTCTTTCGAAAAAAATCATAAATTGCCAATACAAACCAAAATTTTTTGGGGGGTTGCCACCTGTTGGAAATTGTTTTAGCTTAATATAATTTGTAAAAGTCAGTTAAATATTAAATTATGTGTATCTATAAAATTAAAGGAATTTAACAAATCTGATCGATGAAAATATTTTTGACAGCATTGCCACTTTTTTGAAAAATTTAAATTAGGAAAATTAATAAAGTTAAAATATTATAGCATATCGCCAATTTTTTCGAAAAAATTTGGAAATTGTTTCCCTTAACACCAGGATAATTTTTAGAAAAAAAATATAAGGGTTGCCACCTTCTTAAAAAAATCAAATTAGGTGAATGAATAAAAGAAAAAAAGCGTATGTTTCTTTGAAAAAGAAGTAATACCTCTCATCGAAAAAAAAATTTTTTTGAGTGTTGCCATCTGTTTGAAATTTTTTTAGCACAATAAAATTTATAAAAATCAATTAAATATTGCACTATGCTGCTTAAGAAAGTTGAACGATGGTTATATTTTTGTTAGGGTTGCCACCTTTTTGGAAATTTTAAACTAAATTTATTTGAACATAAAATAGCTGGAAATCAAAAAGGTGGAAATACGAAGTATCGTTTTCATTTCCAATGCACATATTATGAGGACTGGTTTATAGCAAAGCGTAGAGTACAGCCAGTTATTGATATTTATTATTTAAAATAATAAGGAAGTATTGGAAAAGAGCAATAGTACCACCAAAGCTCTGGATCTTTGCATCCCACTATCATTCCACGGCTGAAGGTATTTTTGAGGCATTCAAATCCAGCCCAACTACGGCAAACTAAAGGAAGAAAAATATCAATTTGCGCTAGATAAGCTTCTGGTATGAAGAAAACACATAAAATTTTTGTCTACAAATTAGTAAATTTTGCCAACGCGCCTTGAGTAGCTGATTAAGTGCGAATCGTGCCAAAATACCGATTCTGAACTCACAGCGGGTTAAAAATCTCAACTAATAGTCTTTTTAAAATTCACCACTTAAGTACTTGTGGCTTGTAAGCGCCAAGCCCCGCCAACGAAGTAAACCAACAACAAAGTAGAACAAAAATTACATTATCTGCTACATAACGGTTACACATTTAACAACAGGTCACAGCGATAAAGACAGACAATCAAAAAATAAATTTTTATACGAATTAATGTATCGTTGGCCATAAAAGCGGTTTACGAATTTATGGCATTTCGAACGAAGAAAATGCGAAAAAAATTCAACAAAAACAAAAGCACACAAGTGTCACTCAAAAAAAAAAGAAGAAAAAACAAAGGTATAGAGTAAAAAAGAAGAAGAATAAAAAATAAATTTAGACAACCAAAGTGTATGTAAGTAAGCAATCAAGGCGAAATTTGTTGCAAAACTGTGTAGGTGTGCGGCGTAATAATCGTAAATTTTATGTTCGGCGGTCCCCGCAAAGTGGCTTGTGGCTCGTAGGTACTCCACAAGTGACAAACGGGCGCGTGAACACATAATTTTAAGAGCCATTGAAGATGATGGCATATAGAAGGGTGATACAGAGGCAAAAACAAAGGTAATGGAACAAAGACCGCATAAGCATGTCTACGCGGCAAGTATTTGAGTGCTCAAAATAAATGGTTAGTGATTGGACCAGCGCGAAATCTAATTTTTTCTTGCTCAAGCCTAAAACCTGCCCACTAAAAAGCGATTAACCGAAAGGCTGGCTGCCTAAAACCGTATGCCAAGAACACCGTGTACCCAATAAACTGCACATTACATTGTAAGTGTCAAATTTCGGTTATCTAAAATCATATTCACTAAAAAGCGTTTGCCCAAAAAAATCGGTTACCTAAGAACCGGGTATGTACCAAGAAAAACGGATACCCTAGAAACGGCAAATTACATTATAAGTGTCAAATTTCGTTTAACCAAAAACCTGCTCACTAAAAGACGGTTACAAAAAAAAACTCGTTTGCCAAGAAAAACCGGGTATGAAGAAAAATCGGGTACCCAAGTAACGTTATACATATTACATTGTAAGTGTCAAATTTCGGTTATCTAAAATCCTGTTCACTAAAAAGCGGTTGCCCAAAAAACTCGGTTACCTAAGAACCGGGTATGTACCAAGAAAACGGTACCGGATACCCTAGAAACGGCACATTACATTAAAAGTGTCAAATTTCGTTTAACTAAAAACCTGCTCACTAAAACGGGGTTACCAAAAAAAAACTCGTTTGCCAAGAAAATCCGGGTATGAAGAAAATCGGGTAGCCAAGAAGCGGCACATTATAAGTGTCAAATATCGTTTGTCTAAAAACCTGTTCACTAAGAAGCGGTTACCCATAAAACCGGTTGCCTAAAAACCGGGTACCAAGAAGAGCAGGTTACGCAAAAAATCGTTCACCTCGAAAAGGCGAATACCTAAAAACTGATAATAAAATATATGATTTGGAAATTAATTTTTCGTCACACCACGTCACTGTTTTTGTCGTTCCCTGCTCCCTGAGACATCAAACAAATGTTACATTTGCGCCACAGTGGCGCTAAAACTGTTGCTTCGTGCTTGCATTTTCACAAATTTCAGAAATTCTTGACAGCACAAAGACTTCCGCTCACCGGGGGCCTTAGAAGTTCAGGTTGGACTGTCAACAATTTGCGTGGTGAGACGCCAGCCACCACAACGACGGCGACGACGACTACAAAAACAACAACCGTTGAGCATGACAAGCCGTAGTTGTGCTTTATTTGTTGTTGTTGTTGTTGTTGTTCAAGTCGCAATAGGCAACTATAATAATTTTTGTTGTTTTTGTCTTTATTGTTGTTAATAGATGTTGCTCTATCAGAATTTTTTATGCAAGTAGTTTTCGTTGTTGTTGTTTTGGTGGCTACTATTGTTGCATATACCTATAAATATACATATGTACATCAGGCCCGTAGCTAGGGGGGGGGGGGCATTGTGGGGCAATGCCCTACCTTAAAATTAGAATGCCCTACCTTAAAAAGGCCAACAAGTGAGATGAATTATTATAATTAAATTTTTTGTCATAGTTTGAGATAAAAAATTATTGCGGTTGCAATGTATGATATGGAGAATCCACCCTGCACCACAGATATAATTAAATAAGACCATCGAATATTTGTAGTTTGGTTAAAGGAATGGCTCATTCCGGCACTTTTCTGACAAAAATTAATCTCACTGTAAGCGAACAACACCAAAAGCGTGGAATTGATTTCTAAGACTGTGTGCTAATCTAAAACATTTTACTCGATGGAAATTTTCTATGGTTATCGTTTAATCATTTTCGAGAATTTTTTTCTCACCTTAACTTGCGTGCATACCTACAGGGGACCCACATATCAAATTTAAAGATCATAGCTCTCTTAGGTATGGAATAATCGAAGGAAATTAAATTAAAATTCAAAGTTTTACAAATTAAATTTTCTGTTGCATTTAATTTTTTAATAATATTTTCGGCTTTAATTTTCTCTCACGCTTATTTGCATATGGCGCACACTGGGGCCGAACGTGCTCAAAATTCAGTTTTTAAATAATGAGTTTTTCAAAAAAATAAAAACGCAGTATTGTTCCCTATAAAATTCTACACTTCTGGCCCAATTTTCAGCTTTCTATCGTTTTTCAGTTGGGAGTTATCCATACACAAACATGGCAAATTTTCCAAAAAATAATTTTTTTTTTAAGTGAGAAATTTTAATGTGTATTTGAAATAGTTGGTGTAAGAGAAGGATACAAAATTTTATTATTCTGCTTTTTCCATAACATTAAGTGAAGCTTATATAATCGCTGAGTGTTTTTTTTTTGGAACTAGATGTTTTAAAAAATTAATTTTTAGTATAAAACTAAACGTACCTCTTTTTTTTAAATATTTTTTTTTCAAAATGGATTTTTTTAATTTGCGCAAAAACGTAGCTAATGTAAAAATGCAGCAGTAAAATATGGTCCTTTGTGACAAAGAATCCGAGTGCAGAACCAAAAGCAAAGTGCGCATTTAAAAAAAAAGTGAGTTTAAAAATTGCATTCCAATTTTAGTAAAAAAAAAAAACACACCTATATCTGGTTGAATTTGATTCTGTTCTATCTTAAATTTAGTTGATCCATTATTTACTGGTTACTTTAGTTACATATTGTGGTTAAGGTTACTTGTCAAGCCAGGTTTCTTTAATTTAGACTTGTAAGTTGATTTATAATATGAGTTCTTTGAAGCACAAGTTGTGTTACTAAAATTTTGGTTTTTTTTATGTTTGGCATGAAAATGTGTGGGGAAATACCCGTTCTGCTTAAAACTCTAACGGTGAAACTCCTAATTCCATATAAACATACTTGTGACAACAGAAAACTTGTAATATCTCGAAACAAAAAATTGGAGAAAACCATTTTTGTATACATACATATGTATGTACCTGCACCTGCATATTTCATCAATGGCCGCTAATGGGTTAATATAATACACATTGTCTATTTTTGTACAGACATACTAATATAATACAATGGCGCTATTATAACCCTGACGAGTTTTATGGCCGAGCTTCTCTCCCAATTCGAGGTGTGCTCCTTTTCGTTTTTCCTACCAATTGGGTGGACCTACAGTTTTATGCCGGCTCCGAATGGCGAATGATTTTTTGTGAGAAGCTTTTTCATGGCAGAAATACACTCGGAGGGTATGCCGCCCACTGCCGAGAGGTGACCGCTGCTCTTAAAAAACCCAACAATTGGATTTTTACTAATTAGAAAAATTTTTTGGTGTTTGCTCGGACTGGAGTTTTAACCCAAGACCTCTGGTATAGCAGGCGAGCACTTTGCTCCACAGCGGCCACCATACCACAGACATACTAATTGTGATTTAAATAATTTGTTTACAGATCTTAAAAAAACTGGTCACCAATGGGTTAATTCATGACCGTTAATGGGTTAAGATTCCAAAGATTACTGGTTTTAGTGTAGATACAACTAATATGATTTAAATATTTTGATCTAAGAATTAAGTGAAAAAATTTGGTTAAAAATGGGTTAATGCCTGGTCGTTAAGGGGTTCAAATTCTTGGGATTTACTATATTAGTATCGATATACCGATTCTGATTCAAGAAAATTAAACTCGAAACTGAAATAAAAAACATAGGTCACTAACAGGTTAACACATGGCCGTCAATGGGTTAAGATGCTATAGATTAACTGCTTTAGTGCAGATAAAGCGATTCTGATGTAAAAAAGTAGATTTCAGAATTTTCAGCGTCCTCATATATATAAGTGGCCCCAGTGTGTGGCGGTTGGTCCCTATCTTCACCGCAACGAGACTCTCGTTACGAGAGGCCTTTAAAGACACATATGAACTTTTTTCATTTATAGCGACCATAGGATGTAGTACTGCAGTGTGCGAATCAACCTTTTCAACACTAATAGGGGCGTCAGAATGAATACTTTTCCGTCAATCCAGCAATCGGTTTAACTGACAGCAGAGTGGAATTACATGTATTTGAATGACGATACATTCAGTATTTCAACTCTGCCGTAACAAATATATGAAATTGAAGTATATGTCAGTTAAACGGAGCTGGATTGCCGGAAAAGTATTCATTCTGACGGGCCCATAACTGCAATCAATAGGCCTCAAAGGCTGTCAATGGGTCACGAGAAAATGGCTGGTATGGTATTTCTCGCCTTTGAGAAAAAAAGAACAAAATCGGTTGATCTGAACGAGGTTCTTCTCATTTTTAATAACATGGCGAACCGCAGAATTCAGCTGTTTTGAATGCTTTTACTATTTTTATTATTAGAATAAGTTTTCAGAAACAATAAACTTAAATCGTACTTTTGGTCGTATCTATTTACTCGTATCGCCCACCCAGTACTCACTCGCACTTAGACGTGGATCTCCACATCTAAATCTGGAAGCTGAACCATCTTGTTGGCTTATTCTCAATGAGTATTGCTTATGTACTGTCACAATAATTATGTATCAACAAATAGGTATTAAATGTACGTCACTGACCTAGAAAAAAGTGATATACATGCTGATTGATTTTGGAAACCATGCCTCGATGTCAGATTAATTGCGATACATTATTTACTTCCGCCCTACCTTAAACCAACGCTGCCCTACCTTAAATTTAAGTCTAGCTACGGCCCTGATGTACATACATATTTTTGTAGAATTATTGTTATTGCGGTTTGTTGTTGTAATTTTTTGTTTTTGTGTTTTCTTCGAACAAACGTTGACATCATTTAAATGGCTGCTAAATCCTTGTCACAACAAGAACTTATGGCGATTAGCTGTGCAAAGCAAATATTGCTAAAATATATTATTATTATTGTTGTTGTTATGTGTTGTATAAGCTTGTTTACAGTTGGGGGATTAACAAAGCTTCAGATTGGCCTAATTCTTAAAAAATAATCAACCGTAGTTATAGTAGCTCTGTGTCTGGAACCGAAGATGAACTGAAAATCTAATGAAAAGTTGGTGAATTGTACCAAAAGCGATATTAATGTAATGCAAAGTAGGTGAGTTTAAATTTAATGCAATGTAGGTGAACTGCAACAAAAGTGGTCCAAATGTAATGAAAAGTCAGTCAATTGTACCAAAAGTGGTTTGAATGTAATGCATATTATACGAGTTGCATCAAAAGTTGTCCGAACGTAATGCAAAGTATATGAATTTTACCTAAATTGGGACCAATGTAATGAAAAGTAGGGGAACTGTACCTTAAGTGGGCCAAATGTAATGCAAAGGAGGTAAATTGTACTCAAAGTGTTCCCAATGTAATGCAAAGTAGATGTATTGTACGAGAAGTTGTCCGAATATAATTCAAAGTAGATGAATTGTACTTAAAGTGCGTCCAATGTAATTCAAATTAGGTGAATTGTACCTTAAGTGGTCCAAATGTAATGCAAAGTAGATGTATTGTGCCAAATGTGGTATAATGTAATGCAGAGTAGGCGAATTGCACTTAAGCTGGTCCAAATGTAATGTAAAGTAGATGAATTATACCAAAAGTGGGACACATATAAAACAGAGTAGTTGAAGTAGATGAATTGTACCAAAAGTGGCCCAAAAGTAATACAGAATAGGTGCATTTTACCAAAAGTGGTTCCAAAATAATGTATAGTGAATTAAACCAAAAGTGTACCCAAAGTGACCGCAATGTAATGCATAGTAGATAAGTTGTATCAGAAGTGGGTCAAATGTAATATTGTAGTTAATTTTCGCGTTTAGAGCTATACGCATAATGGAAAACCACTTTGAAACGAATTTTCATCACCTCCCCCCCCCCCCCCCCCCCATTCGCTTCGCAACGGCACTGGGCTGTGCAAATTTCATAATCAATCGCCCACTTAGAAAAGGCAGAGGAGAAAGTCCCAATACAACTAACTAAAGCAAGTCCTTTAACAACAACAACAACAACAACTTGAGTGTCAAAGCAAAAAGGCCAACAATAAAACTACTTGGTGCTTATATGAGCAAATAAATTGCGCCGCTTGTACTTTAGCTGCCATTTTATGTGTCAGCAATGCGGAGCCCCAAACGCCGCTGTCGCCGCTTTTTGAGCGGTTCAATAAATAACAATTGTGCTTAGCAAATAGATAACATACATATCTACGAGGAGAATGCGCGGAGAACATGGGGTATAGAAGTGCATAGTAGCAACAAACAATCGCACAAATACTAATGCATGCAAGTGGAATAATAAGGGGGAGACACGGACACGGATAAGGACAAAATGTGCATTTGATGATGGAGATATCAATCGCATTGCATTGCGGCGCTGCTGGCTTTGCAAGAATATTTAAACGAAAGGCTAAAGGATATGGAATAGCGGTTAATGTTCGCATAAATCGCTGAGATTTAGGTTTTTGCTTTTGTTTTTGTTATGACAATTACAATTTCTCATGGGTAAGTGGGCGAATGCTTATTGTTGAGTGTTGGCCGCAATAAAAACGGAAACCAGCAAAATATTATTGTACGCCATTGGTTACGTGCGGGTGTTTGTGTGCGCGAAGGGACTAAAGCGCTTGGGTAAGAGAGTTTATTGACTAAAATGCTGTCATTGCACTTTCGTTGCATAATAATAAAATGTTAAATGATGCATGCAACAAATGGCAACCCTCGGCTAAAGTGAACCCCTTTTTTTGAGCTTATAAAACATAGTAGCGATGAAATAAGTATGTGTGTTAGCCGATTTCTTGCTGCAACAAAATCAACAGCAATAACGTTAACAATAACAATAAGTAAGGAAGACTAAGTTCGAGTGGAATCGAGCATTAGATACTCAGCTGTATGCTTTCATTGTTTGTTTGCGTTTGATGGAAACACGGTGTATTTTATATAAAGCGAGCGCTGCATAAAGTGGGCGTAGCCATGCCCATTTTCTAAATTTTTATCAGTCATCCAACTAAGCTTATGAATATTATTCTTTGTGCAAAATTGCATCCCTTTATGAGTTACAAAGATGTCACGTTACAAATTCCCAAAGGGTGTTCCAGAAATGTCTTTGTTAAAAAGTAGGCGTGGTCATAAACCGATTTCAATAAATTTGACACAAGTTATAAAAGTGAATAAACCAAGTTTCGTTATAATATCTCAATTATTTGTCGAGTTATAGGCTAAGAAATCTCGTATATTCATGCTTCTAAAAGGAGGCGGTGCCACGCCCATTTTCCAAAATTTTTATATTTTTTGTTTTCGGTCTATTGTGGAACTCATGCCACAAAATTTCAATGAATTATCTTTATATTTGACAAAGATATCGCTTAAAATGTTTTTATTAGGCCACTTTATAGTTCCCATGTATAAAAGTGGGCGTGGTCGTCAAACCGAGTTCGCTAAAATTTTGAACATGTATTACTACAAGTAGTGAAAGTGTATACACCAAGTTTCGTCATACTACATCTATTATTTGTCGAGTTATGGGCTCAGAAATCTCGTATATTCATGCTTCTAAAAGGAGGCGGTGCCACGCCCATTTTCCAAAATTTTTGTATTTTTTGTTTTATGTCCATAGTTGGACACCTTCCATAAAATTTTAATGATATATCTTTATATTTGACAGAGACATCGCTTAAAATGTTTTTATTAAGTCACTTTATAAGACCCATATATAAAAGTGGGCGTAGTCGTCAACCGATTTTGGCAATTTTTCGTCCAAACATTTTCCTAAGTAAGTATATCACGCCTACCAAATTTCATCGATATATCTTCAACGGTTTCTGAGTTATGACTCATAAAACTTTCAATGTTTGCCCCTTAATAAGTGGGCGTGGCACCGCCCGTTTTCCAAAATTTCACCATATTTCTTCATAAGGGCCTGAGCTCAATACGTGTGTGAAATTTTATCACTCTAGCTCTATTAGTGACTGAGATACAAAATTTCCGATTTTTACTATATAGGGGAGGTGGGCGTGGTCATGATCCGATTTCGCCCATTTTCAATACCATCCGTTCTTGTCTTGATACCAACTTACATTTCAAATTTCAACAAAATATCTCAATTTTTGCGCGAGTTATCGTGCGCACAGACGGACCGACGGACGGACATGGCTCAATCGATTTCTCTTTTCACCCTGATCATTTTGATATATATAAGTCTATATCTATCTCGATTATTTCATTCTGTTACAATCCACCGTTAGGAAATCAAAACTATAATACTCTGTGTACTAGTACAGCTGAGTATAAAAGGAGGATACTCTAACAATGTATGTCGAAAATCGATTCAGCGCGGAATGTTACGGATTTGTACTTCCAAATACTTTGTAGTATACATATCTACATGGTAGGTACACGGTTTCGATAATTACTTAATTATATTTCCCGTTTCTCCACAACAAAAAAAATAGGAAAACCGGGTTTCAAAAACCGGTTAACTTAAAACCGATTATTTAAAAACCGGTTGTCTAAAAAATCGATTATCTAAAATTGGGTTAGCTGAAGAACCTATTATTTCAGAAACCGGTTACCTAAAAAAGCGGTTACTTAAAAAATCGTTTAGGAATTACTTTCGACTCATGTCAATAGCCGTGTTTTTATTCAAGCGCATATACATCTGCGCTTAAATTTTGTATGGATTTCTAAGCGCACATCTCTATCCGCGCTTAGTTGTCCATACAAAATTTAAGCGCAGATGTATATGCGCTTGAATAAAAACACGGATAATATTCTTTTTTCTTTTATTCATTGAAATTTCTTAATATTAAAAAATAAAATATTTTTTTCTATCTTAAGTTTTTTTCAATAGTACAATTAAAAAAAATTTTAAATTTTTTAATAAAATGTGTTTATAATTGTTAATATACATACCCGGTTACCTAAAAAACGAGTTACCTAAAAATGATTTACCTAAAAAACCGTTTACCTCAAAATCGGTTACTTAAAAATAGTTACGTATAAAACTACCTAAAAACCGTTTACCTACAAGTCATCCGTCTCTAAAGCAAATTTTCTGGAAGCGTGAGTAATACTATCTCTCAACATAATGTATTTCGCTCTTTTTTACTGCATTCGCTCTCCCAATGTTCGTTCTACCTCGAAACCAGTGCCAAAACTCGTTAATTTCCATACAAATTTCTGAGAGCGAATGAAGATTGAAACACTTGTTTCGTTCTGAATCATCTTGCCAACCCCGATGATATCGATGCCTTCTCTAATTTTGTATCGAAAATCTACCGAAATCTCACACAGACCAAAACAAAAACGCAAAAATAAGCAAACATACAAATATTTGAGAAGAACAAGAATGAGAAATGTTAAACTGAATAACGCTCAGCCAAGTGGAGACGGGTTATTTAGCGAGATGTTTCGCTGGGGAATCAAGTATGTGGAGACGGGCTTTAAATTTGTCACAAAGTGAATCGAGTGTTATGCCTTTTATTGACACGCTATAATAGTGTTCTAAAAAAACCGGGTACTGGTAATGATTACCAAAAAACTTGTTATCTAAAAAACCGTTTTCCTTGAAATCCGATTACCTATTACCTAAAAACCGATTTTTACCTAAAAACCGATTATTACCTAAAAACCGACTACCTCAAAAATCGATTACCTAAAAAATTTATTACCTAAAAATTGGTTACCTAAAAAAGACTGGTTACATAAAAAATCGTTTACTTAAACAACCAGTCGTTAAAAAAAAAATACCGAAAACCCCGGCTAACTAAAAACTGGTTACTTAAAAATCACCCATCTCTAAAGCAAACTTTCTGGAAGTGTGCGTAAATTAGTCGCATAGTCAATACATATGTATGTACATACTTACATTCAACGCAACCCGCACATACTAATCTCATGCGAACTCCCCCACCAATAACCTCTTGTTCTTCTTATTCTACCGCAGAAATTTTTGCGTGGCGCTTATGACAAATCCTGAAATTGCTTATACGAGTGCACATGTACTTATGTTTATTGGCATTTATGCTTAGCGCAGAAAGTTGTTTGCAATTTGTTGCAAATGAAATGAGTTGCTTAAAAAGGTTAGCGATTGTTTTATTGCGCTATAGGGAGTGATTACGTGTGGAAGTACGCACAATGTAAAAAAGCAAGCAAAAAGCAAAAAAAAAGTAAAGAATGCAATAAATGCAGAATATTGCAAGGAAATTTTTTTGTGGGAGCTTTCCGGAATACATGCCCAAATGTGGACCTAGAGCTACCCAGCAAATCTTTGAACAATATCGGTATCAAATGAAAGGCGTTGAGCAGGGCTTCAACATAGAACAATTTTCACTGTGGACCTGGATAACTATGGAATGTCAACAGCGGTAACCAGAGCTTCTATATAAAGCTCTATTCGATGTAATTCCCAGCCCGGTTCCTTAGGGAAAAGGAAAAGGAAAAGGAAAAGGAAAAGGAAAAGGAAAGGAAAAGGAAAGGAAATGGGGCAGAACAGTGAGTAGGAAAAGTAACCCAAAAAGGGTTTGGAGAGAGAAAGGGAGTAAGGGAAGAGGTAAGAAAGAGCGATAAAGAAAGGGAAGTGGATATCGAAAACGATAAAGGAAGAAGGGAATGAAATGGAATGGAAGGGAATGGAACGGAAGGAAATGTAAGGAAAGAAAAGAAAAGAAAAGAAAAGAAAAGAAAAGAAAAGAAAAGAAAAGAAAAGAAAAGAAAAGAAAAGAAAAGAAAAGAAAAAATGAAATAAAATAAAATAAAATAAAATAAAATAAAATAAAATAAAATAAAATAAAATAAAATAAAATAAAATATAATAAAATAAAATAAAATAAAATAAAATAAAAGAAAAGATAAGAAAATAAAAGCAAAGGAAAGGAAACGAAAAAAACGAAAGGAAAGGAAAGGAAACGAAAGAAAAGAAATGAAAAGAAAAGAAAAGAAAAGAAAAGAAAAGAAAAGAAAAGAAAAGAAAAGAAAAGAAAAGAAAAGAAAAGAAAAGAAAAGAAAAGAAAAGAAAAGAAAAGAAAAGAAAAGAAAAGAAAAGAAAAGAAAAGAAAAGAAAAGAAAAGAAAAGAAAAGAAAAGAAAAGAAAAGAAAAGAAAAGAAAAAATGAAATAAAATAAAATAAAATAAAATAAAATAAAATAAAATAAAATAAAATATAATAAAATAAAATAAAATAAAATAAAATAAAATAAAATAAAATAAAAGAAAAGATAAGAAAATAAAAGCAAAGGAAAGGAAACGAAAAAAACGAAAGGAAAGGAAAGGAAAGGAAAGGAAACGAAAGAAAAGAAATGAAAAGAAAAGAAAAGAAAAGAAAAGAAAAGAAAAGAAAAGAAAAGAAAAGAAAAGAAAAGAAAAGAAAAGAAAAGTAAAGAAAAGAAAAGAAAAGAAAAGAAAAGAAAAGAAAAGAAAAGAAAAGAAAAGAAAAGAAAAGAAAAGAAAAGCAAAGGAAAGTAAAGCAAAGGAAAGGAAAGGAAAGCCTCAATATAAAATAAAAAACATCTTTCATCGCTGCGAAGCGCGAAGGGTATTTGCTAGTGCTATCTATATATTTATTGTGCGGCTACCCCAAATTTGCCCTTAGCAGTTGTTTCAAATTGAAATTTGAATTCATGCAATAGAATTTAAAATATGTTCAACCATTTCCAGCCAAAATAAGCACTCGACATTTGGCAAGTTATGCATTTTTCCTTACTATTTATTGTAACAAAGTTGCTGTGATGTGTTATAAATCGTGGCAAAATAAAAACAAAAACAACAAAATAATAAAAACAAAAAAAAAAAACAAAATTCTACATTGTATTTAGCTACGTTGCCCTTTACATTTACATACATTCATACCCTGCAGGGAACTTAATAACTAGTGAGCAAAATTTCTAGTTCCGAACTAGCGAAAAGGTGTCAAAAGGGAACTAGATCAATGGTAGTTAGACCGTCACCAGTTCAGAAGGAGTGAAATGAGTGACAATTATAAGACAGACGCAATTTCGAAGTGACACAAATTCTATGAAAATTTTTCGTTCGTTCAATTGCCGTCGGCCTTGTATATTTTGGCAATTCTCAGATGTTTAGTGAAGCATTTTATATAGAGTTTTCTATTTGCATCTTGTATGAAATGAAATGTTCCCCTAGTTATGCTTTTCCGATCCCTCAGGCTTATTTGTAATTTTTTTTATTTTATTCATTTTTAAATATAGTGGTAAATTTTTATTAGATAAATAAATAAATAAAAAAAAAATTAGTTAAAAAAAAATTAAATTAATTAAAATTAAAAATTAATTAATTGATAACATGCAAAAGAGATTTAGCTCGCACTGGTAGTGTCGAAAAATGCACTAGAAGCGACCTAGTTCGGAACTAGAGATTTTCCCTACAGGGTATTCACACAACATTTATTCATTGAATATACGAAGCCTTTTCTGCACTTTGCTATGCAAATTTATGCTGCTGCACGTTGTTGTTGTTTTTTTTTTGTTGTTTTTGTTGTTGTTGTTATAGATTGTATAGATTCTTATGTATTGGCGTTCTTCATGCATTCACTTTCATTCGCCGCTTACCGTTGTCGATGCAACTCTGCGGGGCAGAACATGTAAAGAAGGAACATTAAGAAGTAACGCCATACAACGCTTTTCGCACACCGATCGATCGATCGACCGACCAACCAATAAATATCTGCCACCGCTGTTGCTACTTCCGATGGCAACGAGTACTTATGTGTATGTACATATCTATGTATGTATGTACCTATGTCTGTCTGTCCATAAATCCACATTTGCATTTCACCACAGTTTCGTTTCCTTTCCTTTCGTTTGTTTTGCGTCATAACGTTAAGTGCATCTCGTAAAATGTTGGTAAGGAAATTACGGTAAATACGCTTGCGTTTTTAACTTTTTATTTGTGTTTCTTTTTATTTAACTTTTTTCCGTTTTTTGTTTTATATTTTCATGTTTCATTGCTGTCTGTGAGTGCTTAAAATACTTAATGTCTGCACCCTGCAGCGAAATCAACTAGTTATAAACTAATTGACAACTAGTTGGCCATACAGCTCAACTAGTCAGCCATCTATCTTTTTTCCATATTAGCAACTGGTATTTTTAACACGGTGATGACCTAGGAAATGGCAATTGTCAGTATCCACACCAGAGTCATACCACTTGACTGACTAGTCAGTATCCACACCAGCATCATACCAATTTGCTGACTAGTCAGTGTAGATATCAGAACTATACCAGTTGACTGACTAGTTTTACATGCTACTCCAATGAAAATAAAAATTGCAAAATAAAGTTTCTAATACATTTATTTAGTTATTGATATTGATGATATTTAAATTAAAGAATTCAGGCACTTTAGATTGGTATCTTGCATATTAAATATTTAGGTAAATTAACACTAACATTGTGAATAAGTAACACGTTGACCATTCTAAGCTTGACATTTATATTGATGATTTTCTGACTTTACACAAACATATCATGTACTTTTTCTATGGCTGAAGTAGTATCTAATATACAGTGCTATATTAACATTTCAAACTATGTTATATTTGTGGTATTCACCTGATTTATTGATCTAACAATTTGCAACCAACTAAATCTACAAGGGGCCTACTACGCAGGGTTCGAATACTACAACAACAATAAAGAAGTTGCTTTACTTTTACTGCATCCAGAAACCCCGGATACATTCGCTTTTAATTTAAAACCCTTTTTTTGGAAAAACTTCTTGTTTCATAACTAATCTCAATTTAGCCCCTATGAATCTAGTTGGGCAACTTCCATAATTTATCTAGTCAGTTAACTGGTAGGTTGGCTGACTAGTTTGGACTTTCGCTGCAGGGCATGTATTAACATGTTTGTATGTGTTTTTGCGCATGTGTGCCCTTGTGTGTGCACGTTTGGCTTGCATATAAGCACAAGTGTTAAGTACTGGTATTACGTACTTAAAACTGGAAAGGCACTTTTGCTTCTTCGGTGCTTATCATTCATTCCATTCGTTTAAACTTTAAAGTACATGTGTGTGTGTGCAACTGACTAATTTATATATGAGTTACTTACTCACGGTTGAGACTATAATAAAATGCAAAAAAAAAATTAAAATAAAACAAGTAAGGAAGCCTAAGTTCGAGTGGAATCGAACATTAGATACTCAGCTGTATGCTTTCATTGTTTGTTTGCGTTTGATGGAAACACGGTGTATTTTATATAAAGCGAGCGCTGCATAAAGTGGGCGTAGCCATGCCCATTTTCTAAATTTTTATCAGTCATCCAACTAAGCTTATGAATATTATTCTTTGTGCAAAATTTAATTCCTTTATGACTTCCAGTTACAAAGATGTCACGTTACAAATTCCCAAAGGGTGTTCCAGAAATATCTTCGTTAAAAAGTAGGCGTGGTCATAAACAGATTTCAATAAGTTTTTGCGTGTTAATTAATACAAGTTTAAAAAGTGTATAAACCAAGTTTCGTCATAATATCTCAATTATTTGTCGAGTTATGGGCTCCGAAATCTCGTTGATTCCTTTGTCTGAAAAGAGGCGGTGCCACGCCCATTTCCGAAATTTTTCTATTTTTTGTTTCCGATCTATTGTAGAACTCATGCCACAACATTTCAATGAATTATCTTTTGTGGCCGCTGTGGTGCAGTGGGTAGAGTGCTCGCCTGCTATGCCAGAGGTCTCGGGTTCAAACCACGGTCCGAGCCAAACAAATTTTTCTAATTAGTAAAAATCCAATTATTGGGTTTTTTAAGAGCAGCGGTCACCTCTCGGCAGTGGGCGGCATACCCTCCGAGAGTATTTCTGCCATGAAAAAGCTTCTCACAGAAAATGCATTCGCCGTTCGGAGCCGGCATAAAACTGTAGGTCCACCCAATTAGTAGGAAAAACAAAAAGGAGCACACCTCGAATTGGGAGAGAAGCTCGGCCATAAAACTCGTCAGAGTTATAATAGCGCCATTGTATTATTATTATTATATCTTTATATTTGACAAAGATATCACTTAAAATGTTTTTATTATGTCATTTTATAATACCCATATATAAAAGTGGGCGTGGTCGTCAACCGATTTCGCTAAAATTTTGAACATGTATTACTACAAGTAGTGAAAGTGTATACACCAAGTTTCGTCATAATATATCGATTATTTGTCGAGTTATGGGCTCAGAAATCTCGTATATTCCTGCCTCTAAAAGGAGGCGGTGCCACGCCCATTTTCCAAAATTTTTGTATTTTTTGTTATATGTCCATAGTTGGACACCTTCCATAAAACTTCAATGATATATCTTTATATTTAACAGAAATATCGCTGAAAATGTTTTTATTAGGTCACTATAAGTCCCATATATAAAAGTGGGCGTTGTCGTCAACCGATTTTGGCAATTTTTCGTCAAAACATTTGCCTAAGTAAGTATATCACGCCTACCAAAATTCATCGATATATCTTCAACGGTTTCTGAGTTATGACTTATAAAACTTTCAATGTTTGCCCCTTAATAAGTGGGCGTGGCACCGCCCATTTTGCAAAATTTCACCATATTTCTTCATAAGGGCCTGAGCTCAATACGTGTGTGAAATTTTATCACTCTAGCTATATTAGTGGCTGAGATACCAAATTTCCGATTTTTTCTATATAGGAAAAGTGGGCGTGGTCATGGTCCGATTTCGCCCATTTTCAATACCAACCGTCCCAGTCTCGATACCAACTTGCATTTCAAATTTCATCAAAATATCTCAATTTTTACGCGAGTTATCCTGCGTACGGACGGACGGACGGACGGACGGACGGACATGGCTCAATCGATTTCTCTTTTCACCCTGATCATTTTGATATATATAAGTCCATATCTATCTCGATTATTTCATTATGTTACAATCCACCGTTATGAAATCAAAATTATAATACTCTGTGTACTAGTACAGCTGAGTATAAAAATGTGTTAAACTTAAGCTTTTTCTCCTGCCACTGCTTGTAAATTGACACTTGTCGAGAAGTAGGAAGTATGTATGTATGCTTTATGAGCCGTTAGGCAGGGTGGGCATTTTCATGGAAGCGCTGAACGGATAGCCAATCAATTTGGGTGCGTTTGGACTAGGTACTATGTACATATGTAAATATTCATACATAGCTGATCCGATTTAAAAGCTTTTGTATGGAGTTTAGCCAGATTCGGTGTGTTTATTTGGAAAAAGTCGGTTACTCAGAAAACCGCCGACTTTGAAAACCGGTTCACCGGTTCCTAAAAACTGATTGTCTAAAAATCGTTTATTTAGAAAAATCGGTTACCCAGAAAACCGGTTCACTAAAAACCGATTACCTATAAATTTAGTTTTAAAAGATCCTACAAAATTTCGTGAAAACTATGACATGCTATGCAGAATTGCAAGCTTAATTTAGTTTAGTAAGAAACGGATGCTTTCGTTAGATTCATAAAAAACTAAACAAAACTTGTTACCTTAAAACCGGTTACCTAAAAACCGGTTATATATAAAAGGCTGTTAATTTTAAAACCACTTAACTAAAAAACTGGCGGTTCAGAAAAAACGGGTAGGTAGCTAAAAAACCGGCTACTCAAAAAACCGATTACCCAGAAATTTTGTTTCACACGATGCTACAAAATTTCGTAAAATCTATGCCACAACATTTTTCCAAAATTTTAAATCAAGCCATTTTAAATAAAAATAAATAATAATAATTATGCGTTGTTTTCGTATGCATTTTCAAACGAAAAACCCACTTGTGAGTACTCTCTACACACATACATACACACTCGCAGCTAAATTGTAAATCTCTATTTAAAGCGCTTGTTCATTATTATTATTGTACGCTTATTAGTACACATTAATTTTGTTTTTTTTTTTTTTGTACTTTTTGTTTTGTGATTTAATGCGCAGCATGCCAAATTATATTTGCAAAAATAAATCGTACAAAATTGCTTTGTGTTTTAATGAAAAATAACAACAAGCAAATAACAAAAAACGCATACAAGAATTATAAAAAAAACAACAACAAAAATGAAATCTAAAAAATAGTACATAAATAAAAATTAAATAAGCAAAATATAAAATAATATTTATGCGCTTTGCCAACGTTGTTGTTTAACACAATTTGTTATAATTCTTATCAGCTTAGAACATTTATGGAGCATATAAAACATATAAAAATTGATAGCAACAAATTTAAGCTCGTGCGAGTATTTATCACATGGCAAAAGGAAAACAAAAAAACAAAGAAAAACAAAAGCAAATCAACGCATAGGGAAACACATGCATATTTGTTCATGCTTAAAGCCCGTCTCCACATAACTTGATTCACCAGAGAAACATGTAGCAAAACATCTCGCTCAATAACCCGTCTCCACGTGGCTAATCGTGATTCAGTTTGACATTTCTCTTTCTTGTTCTTCTTAAATGTTTGTATGTTTGCTTATTTTTGCGTCTTTGTTTTGGTCTGTGTGAGATTTCGATAGATTTTCGATACAAAATTAGAGAAGACATCGATATCATCGAGGTTGGCAAGATGATTCAGAATGAAACAGTGTTTCAATCTTCACTCGCTCTCAGAAATTTGTATGGAAATTGGCGAGTTTCGGCACTGGTTTCCGTGTCGAAACAAGATTGGGAGAGAAATTGCAGAAAAAAAGAGCGAAACACGTTATGTGGAGACATGGTATTAAATATGCTTAAAAGTATTTATTATGTGTGCAAAGCATGTCCTTGTTTCTGTTCTCGAAGCAACGGAAATCAGAAATTGAGCGTGTGGGCGCGGCACGAGCAACAGCAGCTCAGCTCAAATTTAAGAAAATACGGCATAACAATATTAGAACATATGTATGTATTTATTTACGTATTTTAGTGGCTGTTTATGCGAAATATATTTTCATATACTAATACTTATACATACATACATATGTATATGCACATTAGAGTGCATCAAAAAAAAAGTTCGCCGATTGTGCCCAATTTAGTTGGAAAAAGCAGAGCGAAGAAAGGAATGAAGTGCTATTTATTACGCGAAAGATTAATAATTTTCAATTTTTTTTATTATTATGTCATTAAAAGAAGGTACATCAGGGTGTTAGCAAGGAAGTCATGTGACGTAAATATCAAAATGGCGCACTTAGGGTTAATAAGCTTCCACAAGAAAAGTGTCACTTCTCGCGGCAAAAATATTGATGCATCAAACTTTAAAATACGACTATAAATGCCCAGGGTATTGAAGAAAAGTTAAATCGGGCGACCACTAGGGTGCTCCTAAAGAATTTGTTCCTTTCAGTTACAAAAATGACTTACAAAAATACATTTTTATTTTGCTTTAAGTCGAGGCGATCTAGTGCAAATGTACTATGCACGTATGTACACTGGACCGTATCGCAAAAAAATCGCAAGGGCGTTAAAGTGCTCTACACCTTTTTCAGTTCAAATTCAGAAAGTTCCAATTGATGTTCAGAAAATTACAATTGAAATTCAGAATTTCCATTTGAAATTCAGAAAATTAGAATTGAAATTCAGAATTTCCATTTGAAATTCAGAAAATTAGAATTGAAATTCAGAACTTCCATTTGAAATTCAGAAAATTGCAATTTAAATTCAGAAAATTACAATTGAAATTCGAAAAATCACATTTGAAATTCAGAAAATTACATTTGAAATTCAGAAAATTACAATTGAAATTCAGAAAACTTCTTTAGTACTGTGAGGAGGTTTCCGAATTTCAAATGTAATTTTCCGAATTTCAAATGGAATTTTCAGAATTTCAAATATAATTTTCTGAATTTCAATTGTTATTTCTGAATTTCAAATGCAATTTCTGAATTTCAAATGCAATTTCTGAATTTCAAATGTAACTTTCTGAATTTCAAATGGAAATTCTGAATTACAATTGTAATTTTCTGAATTTCAAATGGAAATTCTGAATATCAATTGGAACTTTCTGAATTTCAACTGAAAAACGTGTAGAAAGTTATTCGCCACAAAATTTCACTATGGGTCTGCTTAAAAAAAATCTTTGTAAAATGTATCTAAAAGACCACAGTAATCTAGAAACGTACATACATATGTACATACACTAAAAAAAACTCAGATTATGGAAAAATTGTTATGATCGGCGCTAAAAATATATTTTCAATGTTTTGAATACAATTTTCTTTAAATCATTTTTTTCCCCTTTATTTGAAGAAAATTGTACATAAAAACAATGAAAATATGTATTTAGCGCCGAATAATTCCCACATTTCCGTAATCTGAGTAAGTTGTTTTTTTTTTTTTTTCAGTGTATAATCCTCGGAACATTAAATGTGTTTTATTTCAGGTTCTGCTGAAGCCATCGAAATACTTATTTTGCAAAAAATTCATCATTTCTGACGATGTTCCACATGCAGGCATACAAAATATAAATAAAGGTGCAATAAACTAAGCGCCGGGTGGCAGTGACCCCAATAGTGCACATAGGGTTAATGTGATTATATAGTAGGAACCCCCTGCCAAGCCAAAGCCATAGCTGTATTAAGAAAATTAGCTGTACTTAGAAAATGGACTAAAAATACCGAACCTAAGAAAAAAAAAATATTTGGGCGACATCTAGCGGCGTTAAAAAAGAATAAAAAAAATAAAATTTCCGCAAATGTTTTCCAAAAAGACATCATATGTGTGGGCGTGTGGCAAACTTTTTTTTTGCGATACAGTGTAATGTAAATATTTAAATAGGCACACGTGTTTTGTTTTGCTTTGCATTTTAAGAAGCATATTTTTAGGCGCCTCACGCCGGTCGACCATCAACATCATCATCACCGCCATTGAAGCATTGCTTGCTGAGGTCATTAATGGCACTTTGCTGCTCATAAATTTTTTGAACAATTTAAAACAATTCTTCCTCTTCTTCTTGTTTGATTTGATTTGACTTTATTTTTTCATTTCAGCACGCTTAAACATGTACATTAGGGTGGTCCCCAAAATCAAATTAGCGATTTTCTTCCGTCTCACATCCCATATCGGTAACAGCACAGTAAAAGATATCACATATAAATTTTTGTCTTAGTCGGTGATGGTTATGGAAGTTTCGCACAGGGGTCACATACATACATATAATAATCTGAAATGTTACCACTCTGCGACACCACTTTACCAACTACGATCAGGACAAAAATATATATGTATGTGGTATGTACTTTAACTTCTCAGAGAAACCGATTAAACTACATACTCACAAAAACCGATTAAACTACGCAGAAAAACCGGTTACTTAAAAAGTGTATTTATAATAGGCGGTAATTTATAAGAACTGTTTACCTAAAAAACTGGCTGCTCAGAAAACCGGTTACCTAAAAAACCGACTACTCCAAAAACCGGTTACCTAGAATTTTTTTTAGACCTGGCTACAAAATTTCGCAAAATGTATGCCACAACATTTTTCAAAATTTTAAGTATGTAAGTATTAACATTCTGCATTGTTTTTGCATGCATTTTCAAACGAAAAACTCACATGTGAGTGATCTCTGAGATTGGAAAAAATTTTCATTTCATTTCTAAGGGCCGCGCTAATACACGTATGTATTTTTTTTTTCATATTTTTTATGCGCATTTTTTTTTTAAATTCATTTGTTTTTCTTTCCTTCATTTCTGTCTCCTTGGCAGCAGCAGCAGCAAGAAGGCGTCGAAAGTACAAGTAAAATAGTGCTGAAGCGCAAAATTTACATCAATAATAAGCGTTGTTGCGTTAAAGTTAAAGTAGGCAAGCAAATGCACAAGTAAGCCTGTTCATACATGTAATTTTTTGTATGTAATATACACTTGTAGACTTAAGGGAAGTGTTGAGCAGAAGTGTCAGAAAGCAGCAAAAGAAGATAGAAGACAGTTGGCGTGTATTCCACGCGCCAGGAAAGACAGTTTTTTTTTTTCTTTTTTCTTAGAAATCAAAAACCTGCAACGTATCGGAATATCTATTTGCCATCTTGACTTTGCATCTCACTTTTATTCAACTCACTTGGAATTACCCACTTCAGCACAATGAGCAAAGCGGCAGCAGTCGAAGAAGAACTTTCTCATTTCCTTTCAAGAAAAAATGCTAGCTGCCTCTACGCTAAATAGACACTCTTGCCACAAGCCAATATTTATGAGTTTCATTCACTACAAAACGGTTTGAGTGCATATGCACTTTAAATATGAGTAGTTACAAAGTAGCCTTGAAGTGTCTGTAAGTCTGTAAGCATGCAGTACAAGCACCAAAAAGGAATACTAAAAAACTAAAAAAAAATTAAAAAAAAAAAACAAAAAAAAGGAAAGTAAAGCATGTGTTGAAAGAAAGTGGCATTTTAATCATTTTCTTTTTTTTTTTTTTTTGCCACTTACAACATTCTTTATTCGTACACTTGAAGTGGCATAGCTTTTTATAAACATGAGCGAACACTTTCTTATTTATTATGGCGCTCATTATCTATTTACGAGTGTTGAGTGGGAAGGTCGGCGGCGGCTTTTTATAAACTTTATTTATAGCAATTTGAAATTTTGTAATAATAGTTGCCACATGCTTCTTCTTATTAATAGCTTTTTGGTTGCTTGTTTTTCCGACAGGGTAGGAATATGATGTATTGTGGAACGATTTTCCGTCATCCCTTGTCAAGCCGAAACCGATTTGTCTCCAAACCAAACTTGACAAGGGATGACGGAAAATCGTTCCACAATACATCTTCTTCTTATTCTTCTTGATTGATGGCTGTTGAGTTTGGTCATGAACTAAAAATATTACCATTTATATTAACAAGCAATTTATTGGTATTAAATAATAATAAATATCTGCCAATCCTTTGGCTTATTGCAAATGATCATCGTGATTAACGCTTCCTCTGGCTAATACCATGTCTCCACATAACGTGTTTCGCTCTTTTTATCTGCATTCGCTCTCTCAATCTTCGTTCGAGCTCGAAACCAATGTCGAAACTCGCTCACTTCCAAACAAATTTCTGAGAGCGAATAAAGAATGAAACACTTGATTCCTTCTCAATCCTCTTGCCAAACCCGATAATATCGATGACTTCTCTAATTTTGTATCGAAAATTAATCGAAATCTCACACAGACCAAAACAAAAACGCAAAAATAAGCAAACATACAATCATTTAAGAAGAACAAGGATGAGGAATGTAAAACTGAATAACGCTCAGCTACGTGAAGACTGATTATATCGCGAGATGTTTCGCTACATGTTTCGTTGGCGAATCAAGTTATGTGGAGACGGGCTTTAACGTAAGCTATTTTAGGTGCTGTGGTCTTTTAGGTTCTTTGTACAAGGATTTTGTCTGAGGCGAACTTTAGTGAAATTTTATGGCAAATTATTTTCTAGAACATTTTAACCCTCTAGCGACCTCTTAATTTGGGAGTTAGAGGGTTAAAGTATTCTACAAAATTATAGCACATGCAGTTTTACTATATGTTTTCTAACAACATATTTCTATACGATAAGTATTTTAACCTCTTTTCCCATTTACTTAAAACAAAAACTGAGACGAAAGATTTTGTCTGAGGCGAACCCCTAATAAAATTTTATGGCATTTTAACGGAAAATTTTTCAACAAGGAGCATGCCGCGAAAAGAGGCTGTGGTGCAGTGGGTAGAGTGCTCGCCTGCTATGCCAGAGGTCTCGGGTTCAAACCACGGTCCGAGCAAAACACCAAAACAATTTTTCTAATTAGTAAAAATCCAATTATTGGGTTTTTTAAGAGCAGCGGTCACCTCTCGGCGGTAGGCGGCATACCCTCCGGGAGTATTTCTGCCATGAAAAAGCTTTTCACAAAAAATGCATTCGCCGTTCGGAGCCGGCATAAAACTGTAGGTCCACCCAATTAGTAGGAAAATCAAAAAGGAGCACACCTCGAATTGGGAGAGAAGCTCGGCCATAAAACTCGTCAGAGTTATAATAGCGCCATTGTATTATTATTATTATTATGCCCCGAAAAGAATAAGCAGTGTTTTTATACGTGCTTTTTCTCGGTAATAGTCCGCAGTTTTGATGTTTTGTTTGGCAAATTTGACAACAAATGTCTCCTAAGCTATAAGCCTCCGGCAAGTTTTGATTTCAGTTTTGAAATCTGTGAGAGCCCCTCTTCACTGCTGAAAATTTGATTTTTCTCGGCGCGTGCTTCCTTAATGGAAAGCCGACCCCATTTTTACCCTCAATTTCCTTCAAAATAATATTTTTTCACACCATCCAAAATAGTGCTCAAAATGGCTTTCTAATTCGAGTTTTAGAGGGTTAAGATATTCTACGAAATGCCATAACCCCACTAAACTCAATAGCAAAATTGCTTAAGCCGCAAAAAAGCACACAAAAAGCCTAAAAGCGAAAATTCTTTGTAAAGAAAAACCAAAACTACATTTGTCTAGAAAATTTTCCACGAATCAAATTTTAAATTGTGTTTATTTATTTAAAGCAACCAAAAATGTGCACTAAACTTGACAAATTAACTCTCATGTTTGTTTAACACATTTGTATAATTAATTAATTAATTGTTGTTGTTGTAGTTTGGCTTCTTAAAGCACTGCGCACAAAGAAAATAAATAAGTAAATATCTAAAAGGTTATTTAGTTTTCCAAAAACCTCAATTTCGTTTGACAAATTGCAAATTCAATGGCAAGGCATTAAAAGAAGAAGCGCAGCGTTTGTTTTGCCGGCATATAGAAGAATGAAGGAAAGAAAGAGAAAGTGAGTGTGAAAGAAGGAGGGGGTAAGAGTAAGAGAGATACCGAGACAAAGATAAAGAGTGTCTAACACACAATTTCCTTCAATAGCTTTATATTTTTCATTTTAGAAATACTGCATTTTTATTTAGGAAAGTACACCGGCTATGTATTATCCACCGACTTCAATAACATTTTTTATGGAGATTAATTACTTTACTTTTCAGTCATTTATCTGCTTTGATGGAGTCGAATTGAGTAAACTGTATTACATCGAACATTCTGCAGCAATAAAAGCTTCACAAAATTACTACCACCTTTTTAGCAGTTTAGCAAACATTGCACAGTTTGCCGGGGCGGACGGAATGTGGCCAAAAGGAACTTTGCAAGTTTTAGTATTTTATATATTTCCTGATCAGCAATGTCTTCTAGGGAGGAGAAGTCTACAGAACCGAGGCAGCTGAGGTGGACTCTGCCAAAAGCTGGAAATTAACAGAGAAGGTGTTCCCTCGAGCCAACAGCATCGGTTACATTGCATTGCGTGTACGCCTGACTCTGCACCAGTTCCATTTTGAAGGCTTGAGATGATGTCAGGCAGTGCACTGTTAGTGTGCCAACCGACATGCTGCAGTCTTCGCTAGCAGTAGTTTGCAGTTTTTCCATTGTATGGGCGAAGCGAGATTTTGGTGATCTTGCAGGATGGCAGGGCATTCCACTGAGAATGGCCTGAGTTAGGGGTCGCTCTTGTTTGGTTTTCCTTCAGAAGCGCACATCGTGGACGTTCTACGCCGTCAAAATCCAACTTCTTTGATTGGTATAAGCTTTTTAAGTCCAATATTACAGTCCTTCTAGACTTTAATGCCGCTGATGCTCCTAAATTAATATACAGGCTACAACAGTGGCACTCAATCTGTCCAAAATCTCTCATTAACACTTTGTAGTGCTGTCGAATGAGTGGTGTTTGCTTTGCTGAGGAAACTGCATCCAACACAATACTATTCACTTTGTTGATGATGTTATTCTGATGTAGTAAGATATGGAAGAACAAGATTTTCAACACAAGGCGCATTTCCGCATTTTAAAATAGTCGAGTTGGTGTTGTTGCTTTGAAGGTAATTTGATGCATAAGCGAGTATTCTTTTCATGCTTGGGTACGACAGAAATGCGCCTACAGACACTCAAACTGTCAATTTGAAGTGCCTACTAGCGCTGTATCCAATCTAGTGCTCGGCCTCTACTTATGATCATACCAACTTTATAAACTGTTGTTGAGTCTTGAATCTATAGATATACGCGTATAACAGTTCCAACAGAGGCTTTCAAACTGTTGTCAGTCCAATGAAAGAGTTGCCCTATAAATTAATATAAAATAAACTGTCAGAATTAAAATACGAGTAATAATCAAAAGGGATCACCAATTAAGAGCTTTATTATAAAACGTTTATAAAATATAAATCACTTTTAGTTTCACGCTTGTGTTTCTTTCTGTGATTTTTTTTTGTTTTTTTTTTTTCTTTTTTTTTCTTTTTCTTTTTTGTTTTCTTTTTGGCCAACC
This sequence comes from Urophora cardui, assembly GCA_960531455.1. Lineage (NCBI taxonomy): Eukaryota > Metazoa > Arthropoda > Insecta > Diptera > Tephritidae > Urophora > Urophora cardui. Next base: position 155,026,943 of record OY482672.1, on the reverse strand, counting down.
GACGTGCAAAATCTTTATTCGCAAGCGGCGCTAAGTGGGACAGTGTCCATTAGAGTTGTTTTTGTTTCACCTAAACTCAGTGGCGGCACTGCCACTTTATCACATAAGATATCTCAGTTTCGATAGACACTCTGCATGCGCGTTCCAATGTAAACTCACGTCCACACGTTTTCCAAATCTGGATAAAAAACCAAAAACAAAAACAAAGCGTTGTTGTCGCCTTATGCCACCAAAAACAGCCAAGTGCTGCTGCGACAACAGAGTTACAGAGAGATAACACATGTGTTTGCGTGTTTGTAGCTGCTTTTGGTAGCACGTTGCTATCTTTTAAATTCGCAGATTGCCAACAGACGCAGATCTTACCGCAAATCGTTAGTCTACCGATAAAGAGACACACAAACGTGTGTGCATTTAAGCTTTGCGTTTGTGCTTGTTTGCCTTTTCATTGACTTAGTTGACTGCTAAATTTTTTCTTTGTTTTTTTTTCTGCCTTGGCATGTTAACTTTTTTTGGTTGTTTATTCCCAAATTGTTGCTGACAGTATTTTCCGCCACTGAATTTATGCCTACTTAAATGCTTAAAGAAAAGTAAGCAACAAAACAAGCGAAGTTAATTTTATTATAAGACACACACAAATTATACCGTTTATTATACCCAGTTGTGTATTAATTGCGCTTTCGATTCGTTATCGAACAAGCGATGTCGGACTGCACAAAAATGTTCGTACTCATAATGAGTAGTGGCAATACTTGCCAGTTGGTTGCTGAGAATTTCCCTCTGGTCGCTAAATTTTACATACAAATTATGGGACATTTTCAAAAGATTTGATGAACATTTTTAAATTGCAACAGCTGCAATTTCTAAAAAAATTCCAGCATTTACCATCAATTTCCATTTTATTTGTAAAATTTCCCCGAAGGGAAATTTTTAAACGATGAGGGAAATTTTTAAAATTCCCAAAATTGTAATTTCTACAAAAATTACAGCATTCCCAATACTTTTGCAAAATTTCCTGAAGGGAAATTTTTAAATTATATGAGGGAAATTTTTAAAATTCCCAAAATTGTAATTTCTATAAAAATTCCAACATTTATTAACAATTTCGGCTATTTTCTTCAAATTTCTGTCATGGGAAATTTTTAAAAGATTTATAGGAAATTTTTTAAACTCCAACATTTGCAATTTCTATGATAATTTTAGCAATTGTTATCAGTTCCCATTACTTTTGAAAAATTTCTCCTCAGGCAAATTTGGAAAAGTTGAGCAAAATTTTTTAAATTCAGAATACTTAAATTTCTTTAGAAATTTCGGCATTTACTTTAAATTTCCATTACATCCAACATTTGCAATTTCTGTGATAATTTTAGCAATTGTTATCAGTTCCCATTACTTTTGCAAAATTTCTCCTAAGGATACTTCAATTTCTTTCGAAATTTCGGCATTTACTTTAAATTTCCATTACTTGCGCAAAATTTCCCTTACGGAAAATTTTTAAAAGACGAGGTAAATTTTTAAAATTACTAAATTGCAATTTTTATAAAAATTCGAGCATTTCTTATCAACTCCTGTTATTTTTGGCAAATTTCTCTTATGGGAAATTTTTAAAAGATTTGAGGGGAATTGTTTATATTCCCAAAATTGCAATTTCTATAAAAGTTTTAGCATTTATAATCAGTTTCCATAAGTTTTGATAAATTTCCCTTAAGGGAAATTTTTAAAAGATTTGAGGGAATTTTTTTTTTTTAATTACGGGAATTCTAATTGTGATCTCTTCTTCTCTCTCTATCTCTCTCTCTCGCTCGCTCTATTTCGCTCACTCACGCTTTGGTATAAAATTCCACTCCAGCCGAATTCCTATAACTTAACTTAGTTATTTACCTTTTTTGCTATTTTCAACAAAGTGCTCATAAGCAGATATGTATATGAACACATGTATTGACGTCTTTGAACAGGAGAAACCTCAATAACACTAAAAAAACATTTTGGCGAAAAAACCCCAAATTGTTAAAAATTATGCATGTTGTTTATGTTGGCATTTATTATGACAACAACAACGACGACAAGCGCCAGCAAAAAACAATCTGCTACGTTGTCAAGATATTATCCTCAAAAACAAAAACAAAAAAAAAAAAAATTAATATCAAAATCATAATCATATGCCGCTATTAGATTGTGTTATGTTATGACGTTGCCCCCCATAGAGACGCCGCGCGAATCTCTTCAAGCACCAGCCACCGCCTGCCACCTTCTGTGGTCTCTCGCCTGCCATTTGCCGTACTTCGCTGCGAAAATGTGAATGAATGAAAAAAAGGCAATTGGTGACGTTGTTTCTTATTGCTGCTGTTGTGTCTTATTATTATTGTCGTGTATTGAACGAACCAAACAATAAAGCAATCCACCACCAACCGGGGAGGAGGCATTGTTCAAAGCCTTGGCGGCTGAATGAATTAATCACGTTGCCAATATTTCATGTTGTCTTCTATCGACCTCACTCTGCTGCCTTAAATTTTTTCTTGTGTGCCTCCTTTGCCGAAGCTGCCATTGTTTCTTCCTCCACCTTGTTGTCCTCCGCCCTCACTCGCTGCGTTGCCAACATGAAAAAGTGGGCACATAATTATGCTCGTGCTGCTTCTTATGCTTCTTCTTATGCTTCTTCTTATGCTTTTACTTATGTGCTTGTTTATACTTCCACCGAATTATTTAATATTATTCATATAAGTATTTAGCCATTCATATTTCCATATTTATGAGCGCTGCGTAGTTTTTAGCTTGAATCTCTGTCTCCACCATGTTCGTTTTATTTTTAGCGGCAGTAGTTGCTCGCCACCGATGCTCTTTGTTAGATAATAATTTGACTAAAAAAGGATGTGCGCATTTCCTAATGTTGCTGCTGGTGGCGCCACCACGAACAAAAAAAGCCAACGCAGCAGCAACACCGCTTGACATCGAAGCACGCGCGTATGCCGCCACCTTGACAACGCCACCGCCAGATAGCGCTTGGCAGTTAATTTGTGGGGAGGAAGCATTGTAGGAGCGAGCGTTGTTAGTCAGAGTACAATAATATGTGCATTTGTTGGTACCGTGTGATAGGCAAATGTGTGTTTACCGGTGTGACGATAACAATTGTTACCCAATCAAAACGACGCATATCATCACGCGCTCATTCACCTCAGCGGCCGCGTTGACATAGTTCAACAAGAAACGTCGGCTCCGTTTATGGCATGGCAATATTGCATAATTAACCTCTGGTTTAACAAGCATATTATTGTTGTTGTTGTTATTATTTGTTCCTCTTGCACATCTTTTTGTTGTCTCTGCGTGATGAAGCAATGAGTGAGAAAATTTTGTATATGGTTGTGTACATTTGTATGCCTTTTGTGTGTGTCTATTTGTGAGGTAATTGTTTTTTAGCAACACGCAGGTTGCCATCTAGTCAATACTTAACATTAATTTTCCCACCTCAGCCAAGGCAGGAGGCGCTTCAACGGTAGCTTTTTTGTTTCTTCGTAACAAATTTTATTAACGAAAAATCGATAAGTATCTAATGGCGTTTTCTTTTCTGACAAAAAATGTTGCCCTTTAATATCTCAATTATCAAATTACGTAACATGACTTTCTATAAAATGGCTGAATTTGTAGTTAATGGTGCCCTCTTACTTAGTCAGAGGACAATATTCGTTGAAATCACCACACAAGCTTACAAAATGGCTAAGAAAATCAAACAGGGCAACATTTTTTCGAGAAAAGAAAACGGCATAATACAATTATGTATAGGTACATACGCTATACCAGATATGCAGGTATACCTATAGACTACACAAAAGAAAAGTTGTCGATCTATTCCCTTTTTATGGCATTACAGGACAACCGCAAATTAGCACAATGCAAAGATTTGGTCCGAGCAGACCCCTAGTGAAATTTTATGGCGAATAATTTTTTTAGCATATTTTAACATAGTGGGCCGTATTAATAAAAACGAAGGAAATACTTTTACTCAAGATTTTAGAAATTTGACATCAATTTGTAAAAGTAAAAGGTCTCAAATTTTAAGTAAAAGGAAATGCTCAGCTTTTATTATTCAAAATACCATTTTTTTTTAATTTCAATAATTGCAATTTCCGTTACTTTTACAAAATTTCCCTTATGGGAACTTCTTAAACGGATAGAGAGAAATTTTTTAAATTAGAAAAATTTTAATTACTATGAAAATTCCAGCATTTATAATCAATTCCCGTTATTTTTGCAAAATTATCCCTAAGGGAAATTTTTAAAAGATTTGAGGAAATTTTTTATATTAGAAAAATTGCAATTTCTATAAAAACCCAAGCATTACATCCGTTTCTTGTTATTTTGGCAAAATCTCCCATAAGGGAAATTTTTAAAAGATTTAAGGGAATTTTTTAAATTTAAAAAATGAAATTTCTATAAAATTGTCAGCATTTATAATCAATTTATCTTATGGGAAATTCTGAAAAGGTTGCAGAGAAATTTTTTAAATAACCAAAATTACAATTTCTATAAAAATTCCAACATTTATAATCAATTCCCGCTATTTTTCAAAATCAGCCTTAAGAGAAATTTTTCAAAAGATTTGAGGTGAATTTTTTTAGAATTACGACAATTGCAATTTTCATAAAAACTCCAGCATTTATAATAAATTTCAGTTATTTTTGTAATATTTCCCTTAAGGGATTTATAAAATATTTTAGGGAAATTTCTTAAATTCCAAAAATTGCAAACTCTAAAAGAATTTAATTATTTATTATTATTTCCCGTTATTTTTACACAATATCTCTTAAGGGAAATTTTTAGAGACTATGGAAATTTTTGCATATTCCCAAAATTGCAATTTCTATAAAAATATAAGCATTTACAGTCAATTGCTGTTATTTTTGCCAAATTCCTCTTTAGGAAATTTGAGGGAATTTTCTTAAATTCTCAAAATTGCAATTTCTATAAAAATTTACTGTTTCTTGGTCTAGGCTTTTCATCCAGATTCGATTTCATTTCGCCACCAGACAAAGAACCCTCAAATTATTGCGCACAGTGCAATTGGTAAAACCCTCGAGGCACAGCACAAAAAAAATCGCTTCTGTAAGTACTTCCTCCTCCTCCTCCTTCCCTTTTCAATTGGATATCATTGTATGAATTTACCTGACTATCACTACCCACCTGTCATTACCTATGCATATACATATATCCTCTTTTTTATATGCATACATCCATACATACATATTTATGTTTACATGCATTTGTCTCCCTTTTATTAATTGACAAAGTTTATCGAATAAAAGCGAGTCTGACATGCCAGTCAGGAGAACCGAACAGAACATCATTTGTTCAACTATTAATCGAATTGTATATACCTAATTGTTGGTTTTCTTTTGTTGTTGTTGTTGTTGTTGTTTGCAATTACACATCGTTAGCATAATTGTTGTTATAGTTGTTATTGTTGTTGCTGATATCTGTACTTGATTGCGCACTATCTACCTATCGCTCCACATCACCGCCACATGCCACAACACCACATGCCACACAACTCATCATCGCTAACGAGTGAAAATAATGATTGATTTGCGTGTTACAAATGCGTTACAGAAATTAGGTGAATGACAGTTAAAATACTAATATACAAACTGACGTAGTTACATCTACATACATACAATTTATGTATATCCTTCACATTTACTAATTTCACATCTGTTTATTGCTGATTATTAACACCTCAGCGCATTCTCCTCGAACGATAATAATAACTGCTTGTCTTCTACTAATTGAAATTAATTGATGGATTGTCGATTCGCCGAATCGGGGAAATTATTAAAACTTAGCCTAAAGTTGTTTTCAATCACTTTATTGATACATTCCTTGAATTGTTTACTTTTTGCGATTTAATATCTTTTAATGCTTTCGAGTCATGCGCGGTCCTTTCTGTTCCGTTTTGTTTGTCTTTTTAAAGAAACTTCGTGTCAGGCATTACTTATAGCCCGGCCTGTTATTTATTGATTAAAAATTTTATTGATTATTAAATTAAATTAAAACATGTTTTGTTTTTGTAACTCTTTAATGGTTAAAAGTTAATTCAATTAAAAAAGCACATTAATTAATCAATTGATTAATTTTAATTGCATGATTACTAAAATGATTTCAATTATTTATGCCACTATCACGAACACCGTCGGCGGTACCGAAATGACGTTTTCGGCAAATCGGCATTATGACAACCGACGGCTTGCCGAATTTTTCGAAGTTCGGTAAATCGGCATTATGAACACCGAATGAACGAACATTTTGACAGTTTTTCGTGCCGAAATTTGCCGCAAGTATTTGGTGGCCGCTGTGGTGCAGTGGGTAGAGTGCTCGCCTGCTATGCCAGAGGTCTCGGGTTCAAACCACGGTCCGAGCCAAACAAATTTTTCTAATTAGTAAAAATCCAATTATTGGGGTTTTTAAGAGCAGCGGTCACCTCTCGGCAGTGGGCGGCATACCCTCCGAGAGTATTTCTGCCATGAAAAAGCTTCTCACAAAAAATGCATTCGCCGTTCGGAGCCGGCATAAAACTGTAGGTCCACCCAATTAGTAGGAAAAACAAAAAGGAGCACACCTCGAATTGGGAGAGAAGCTCGGCCATAAAACTCGTCAGAGTTATAATAGCGCCATTGTATTATTATTATTATTATTTGGTTGCGGCGATTTTAACAAAATATCAAAAATTACAATAAAAGTTTAAGTAAATTATGTAAATTCATGTATGAAGTTGTAATAAGTGTTAGTGAGTGTGAATATATGTAAATACATTAATCAACCGGTCGCGAGAAGACACAAAAATGGCGTGGGTCCATTGCATTTTCCACCGCGATTGAATTGCTGTTATATGCAAAGAAAAACTTCAAAGAAAAAATTGTGAAATGATAAGAAGAGTGATTTACGTGCGTATGTAGGTTTTGGAAATTAAGATATATTTTCACCTAAGAATAATAATGCATTTTCTGAAGTTGATAATTATTGTTTGACTACTATAAAAAAGCAACTAACGAATTATGAATGTGTATTACCAACAATTTACGATTTTAGTAAAAATTTTCGTCTCAATAAAGACGCGTTCAAATAAATATTGTGGTGGAAGGTCGGCTTCAGTATAATGCGCCCGCAGTATTTGTTTTCAAACTTCTAAGAATGTTTCAATGAATCCTTCAGGAAAAGTTCTGTGAATGATAATTTTACTAGTTATAACACTCCCGACTACGCAAAATTACTATAAATCTCTCCAGATCTAACTCCAGAAAGGGAGTTCTGTCGGCTGATGGTTACTTTTCAAAGCGCGGCAGCCTTCGCAATGCATAAGGGTGCTCCACACCAAAATACTGTGTTATTAATGAACTATAAGTTTCCGCAAGATTTCGTTTGCATTTTAGTGATCCATCAGAAACGAAAATTCCAGTGCCGGGTACATTGTTATTGAAACTTTCCTCTGTTTTTGTATACAATTTGCTTTTATGTAGTTCAAAATAATTCTATGAAAAACAGAAAAAAGGACAAGGTAAAGATTTCTTTCACGCAAAATTAAGACTATTTTTTTACCTTCAGCCTTTAATTAAATTTACGCTTGTTTACTTAAAGTAAAAGGATTGCTATGATTTCTCAAAAACTTTCTTTCGTTCAGAGAAATCCTTTGCTCCTCTTCCTCTATTAATAAAGCTGCTATCGCAATAGAGTCCATTATTTTATTATTTAAATAAATTTTAAATAAATTTTTAGTAAAATAAAGTAAAAATGTTTTTAGTTTTATCAAAAAGATAAGAAACCTGAGAAAAATCCGCTCAATTTCGCATCAGCACTTGGTAACGCTGATTCGAACATAGTTCATATAGTTGGCAACACTTAACTTCGAACCGACGGGGTAGCTGATACGATTTTCGAGGAGTTCGGCACCGTGGCTTTCGGCGTTTAGGTAGTTCGTTCGGTGTTCGTGATACTGGCATTAAAATTATTTTCGACTTATTTAATTGCATGATTAATTAATTAATTAATTAATCAATTAATCGATTAATTATTTTTATCTTCGCCGGAAAATTTAAGTCAAGTGGAGCACACCAATCAAAGTCCTAAATGTCGTCATCGTGTACGTGCTAATTCGCGTGCGCTTGGCTTTTGGGTTGTTGCATGATGTGACAACGCATGCTCAGGCGAGACACATGCCAAATACGTAAATGCACTTGTTGTTGTTATTGCTTTATATACAGAAATTTTGTAATTTAACATACGTGCATTTACATTTTAAGCGCCATCCAGTCCGTCCGCCAGGCAGCCATTCGACAGCCGCCAAGTTTGCTGTTTGTTTTTTTCTTTTTATACTCAGCTGTACTAGTACACAGAGTATTATAGTTTTAATCACATAACGGTGGATTGTAACAGAATGAAATAATCGAGATAGATATAGACTTATATATATCAAAATGATCAGGGTGAAAAGAGAAATCGATTGAGCCATGTCCGTCCGTCCGTCCGTCTGTCCGTCTTTAAATACTCTAACTCGCGCAAAAATTGAGATATTTTGATGAAATTTGGAATGCAAGTTGGTATCGAGACTAGGACGGTTGGTATTGAAAATGGGCGAAATCGGACCATGACCACGCCCACTTTTCCTATATAGAAAAAATCGGAAATTTGGTATCTCAGTCACAAAAACTTATTGAAATCTGTTTATGACCACGCCTACTTTTTAACAAAGATATTTCTGGAACACCCTTTGGAAATTTGTAATGTGACATCTTTGTAACTGGAAGTCGTAAAGGAATGAAATTTTGCACAAAGAATAATATTCATATGCTTAGTTGGATGACTGATAAAAATTTTGAAAATGGGCGTAGCTACGCCCACTTTATGCAGCACTCGCTTTATATAAAATCCATCAAACGAAAACAAACAATGAAAGCATACAGCTGAGTATCTAATGCTCGATTCCACTCGAACTTAGGCTTCCTTACTTGTTTTTTTTTTTTAGTTTTTCTCGCGAGCTCATTTATTTCATTTTAAATGCTCGCGCCTGTCCCATAGAGATTTGCATCAATTTGGGATTAACTTGTGATTTTACTTGCGGCGCTGCGCTGCAGTGACAAACCGTAGGCAATTAATTGCAAATGAATTAATAAAAGATATGAAAATAAAATAAAATTGATGATAAAAAATGTAATACGTATTTTTAATGGTGCAGCAAAGAACAAGGCGCTTAAATAGATGAATATTTATTACTCATATCCATATTTAGTATGAGCTTTAAGGCAAGGAACGAAAATAATCACAATTTCTATGACTATTGCAAGAATCTTAAACACTTGGCTTTCTCACAGGTATTTGGTTGCAGATATCATATTTACATATGTACATTCAAACATACATACATAGATACAAACTTACATATATCCATATTTATACATCTATGGCAACAAATTGAATGACTTTATTCAATTAAAATTGGCATTGGCATTATTTGGCCGGCTGCTTGTCGGCTGCTGTTGCTGCTGCTGTCTGATATCTTGAACTACTTACTTACATATATATGAATATACCCTGCAGGGAACTCAATAACTAGTGAGCAAAATTTCTAGTTCCGAACTAGCGAAAAGGTGTCGAAAGGGAACTAGATCAATTGTAGTTAGACCCTCACCAGTTCAGAAGGAGTGAATTGAGTAACCATTATTAGACACACTTTGATTTGTATGCAATTTCGAAGTGACAAAAATTCTATGAAAATTTTTCGTTCGTTCAATTGCCGTCGGGTTTGTACATTTCTGCAATTCTCAGATGTTTAGTGAAGCATTTTATATAAAGAGTTTTGAATTTGCTTCTTGTATTAAAGGAAATGTTCCCCTCCCTCAGGCTTATTTTTAATTTTTTTATTACTTTTTAAATATTATTGTAAATTTTTATTAAATAAATAAATAAAAAATATTAGTTAAAAAAAAAAAAAAAAAAACGGTCATCCACCTTGACACCGACAGGATTCGAACCCGCGCCCATCAGATTGAAAGGCACATGCGTTAGCCAGTCGGCCATCGCGCCACTTGCATGAAATATGTCAAATGCTGCACTTAAGCGGTAGATGTAAAACTGTAGAATTTGTAGGTACTTGTAGCTAGTTCAGAACTATCGAAATTGTGCCAATAAACGAACTAGTGTAAACTGTAGAATTTAGTACTAGTTCGGAACTATCGAAAATGTAGTGCAGAGAGTGACAATTGACACCGCCTAGGACATCGCCGTGTTAAATTCGCCAGTTGATAATATGGAAAAGACATTAAGCTCGCACTAGTAGTGTCGAAAAATGCACTAGAAGCGACCTAGTTGGGAACTAGAGATTTTCCCTACAGGGTACCATCATACGAATATGTGTGTGTGCATTCAAGTGATTCTGAGTCATAATTAAACGCATGCCTGGCCATCAATTGCTTTACGCCATACAACGGTTGGCTGTCTGCCTGCCTGGCTGGCTGAATAAATGAATGGATGAATCGATGTCTACACTGTTGTTGCCTTGGCTATTCACCCAAGTGTTATGGTAATCGAATTGTATTTTATTGTATCGTAGATATTCGCGTGCCAAATTAGCTAGATTACGAACACGAGGCCGAGGCAGCAAATCACGCTAGTTTCAGGCTAGTGCAAGAACTAGTTGAAAAATCGTCAGTTTCGGTTATCGTTCTATCCCAAAGCAATGCTCTCAACTGTGTTTTTTAACGCGGCGTTATCGTACTTAGTGGCAATTCTCACCCTCTGCAGAAAAGTTCTAAACTACTTCCTATATGTATAGTCGTGGGACAGTTCATTAAATAATCAATAGTTCGAAGATAGTTGGAAAGGAAAAAGCACTTGAGACTTTACGCAATATGAATAGGCTCAATGAATGTCTTTGATAACTTAAGTGTCTCTCCCTCTACAGCAAAAGAATATTAAAGTTATCAATAACTTCATAAATGTTGCTCTAAATTAAATAAAAGTTTCCGAAAGTAAATCAAAAGCCCAATTATGCTCCATTCAAAAGCCAAAAGTCTGCTGTGTCAGTCAGATTTGCTTAAAAGTTTTCAACAATATTTCTGCAACACATTTATAAAAGTAACGCAATTTCATTTAAACAAAACAAAACAGCCCCTCCAAATCATGCAATACTCTTGCTCTTCTCTGTTATTGCAAAAACAAATGAACATGTGGCGTGTTAGAAGTGCAATATGTAGAAAGCAACAAGTTGATCCTTTAAAACTTAAGCAAATTAAAACACTCGTAACAATTTTACATTTTCCGTTTGCACTTGTCGGCATACAAAATCGAAGTGTTTCAAAACTTTCGGTTTTAGTTTCAGTTTCGGTTTGGTTGTGTGTTTGTATCGGTGTTAAGCACACTTCAAATGCACTCGACTTGTTAGCTATATATATATATGTATGTAAGTATGTATACCATATGAACTTATGGATACATGAAATCAATGCATACAGCTGTGGAAAGTATCAATGTAATACAATTGTGGCAAGCAGACAAAAAAAAAGGAAGTCCCAATTAAATTATATTTTGTAATCTTTTTTGAAGAAGAAAACATTTCGCTTTCGTCTTTCAATGGAAAATGGAATTTCACTTCCATTGTGAGAGGTTCACTTTCAAACATTTGGTTTATGAAATTTAGCATGATTCAGCTTGTGATTCGAGTATGAATGACGATTGAGAGAGCTAAATTATGTTACGAGCGCCTAGATAATGATACAGTTTTCGGATTTTTCGATTTTAATGATTATCTTAATTATCTTACAATTACCTGGCAATTAATAATCAATTATGTTTAAAAAAATTAAAAAATAATCATGATTAATATTCATTAAAAAAATAATCAATTATATTCATATGATGAAATATTTTTTTAATTGTATGACTACATATTATTCATTGCTTAATTATTTCTAATTGTTTGATTGTATTTAATTGCTTGATTATTTTTAATACTACGATTATTTCGTATTATAAAATTATTTCTAATTATTTTTCTTTCGTATGAGTAACACTTTTTCAGACAAGAACAAAAACAATTAATCAATTAATTAATTAATCATGTAATTAATAAAAACAATCGATTAATTAATTAATCATGTAATTAATAAAACAAATTAATCGATTAATTAAGTAGTTAATCATATAATTAAAAATATTAGCAAAAATATAAGATAATCAAATAATCTTATTAATTATATATATATATATATATATATATATATATATATATATATATATACAATGGCGCTATTATAACTCTGACGAGTTTTATGGCCGAGCTTCTCTCCCAATTCGAGGTGTGCTCCTTTTTGTTTTTTCTACTAATTGGGTGGACCTACAGTTTTATGCCGGCTCCGAACGGCGAATGCATTTTTTGTGAGAAGCTTTTTCATGGCAGAAATACTCTCGGAGGGTATGCCGCCCACTGCCGAGAGGTGACCGCTGCTCTTAAAAAACCCAATAATTGGATTTTTACTAATTAGAAAAATTTGTTTGGCTCGGACCGTTGTTTGAACCCGACACCTCTGGCATAGCAGGCGAGCACTCTACCCACTGCACCACAGCGGCCACAATCTTATTAATTATGCAATTAAAAATATCGAAAAATAATTGAAAATACATAATCAAATAACCATGCAATTAAAATAAATTAATTGACTAACTAATGAAACATTTTAATTTAATTAGCATTCAATAATTAAAAAAAGGTGATGGTAGTCGTATTTAATCATTAACAGTAACAAAAATAAAACATGCTTTAATTAATAATAATTAAAATGTTCAATCATTAAATAACATTTATATTTCATGTATGTATGTATGTAGATCCAAAAATATGCGCTTTGGTGGCAGCAATCATGAGCAATCAATAAAAAATATTATTAAAGCGCAGCAAAGCAGTGACAAAGATACCCAGTAGAAAAGAAAAGAAGTATTCCTCACTTAGCTATTCTAGCCTTTTTCGCACACATTTATTTTTAAACATACCCTGTAGGGAAAATCTCTAGTTCCGAACTAGGTCGCTTCTAGTGCATTTTTCGACACTACTAGTGTCAATTGTCACCCTCTGCACTACATTTTCGATAGTTCCGAACTAGTACTAAATTCTACAGTTTACACTAGTTCGTTTATTGGCACAATTTCGATAGTTCTGAACTAGCTACAAGCACCTACAAATTCTACAGTTTTACATCTGCCGCTTAAGTGCAGCCTTTGAAACACTTCATTCAAGTGACGCGATGGCCGACTAGCTAACGCATGTGCCTTTCAATCTGAGGGGTGCGGATTCGAATCCTGTCGGTGTCAAGGTGGATGATAATTTTTTTTTTTTTTTTTTTTTTTTAACGAATATTTTTTTATTTATTTATTTAATAAAAGTTTACAACAATATTTAAAAAGTAATAAAATTAATTACATAATTAATTAATAAAAAAATTAAAAATAAGCCTGAGGGTCCAGAAAAGCATAATTAGGGGAACATTTCATTTCATACAAGATGCAAATAGAAAACTCTTTATATAAAATGCTTCACTAAACATTTGAGAATTGCAGAAATATACAAAGCCGACGGCAATTGAACGAACGAAAAATTTTCATAGAATTTGTGTCACTTCGAAATTGCCTATAAATCAAAGTGTGTCTTATAATGGTCACTCAATTCACTCCTTCTGAACTGGTGAGGGTCTAACTACAATTGATCTAGTTCTCTTTTGACACCTTTTCGATAGTTCGGAACTAGAAATTTTGCTCACTAGTTATTGAGTTCCCTGCAGGGATATGGGGAAACAAATTTATTTGTCGATAGCGAATTTTCAACTCCGGAGCAAGCGTAATTTAGCACCGAGTAACATTGTCCAATCAACGTCGACGACCCGCGCAATTCAAGCCAAAAAGACAAAAGTCTAACGAGAATCAGTAGTCCGCCAATCGCCATTGATAACGTGAAAATGCAACAAAAACCAGACCATAACCTGTGGCAAAATCCCTATTTAGGACACCCTCAACTGAAGAATCGGACGATTTCCAAGGTAGTAAACTAGTGATAACTAAGCTGTCAACGTAAGCACATTCATACCAACAACAGCAACAACAAAACGAGTACCCAGATGGAAACTAAAATCAAAACCACTGTAGGCGCTGTGGATTAAATTTTCGGCAATAATGAGGATGGGAATGATTATTTCTTGTCCAACCAGGCTATCAAATGAGGCTATGAAATCAAATGTGTTATTACAATTAGTTACTGTCTCATGTAATATACATATGTATACATGTACATTTTTAAACTTGCAAATTAGCAAAAAAAACAAAACAATAAAAAAAGACAAAAAAAAATATATATTTTATTTTGGTTTACTGCGGATATTTCATCAACCATTCATTAAAGAATCAGCAAGCCCTCTTCCATTAGAAGTCATTAAGTAATCATCACACATTCAGCAGTGAACGTTCCTGTTTTCGAAATCTCTTTCTCAAATTCGAAAAGAGGCTCTCCCAATTTTTTTTTGTTTACTGCACACCGTTCATCAGTAGTTCATACAGAAGTCAGCGCTGAACAGTCATGCAGTGCTCCTCAATAAAATCACTGAGGAAGGCAGACCATTTACATGAAAAATTCATCAGTCTTTATATGAAAGTATTCATTGATGCCTCCTCAGTATGAGGAGAATTTCATCAGTGATTCATAAAGGATTCACTTCGGATTTTTACTGCAGGGTATATGCCATATAATCCATTGTAGTCACTTTTATATATGAGTAGTCATTTTGATCGCATTTTGGACACATAATGATTTATCGCATAAAGCCACCAAAGGCAATATATGATGTAAATATATTTATGTATGTAGATATAGCCACTAAGGACTTATTTACTACAAAGCAATGACACACACGACAAGCACGAGCAACAACAACAACAAATAACAACAACAAAAGCAGCAAATAAGAGGACAACACAACAAGCACGAGCATGACAGCAAAGCCACAACGGCAACAGTGGCTCACAGTGGCTTTAGCATGTGTGTGCATGTGCCAGTGTATTTCTATGTGTGCGCACCAATGGATAACGTATAGTATTTTATTGGCTATTCCATATGGCTGATTAAATGGCTTATATGGCGGGTATTAACAATAATGACATGTGATAAGCCCAACTATAATAATTAAAGTGACACGAAATGAAAAAAGCGAAAAAATAAAAATAAAATGAAAATGAAAATGGAACTGAAATTAAAAGTGATGACAATGACCAAAAACCCTGATTACCTATTTATTTATTTATTTATTTATTTATTTATGTGTGTACATACGAATTTGTGTGTGTTTTAATAGCATTTATATATGTATGTATGTATGTATGTATATGCATTCAGTCGGTAAAGAATTACTTACATATTTCAGAATGTGAACAAAAGAAATGTTGCATGACTAGCAAACATTTGTTGCGCCGCTTTTTTGATTTGAGAACATTACTTGAACTGATCGTAAAGAATTTTTAGTAGCAAGTTTATGATATTAGATTTAAGTGAATTTGAAATGATGAACTAATAAAGTTCATAAAAACTTTATTGTTAAATTTAACTGGTTAAGAGTTGAAAACGATAGGCAATTCCATAAGACTATAAAAAAAATAAAAAGTGGTTAACTAAAAAATCGGTTGCCTAAAAAACCGATTACCTGGAAACCCGGTAACCTAGAGAAATTAATTAATTTTACAACTAAGCAAAATCGGTTAACTAAAATCCGCTTCCGGTTACAATAAAAATAAAATAAAAAGTGGTTAACTAAAAAATCGGTTACCTAAAAAAACAGCTTAGCTGGAAAACCCGGTTGCCTAGAGAAATAAATTAGTTTTACAACTAAGCAAAATCGGTTAACTAAAATCCGCTTCCGGTTACAATAAAAATAAAATAAAAAGTGGTTAACTAAAAAACCGGTTACCTAAAAACCCGCTTAGCTAGAAAACCCGGTTACCTAGAGAAATAAATTAATTTTACAACTAAGCAAAATCGGTTAACTAAAATCCGGTTCCGGTTACAATAAAAATAAAATAAAAAGTGGTTAACTAAAAAACCGGTTACCGAAAAAAACCGATTAGCTGGAAAACCCGGTTACCTAGAGAAATAAATTAATTTTACAACCAAGCAAAATCAGTAACCTAAATCCGGTTCCGGTTACTGAAAAAACCGGTAACCTAAAAACCTGCTTACCCAGAAATTGCTTACCTAAAAATAGGTTAGTCAAAAATCGCTTACCTAAAAACCGATTATCTAAAAATTGGCTACCTAAAACCCGATTACCTAAAAAACCGGTTACATAGAAAACCGATGACCTAAAAAAAATAAATTAATTTTACATATATTTTTGTTTGTTCTACTTCCTTTATTCTTATTTTCTTCTCGAAATTATCGCTTCCCTCTTTAAGAAAACAAATCTAAATCACTACCATTAAATGCATTTAAATAAATGTAAATTGAAATAGTGAAAATAAAGTATTTAAATAAATAAACAACATCATGCTAAGTAATTCATTTAAAAGCGTTTTATTATACATACATATTTCCTTTCATTCACATTTCCCTAAAACGTGAAACTGCACATGTTCCCCAGTAAATTCTCGAATTCATTTAATAATTTCACTCCCCTCCATTAAAACAAACAAACAAACAATGACAGCCCCACAAAAAGCCAAAAGCGTTGCCAACTTCATTCAGCACGAGCATTTCGTAGTGTTATTGTTGCTGTTGTTTGTAGTTGCTAACATTTTTACGACTTGCACAAACACTAAATAAACTACTTTTCTAACTTCTATCCGAAAATCGTTTAATTTAACTAATAAAATTGCTCGCCGCTTATCCTTTTAGCATTTTCGCCCTTTTCTGCTATTCAAGTTTCTGCTAAACAACTCGTTGCTTTAGCTTTGACTTTTTAGCTTTTTCGCTTTTACTACTCTTGATAAACTTTTCATTCGCTCGCTCGTTGGTTCGCTCATGTCGTCGGTATGAGATTTGATGAATAAAAATTAATTTACGTGAATTGTGCAAATATAAAAGCAAGAAAAAAAGCAAGATAAATGCAAGGGTAGAATAGAAGTGCATAGATATGTATGTATAAGCATATGCGACATAGCACAGCGGGAAAGAAAGAAAGCCAAAAATCCGCAAAACAAATAGTTTTAAGAACTGCAATTTTTGTTGCTGTTATTTTTTTTTTTTTTTTTTTTTTGCTTCTCAGCGCAGTTTAAATTCCAATTTTAGTTTCCTTTATTCTTTCTTGTTTGCTTTTTTGCAGCGGAAATATTTTATATACGATCCCACATCTTGATAATCGACTAACTTTGTTAGAGGTGCGCCATGTATGTATGTATGTATGTACGTAAGCACCCACTGATAAAATTTCCAGGACTTTTCTCTCGAATACTCCAAGTTCCATCTTATCGGATGCTAAACGCATTCCTGCTTATGCGTCGTACGTACATTACCTAGTGATGGGCGAGTCCGAGATATTTAGACAATCGAGAGAATCGCCATCGTTGCAAAATGACAATCGAGTCAAAAGTTGACTCGCTCCTCGACTACACAATCGAGATGTTTTTGCGATTGTTCCGAGTTGGCGAGTCGGAGGTTGTTTCGATGACATCTCGACTACACAAGCGAGATGTTTTTGCGATTGTTCCGAGTTGGCGAGTCGGAGGTTGTTTCGATGACATCTCGACTACACAAGCGAGATGTTTTTGCGAATGTTCCGAGTCGGCGGGCCGGCTGTTGTTTTGATGATTTGTTTTAGTTGATAAAATAAACTGAATGAGTGTTGTTGATGAAGAAACTAGGATTGTTAATGGAAGTGAGGCAAATACATATGTAAATAAATGAACCAAATTGAAAAATATGCTATATATAGACGCTGCATTTTTGCAATCACAATTAAAGAGTGTCGTGCTTAATAAATACAATTAATTATTTAAACATTAATACATTAATAAATTTTCTGAAGTGAGACGCTTACGAAACAAATTAATTTTACGAGCAGTAACAACGGCAATAGATTTGTACCGCTGTGTTTCCCAGCACGGGTTTTGTAAGGGTAAATCAATCGCCACAAATTTGCTGGAGCTTTCCACCTATGTATCAAATGGATTTAGACACAATAACTTTACAGATGTTATTTATACAGATTTTAGTAAGGCGTTTGACAAAGTTTGTCACCATTTACTCATTCAAAAGCTGGATATGCTCGGTTTTCAGCCTGGCCTACTTCGTTGGATTACCTCCTACCTTGTATGTAGAACACAAAGGGTGATTTTTAAAAATACTTTCTCCGAAGTGATCAATGTTTCGTCAGGTGTGCCACAGGGTAGCCATCTTGGACCGATTCTGTTTTTGCTTTTTATTAATGATATTTCAACTGTAATAAAAAAACTCAAAAATTCTTATGTACGCGGATGATATAAAACTTTTCAAGTCATTCTCATCAATCGAAGATAGATTTTTGCTTCAAGAAGATTTAAACAGCTTAGTAACTTGGTGTGACGTAAATAATATGCCACTTAATTTGAATAAATGTAAATGTATGTCTTTTTCGCGTAAAAACATTCAACCAGCTTCTTATAATGTTCTTAACTACTGTCTTGAGCAGGTCGACGATTTCTCGGATTTGGGTATTACAATGGATTGCAAACTTAACTTCAATCTTCACATCAATATTACTGTAAATAAAGCTAGAGGTATTTTTGCGTTTGTTAAGAGATGGTCGAAGGAATTCAATGACCCTTACGTGACAAAAACTCTTTTTACAACGTTAGTTCGGCCTATTTTAGAATACGGCTCCATAATATGGAACCCTCAGTACAAAATTCATGCAGACCGTATTGAATCCGTACAAAAGCAGTTTTTACTTTTTGCTTTAAGACATTTTCGGTGGGACGATCATTTTAATCTGCCATCTTATACTAGTCGTTTAAAACTCATCAATCTTCCCACACTAGCTAGTCGTAGGGAGATGTTGGGAGTGATATTTATTACTAAACTATTAAGAGGTTCAATTTCAAGCCCGTATCTTCTTGCAGAAATTAATTTTAACATCCCATCTCGAACATCAAGACATTACAAACCGCTGTTTTTAAAACATTGTAGAACTAACTTTCAATTAAATGAGTCTCTAAGATGTCTATGTAATAATTACAACTCTCACTATAATTCGTTTGATATTTCCGATTCCCTCTACACTATAAGGAATGTTATCCTATCCTCCTGAATAACTGATAACTAACTCTGTAACTATCTTTCTTTTCTATTTACTCAGCTGATGATTTTATTCTGTAGCTGAGCAGTTTTAGATCTCGACGCTTAAAAACTCCTGCCTTTCAACACGGGTCGGCAAAAAAAAAAAAAAAAAAAAAAAAAAAATCCGCACGTCATGCGGATGCGCCCCTCGAGCGGTAGGGCGGGTGGAGGGCAAACGTTGGGGTTATTATTATTATTATTATACTTTTTTAAGCAATTTTGATATTCAAGCGGCAACAACAAATGTTATGTATTTTTTGCAGCGAGTCCGAAATGTAGGGTTGCTTTGAAAACGAGAGGAATCATTGGCGAGTCCGAGATGTTTTAGCGATTGTTTCGACTGACGGCCATTTACGACTTGACTCGAATACGAATGAAAACCATCGAGAGCATTAGAGATGTTTCAACAATCGAGAGAATCGAATAAAACATCTCGGACTCGCCCATCAATAACATTACCCAATTTTTTTTTTTTTGTTTTTAACTTTTTATTTGACTTTTGAGTAGCCCCGCAAAAAAAAAAAACTCAGCCCGAGGAAGGCTTGGTCGTCCACAAACTTCTTCAGAAACGAAAAAGAAAGGCAATTTGTATCGTTTCATATAAAAAGTGATTAACGAAATTAATGAACGTGGTAAAAGGTTCTCAGGTCACTCGAAAAGAGCTTATTTAAGTGCTTCTTACTCCTTCAGTTTTCTGCTGGGTATATTTGCTTGTAAATATGTACATATGTAAGTATTTATGCATCTGACACTGTAAGGGAGCTGGAGTTTTCAATGGCAACAAAATTCTTTTGAAATTCCATAAAACAATAATTGAATTGCAAAGCAACGTTGCTAAGGGTGATAATGGAGACTTTAAAATAAATTGGGTTGAAACTGAAGCAAAGTCAAGCTGAAAGCTTTTTGCATAGCTTTTATAATTAAAGCTAAAGTTCCTACGTAAGCAAAAATAAAAAGTTTCAAGCTGAAAAGAAATAATAAATGAAGTATGTTTTTTTGCGTGAAAATATTCTCACTGCATGATTTGCTCAAAAAATAAGTGAAAAATTATAAAATTCTAAATTGGACAACAATGTTTAATGTGGTGTGTACATTAAGGCGGAGTGAAAATTTTTTTTCGGAAATTCAATTTGTTCCAAAGCCAGAACGGCACCTTTCTAGCTCAGAAATAAGCCTGTAAAATTTTATTGACCTACTCGTATGTTTAGAGGCCCCCAGCCCCACAAAGTAAAAAAAAAATAACACGATCTGGTACAAATGTAAAATTTCTAAAATTATAAAATCAAAAAACGAAGTATGAGGATTGATAAACATGGCTAAGTTGAGTATTAAAGTGAATATTTTGTTTTTGGAAACAGCAACAACAAAAGTTATTAAAGGTCAAAGTTTATATTATGCATTTTTTAAATTGCAATTACTTTAAAACTGCTGAACCGATTTCGAATATTTTTACACCATCCAATAGGTATTTTGATTCCCTTTAATTTGATATACATCATTGCTGGTACGTTCAAAAAAAGAACAAAAAAAATCTCTATATGTTTTCACTCCACCTTAGTGCACATTAAGTAATTGTTCTTATGTATATTCAAAGTAATTGTGAAATTAACGTGCAACATGAAATCAAAGAAAATAAAAGGTAAACACAATACCCAAATCTAACCACATAAACACACAAGTTTGTAGGTACATGTGTACCTGGCTAAATTCACCGTCGCGTCGCCTGTCTGTGACTAATGTGCACACGAAGAAAGATGTTACGTAAATGAAATTTGCGCCAACAACAATCAGCACAAAAATCTATCTCACTTAAGCCTCGGTTGTTGCTGCTGCTAACGATATTTCTGCTGTTTCTCCTTCTTCTTCGTCTTTTTCTTCTGCTTCCACTTCCTGTTTGATGCGCTGTAGGTAATGATAATGTTTATGATAATGATTATGACAGCAATTTGTGATAAAAACAAAACAAGAAATGAAAGTGTAACAAACGGAGATGAGACCACAAAAGACTAGGAAGGAAGAGAGTAAGTATCTACAAGTGAATGAAAGTGGGTTGGTGTGGGTTAGAGCAATAACAAACAACGATGAAGATGGAGATGATGTGTTGATGTCGTCGTGATATCAGCCGTAGCATTTTATGCCAAGCGGCTTACTTTCAGTGTGTCGATGATTGCGATAATGTTGTTTTGGCCATGCTGACGATGATCATGATTCATGATGCTGATGACTGTGCAGAGAGGCTGGTTGGTGATGATTTTTAATATGATGAGATGTGAAATTGAGTTGATGCTGTTATATCACCTTGATTACACCTTTACTGCGACACATCAAAACATGTTCAAAACAACATCATTTACCTCTATCAACGCAAAGCAAGGCAAGGACGACAATAAAATTTGTCAGACTAAACACACACACATATGTACCTACATTCATACTCACATGCACAAAAAACATGCTCAAACTCATGCACATACAGGTAGAAAGTATTAAGTAAGTTATTATAACAAAAGCTGGCATAATAACACAAAATCTCTCGTTAAGTGTAAACTGTGTTGGATTGTTTTGTGTGGGAGGTAGATAAACTTTTGTTCTCACATACTCACCTCACAACTTTCCCACTTCTTGTTCCACTTAAGTTAATATACGCCATATTGTCTTGCCTTGTCGTTGATGTCTGGATAATATTGAAGAGGACATAATAAATAGGTTCACTGAGGAAAAGGCAATTGTAACAAGTAAAAGCGCGGCTGTCTTCGGCCGTACCGAAGACTTCATACCTTTCATGAGTGGGGAAATGAAAAGTTACCTATGTATGTACATAGCCTGATTAAGTTTAATTTATAATTTTAATTCTGTGGGTTATTTATGGAAAGATTTATTAGAAAAAATGTCCATATCTGAACAATCGGTTGTATGGGAGCTATATGTTATAATGGTCCGATCTTGACAATTTCCGGTAACCCCGTTTGGGTCCATGTGGGTACAAATACTTCAAAATTTCACGCCGTTAGCTGTTAAAATGGAGGAGTTATACACCAAAATGTGTATATCTGAATAATCGGATGTTGTGGAACTATATGTTATAGTGGTCCGATCTTGACAATTTTCGGTAACCTTGTTTGGGCCAAAATGGGCACGTCTACTTCAAAGTTTCATGTCCTTCGCTGTTTAAATGGGGAAGTTATGCACAAATTACATCCAAAAATTTCATGTATATCTGAATAATCGGTTGTTTTCTATATGTTATAGTGGTCCGATTCGGCCGGTTCCGACAAATGATCAGCTGCATATAACAACATACCTGTATTCCGAATTTCATTCAGATATCTCAAAAACTGAGGGACTAGTTTGCGTTCACACAGACGGACGGACGGACAGACGGACGGACGGACAGACGGACATGGCTTAATCGACTCAGCTTGTGATTCTGACCATATCGGTATATATTTTGGTGGGTCCCCCACTCTTCCTTCTGGTACTTTCGACAAAAATTTTTTGGCACTAAGTTATAATACCATTTCATTCTCATGAAAGGTATAAAAATAACTCCCAACGGTGACAATGTTACATTTTTCAATGTCAACTAATTTCTTGTTGAATCACACTTTTTTATAGTTAAAGTAAATATTTTTCTGTTAGATTAAATGTAAAATATTCAATTTAGAAATAATTCGTAGTTAAAAATAATCTAACAATATAAGCAATTTCATTACAACATCAACATTTCCAATTTGGCATGGCTACATTGTCAACTTAAAGTTGGCATTGTTGATCTGACGTTCAGAAATTTTACTCTGGTGTAGCTTAAAGTGGGCATTCTCGATTTGACGTTGAGAAATTTTACTTCGATATGGCTACATTTTCAACTTAAAGTGGGCATTGTTGATCTGACAAATTTCAAATGCAAACGTGTATACAATTTGTAGCCGAAATTGAACGGCGTGCGTAAAAAGCAAACTCGACTCCCAATTTTTGTTTTGCGTGACAGTGGAATTTAGATTGTTTACAAAAAATTAAGCACTTCCTTTCGATATCGTGTGTATTATATATTCTACAAAATAACAAAGTTTCCTCGGATTTTCTATCTTGTTCCGGCAATGAGTGAGGTGGAGAATCATGCGGCGGATGCCCAGGGAAAACTGAAAGGCATATTAATACAGATTGGTGGCATATTATTGGGTGGATTTAAAGTGTTGGCGATTGCTGTGAATGAGCATGCGTTAGTGGAGCTTTTTAAATGAATTCTAGAAGGCCTAATAAAAGGGTCGGCTTTACATTAAAAAACCACGATCCGAGAAAAATTACTTTTTCAGGGCGCTCTCACAGATATCAAAACGCGAAATCAAAATTTGCTGGAGGCTTATAGTTCACGAGACATTTTTTGGTAATTTGTTGGTAGTTACCGGCTGAGGGTTATTTTTTAAAGCGCAGCCAAAGGCCGCCAACGGGAAAATTACAACAGACAAATTACTTTATCAAGGAATATCTCCTCAACTATAAGCCTCCGGCAGGTAAGACTTTTGTTTTTCTCGAACCGTGGTTCCTTAATGTAAAGCCGACCCTTTTTAGTAAGCAGATTGAAATCTGAGCCAAACTATTATGTATTACTATCGGTTTGTCCGTGTTGAATGAAATTTTTGTAAATATGTTGACTGTGTAATCTATTAAAATAACAAAAATGTACGCTACATTTGTGTTTATCTAAATAAAAAAAGCAATGATTTCTATAACATACACTCTGCGTTTTTAAATTGAAAATAGATTTATATTTCATATTAACCTAGTCAACAATGCCGTTTGGTAACCCATCAATAAAAGAGCTTTCACCTAACATTATAACAATTTCAAATTGACAATTCAATTTTGTTTCAAATAATCTTCACTTTGAACTAACAACGATACCTACTTTGCATCGACCAATAAAACGTTGAATTAAAATTTTAGTTGTTCTTTCATAATGGAATGTGTTTAAATTGTCAATGTCCTGATGCATTATTCACTCACATGATATGTTAAATTGGCAATCGTCACAGTCATATTAAATATAAATGCGGTTGTTTTCATTGTAATGTTTGTAAAATCGGAAAATAACAATTACCTATTATATTCGATGCAACAATTTTCAAGGTAGGCTGACTATCATGACTGTTTTTTGTTGAGTTGACGTCGTTTTTGTTGAATATACGTTGTTTTTTCCCTCAGTGTAGGTATTTGTGTATGTATATAAGTACATAAATTAAGTATTGAACGAGCCACTCTCACCATATCAATATTGTTTACATTTAGCCAATGACAAAAGTTACAGGTGCTTTATTGGGCTGGCCTATAACGAAGTACATACATAAGTGTAATTTCTGAAATTTAATTTTAATAGTGAACTGAGCACTTTGAGCTCGGCTGATGTGTGGTATTATTCGATACTGCATACCACATATGGACCGATTATTCGGCACCTGAAGGGCTTAGAAATGAATTTATGTCAGCACAAGCCCTAAAAATAGGGGCATTTATGCCATAATTAGTTTCTAAACCTCCAAAATTTTATAGTTTCGAGGTGTCGACGGGAGGTTTAAAATTTAAAATATGTTCTTTGAGCAAGCAAGGCAATTAATAGAACCCAACAATTACATTGATGATGAATGAGCATGATAAAATGTACATACCTTCTACTTTTAAGAGTTTGGAGGTCAGTCAACAAGCGACGAGATTGGTACGTTGGTAAAAGCTTTGAAAAATTTTTTTGATTGGGGCGCAAATCGCAGAAAACCCCCTTCTGAACTCACTCAAGTCGATGAGAGAGTCAAATTTGGAAGAGCCTCTAGATTACGGTGTAGCGTCGTCTAGGAAAGTTTGAAGTCGAGAAGGTGCTCGCGCTGCCGACAGCCAATGAATACTAGACTCGGCTGCTCTCCGCTAGTAATCCTCGATCAAACGATGTATCCGAGGAATGGGAGCCTATCGCTCATGGACTTCGTGAAGGTTTCAAGACCGGGGCAAAATTCCACGGGAACTACAACGGAGTTCTGGCAACTGACGTCCAGAGGGTACTTAAGTTGTGGAGGGACCACTTCTCCTCCTCGCTATATAATAAGAATAATAAAGCATACCGGTCACTGAAAATTTGCTAGCCGAGCTATTCAAACATGCCGGCGAAGAGTTGATAAGGTGCATTCATCAATTCATATGCACAATATGGTCGGACGAGCGCATGTCTGACGACTGGAACTTACATACGTGTGCTCTGCCCAATTCACCAAACAGGAGACTCTACAGTAAGCGCCAATTATCGTGGGCTAAGCCCCCTGAATACCAGATATAAGGTTTTAGCTCATAGTTCCCGTCCTCATGCACGACACAGAAGCATGGACGGTGTCAAAATCAGATGAGATGGCACTTGGAGTATTCGAGAGAAAAGTTCTTCGGAGAATTAATGGACCTTTGCGAGTTACCGACGGCAGGTGTTGGCAGAGATTTAATGATGAGCTGTACTAGTTTGCATCATACTTACCAATGAAAGTAACTAATTAAAGCAAATTGAATGCTGCAATTTTTATTTTTATTTATTTTTTTTTTTTACAAAAATTTAGTATTAGTGTTAAAACATCATACTTTGTGCCATTAAAACGGCGCTAATATTTTTATTACAAAATCAACAAATATGAAAAAAAAATTAACAGAAAATAAAAAAAAATTATTATTTTTTTACACGTAAAAAATATAGAATATAAAAAAACAAGCTCAATATATTAGTTCAGTGATATGCTTAAAAGATAATTAAAAAAACGATTAAAAATTAGTAAAGAAAGTACAGTCAAATACACTAAAATAGGGACGCAAGAGAATAATACATGGCAAAAATGCTTAAGTTTACTAGGTAAGTAAAGAGTATTTGTAAAAATTTAACTTCAGTACAGTTGTGTTAGTTGCAAAAGGAAAACAAAATTGATTAAATAAAGCAACTAAATTAAAGAAAAAATATAACAATCATGAAATACTCGTACTAATGATGGCCACGTGAAAAATATTGCGAGATAAAACTAAGTATTAAGGGAAAAAATACACATTTATGCTCAATAACAACACTGTGCAATAGTACTTTTGGAGGCGTGAAAATTCCCACATACACAGTATGAAAGATCCACTACCCATATAGTGGAACACAAAAATTTTAAATTTGCCATTATTTTCTGATGCAAAAAAAAAGTTTAAAATACGTATTGCAGAGAAATATGTTCTTTAGGTATAGTGTGGTCTTTTGGGTTCTTTATGAAGAGCCTTTGGCTGAGAAGACCCCTACTAAAATTTTATGGCGAATAATTTTCTACATTTTGGCCCTCTAGCGACCTTGAAAATACCATTTTTTGTGGACTATTTTAAAGAGGTGTCAAAAGACCTCTTTGCGATGGTGTTAGAGGGTTAAAGTATTTTACGAAATTAATGCGAGTGAAATTTTGGTAGATGCCTGCTAACAACATATTTCTATAAGATATCGTCGGTCTCTTGCCAGAAACACGAATATGAAAATTTTTTTAAGTGCGATGTCTGCTCTTTATCGAGTTTATATTGATGTAATAATAATTAACTTTTGTACAAATGCTTGTGTAAACATATATACATAATATGTACGTGTATGTACATAAGTATATCTACAAATATTAATTATTATTATATCAATATATACCCAATAAAGAGCAGACATCGCACTTAAAAAAATGTTCACATTCGTGTTTCTGGCAGGAGACCGACGATATGTATTTTAACCTTTTTATAATAAGCTGTACTAGTACACAGAGTATTATAATTTTTCATTTATTTTAAAATCACTCACCAAAAAATCGGTTACTGAAACCCGATTACTTTCATTTATTTTAAAATCACTCACCAAAACTAGTTACTAAAACCGGTTAATTGAAACCCCGGTTGCGAAAAACCCGATTACTCCGAAACCGGTTACTTAAAAAAATCGATCAGATAAAAAATTGACCAAATGAAGCAAAACGGTTTGGGGTTTTCCTATAGGGGTAGTGGTGGTCTTTCACTCTGTTTAGAAATTATTCCGCTCCCAGACAACAACACTCAAATTGTGTCACAGTGTAATTAAATAATTATTTATTTATAATTCAAACTAAGTATCATATAAAAAAAAAGTGTAAGAGTCATTTTTATGATGAGTGACATGATTCAAATGATTCAAACACCGTGATACCACAACCACGGCTACAACTGGCGAGCGCAAACTGCTTGAGAATCTCATAGCATTTTCTTTGCAGCGCCAAAATCACGCGCCCAACACCTAGAATTACTCTTACAATTCCAGCAAATGCTACACCCATCTCAATATACCCAGTTTTGGGTTATGTTAAAAACAAATCCAATGTTGCTTGCTCTGGATATTCATGCAGAAAATCACTAAATGGATTGAAGGAGGAGTCCAAGGCCGCCAGCGGACTAATGCATGTCGTAGGCGGTTGTTCCATGGAAAATTCCAGCGGCTGTGGCGTCGTCGCACCCAACAACTGCAAGCTCAGCTCCAACGGTGTGTCCACATCAACACCGCCCGAAATGCACGAGTAATCCACGAATGATGATGGCTTTTTGCACACTGTACCAGTGCCAGCGCCAAATAAACTATCGAAATTATCCTGCAGAGGACTATTGCAGGGATCGGAAAGATGCAGCGACTCGCCATCCGATTCGAGTGCCAAACTGTTCAGCTCCGACATGGAGGACGGCACAAAGCTTTGCGTATAACTTGGGCTGTCGTCGTCGTCGGCGTTTAGGCTGTCCAAGAAAGTGGCGGATGAATGTGAAGAAAGTGAATCAGCGCTGCATGTTGTAGCAAATGAGCCGACGAAAGAAGAAGAGGAGGCGCGTGAGGTTATCGACGAGCATGCGGAGGACGAGTTGAAGGATTGGCTGACATTTGCAGTTGGCGCATGTGATTGGCGGGGTATTGTTGGCTGGCGCGGCATAACAGTTGCTCCGCCGCTGGACTTTGGCTGCTTCTTTTTACGTTTCGTCGCCGTCAAGCGCTTCGTAGGCTTTTGCTGCGCCAATTTGTTGTTATTTGTTGTTGCCTTTGCACTTTTTGTTGTTTTTTGTGCATTGCTTTTGCTGCATTTTGGCGACGACGTTTTCGCTGACGACTCTTGCTGCAAGGCGGCGACATTTGTTGCCCACTCGCCACGCTCGTCCTCCCACTCGCCGTCCCCTAAACTCGACGTTCTCCACAAAAAGTCCACTGGCAAATCAGCTTTCAAGCAGCCGCCGCCATTCGGTTTACTTAGCACGTCGTTTAGCAAATTTATATATTTCATAGCCAAACGGAGCGTGGTGATTTTGGTGAGCTTCTCGTTGGTGGGTCCCGTTTCAACGGCGGCCAAACTTTGTGGCACGCATTGCCGCAAATTCTCAAAGGCGGTATTGATTTCACGCATACGCGTACGTTCGCGCGCATTGGCGGTTTTTCGTCGATATTTGCTGAGCGGTGGCGCTTTCGATTTGGTGGCCGCGGCGGTCGTTGTGGTGTTTTGTGTGCGTTGCTGCTGCTGCTGCTGTTTGGGTCCTGTTGCTGTTGCGGTCGTCATAGCAATATCATCTGAAAGGATAGATAGTAGATACATAGATGGCGTGATTAGTTTTAGTGCTTTGGTTGCACTAATTGCAATGTACGTGTGTTTACTTATTTGGCGTATTTGATTGCTTGTTTAGTGCTTACCCTTGTGGCTTGAACGTTTGGGCAGCTCGACCACACTCGCCAATCCAAGTCTACGCTTTTGGCGTTCGCGCAACGCATATTTCTCTTTACGACTGCCGCCGGTTTTGTTTGTTTTGCTGCAGCCATCAATTCGCTTTGTGTCGGCCGCCAGCAGCGGTGTGTAATCGTGCATTTTGTGTTGAGTCGCTGTGGATTTCATTATAGGAATAGGAATTCTGTAATGAATGGAAAAAAATGTTGTAGTTTTAGGTTAAAGCGGTTTCGATGGATAGGTACAGAATGCAGTCAGAATAAATGAAAAAAGTAAATAGATCTCTTAAGCTGTAGTCTGACCTAGAGCAGCAAAGAATAGACATTATGCCATATCAAATTTCAGCGAAAATCTATCAATACTTAACAGCTGCAATGATAGGCATAAACGACGTACCCAACTCAGCCATGAAAAAGCTTCTCACAAAAAAATGCATGCGCCGTTCAGAGCCAGTGTATAACTGTAGGTCCACTTAATTAGTAATAAAAACAAAAATTAAGGGACAGTTTTTAGGTAACCGGTTTTTTATTTAACCAGTTTTTAAAGTTATTAGTTTTTAAGTAAGCGGTTTTTAGTTAACTGGTTGTATAGGTAACCGGTTGCTTAGGTGAACAGCCCTTTAAGTAATTGGTTCTGAGTAAGCGGCTTAAGGGTAACCAGTTTTTGAAGTAAACGGTTTTAGGTAATCAGTTTCTTAGGTAAACGGCTTTTCTAGGTTACCAGTTCTTCAAGTAATTGGTTTTAGTTAAGCGGTTTTTTAAGTAATTGGTTTTTAGGTATTCGGTTTTCTAGCTTACCAGTTCTTTAAGTAATTTGTTCTTAGGTAAGCGGTTTTTTAGGTAACCATTTTTGTTTAGTAATTGCAAGCAATCCAAAGAAAGCAATGCACGGTATTTTAATGAATTAAATTAAGCTTCAAATTCTGTTATAGCATGTCTATCTGAAATATCACTCTCGAGACATATAAAATAGATGCCAGTTTCAGGTAGCCAGTCTTTAAGGTAATTGGTTTATAGTTAAGCATTTTTAGCTAATAGGTTTTTTAAGTAAGCAGTTTTGTTTAGTTGTTGCGAGAAATCGAGCGAAAGTAATAGCAGCGTGGGCCAGCTTTTTGGGTAACCAATTTTTTAGCTAAGCGGTTTTTTAGATAAACGGTTTTTTAGCTAAACGGTTTCTTAGGTAACCAGATTTTAAGGTACCCGGTTCTTAAAGTAATTGGTTTCTAGGTAAGCGGCTTTTATGTAACCGCGTTTTAAGTAACCGGGGTTTTTAGGTAACCGGTTTTTAAAGTAACCATTTTTTTTTTAGTTGTTGTGAGGAATGCAACGAAAGTAATGGCCCACGTGGACATGCCATTACATAGATGTTTGCCTTAGCGATGACTTCGTACGGTTAGTAGACGGAGGGGAGGCCGGCCTTGGTTTAAGCTAAAACTACAAAGCTAACATTAGGAGTTTGTATTAGCATATATGTATGTACCTGTGCCCCATACATACATATTTATGAACACATTTATCCCATACTTATAAGGTAACACACAGAATTAATGCGCACGCGCACGAAACTAAGTCAAGGATATTGGTCCAAACAAAAACAACAACAACGTCTCTGACATAAAAAGGAAATTTAAATTAACTTGTACACACATGACAATTTCAAGTGATTGTTTATTGGTTAACGATCACCTAAGATGCAAACAATAACAACAACCATTTCCAATAAGGAAAAAGCCAATGAAAATGCAATTGACGTTTCAGTTTTGGTTTGGTGATTTTCTTTGATGCACTTTGTTGTTGTTGTTGTCGCTGATCTAAACGCTAACAACGGCTTAAGCACACTTTTAAATTTTACTTACATATATTTTATTAAGCGTATTAATTCTTTTATAATACATACATACATACATACATACATATATGTATAAGCTAAACACGATTGTTGTTGTCGCTGCTTTTGCGTTTTATGGCCAATTTCGGCCTGACTGGCCTGGTTGGTTGGCTTTCGTGAGAATCCATTGCTTGTTTATGTCAAACATGTATGCCATGAAACTTCCTATTTAGGCAATGAAAATGACAAAATCGGCAAAATCGTTGGCGACTGCCAAAAAACAAAAAAGACAACCAAGACGGCGAAGAAATATTTTGTATATATTTGTTGTTGTTATTGTTGTTGTTGCTTATTGCCAATCTTATATTGCTTAATCCAAGATTCAATATGACGCCACAACTCACTCATTCACTCATTCCCTGACTCGGTCAGTCATTGATTTGTTGTGTGGTTCGTGGCACAAAGCAAAGCGCCCTGTCTAATGTTATGTTCAGACACAACCTTAATTGAACATTAAGAGCCTTCATTCAATTTTCAAGCCCAATGATTCTCAATTTACCATACAAAAATTGACCAAGTTAATGCTTCATTAGAAATTAATGAGTTGTTAATGAAGAACAATTCTGCATGCAACCCTGTTAAAAGGCGTGTTTCATAAGTAAAATGAAATGTCATGAAAAGAGAAATGTGATTAGCGTCAGTGTCCACTAAACAGGTTGGTTCGTCAGATCAGCTGCATTCTTGTTCTTCTTCATCACCTACCAAATTTGTTTTTATTTCTGCTTATTTTATACATGCATTCGTGTTTACGATTGGTAAAAATTGTGAGATGAATGTCAAATTATTTCGTCCTCCTTGCAATTTTGACATTTAGGTCACGAGAGTTTGATATTCAGCTCACGGCGTGTATGTGTGTATGTATCTTGAGCCGACCTGTTAAATGGGCCAAGTAAATTAAATATGTCTGAACACCAAATCTAAAGATGTTCAATCAACCCCAATTGACTTAATTAATTTTTATGTCTGAACATGATATAATGTGTCTTCTAATAAAAAATAATACATAATATTTAATCACGGCCGCATTGTACTACTGCTGGACATTTAAATTGATTTTATTGGTACAGTAGTGGTGACATATACATAAATGTTTTTGGTCAATTTAATTATTTCAGCTCATGGCAGTTCTCACTGGATACTGTTTCATTGGCAAACATACAGTGAGGCTGCTAAGCGTGCTCTACCACAGAAATTGCATGGAAGGAGAGATGGAGGTGGAAACGTTCGAGCACCTCTGCTGCAACTGCCTGCTCGACTTTGACTAGCGTCACAGATGACGATCTTTGGGATCTCCATTTCAAGTGGGCGGCCTATATAACGTTGCGGGAATAACGGCTAACACTATGTAGACGGGCCAGGCAGTCAACCTGTGTGATTTACAGCAAATGTGGCCAAGATTGCATGAGAGGAGATCTGAATCGGTATTATATTTCAACCGGCTCTCTATAGGTCCGCTGGTGAGACTTCTAACTTGCCATTGGCGCATAAGGATCCGTGCTTCCAGTATGGACCTCTAAAAAAATGCTTTTTTGAAAGAAATTGAAAGTCTTCTGCATTATCGATATTCAGGTATCGCTCCTTTCATAGATACTTCTTCGAGTGTCTGGCGGAGCTGGAAAATGCAAAGAGACTCGATTTAGAAGCAGCTAATTTAGCTTCACTGACATCTATTCTTAACCTATTCTAAATTAATTTTCCGGAAAAGTTTTTCAAAGGTATCTGGGAAGCCAGGGTTACCACGTGGCATCAAAATGGGCCAATTCGGCCTACCGTGTGCCGCTCTCTTGAATTGCGGAAGCAGTCACCTTAATCTAATCTATCCTATTTTAACCTAACTTAACCTAACCTAAGCTACCGTAATTTAACCCAACCGAACATAACCGAACCTAACCTAACTAGCCTAATCTAACCTAACCTAGCCTAACTTAATCTAACCTCACCTAATCTAACCAAACCAAACATAACCTTACCTAAACTAACCTAATGTAATCTAACCTAACCTAACCTAACCAAACATAATATATAATAATATAATAATAATATAATACAATGGCGCTATTATAACTCTGACGAAATTTATGGCCGAGCATCTCTCCCAATTCGAGGTGTGCTCCTTTTTGTTTTTTTCCTACTAATTGGGTGGACCTACAGTTTTATGCCCGCTCCGAACGGCGAATGCATTTTTTGTGAGAAGCTTTTTCATGGCAGAAATACACTCGGAGGGTATGCCGCCCACTGCCGGGAGGTGACCGCTGCTCTTAAAAAACCCAATAATTGGATTTTTACTAATTAGAAAAATTGTTTTGGTGTTTTGCTCGGACCGTGGTTTGAACCCGAGACCTCTGGTATAGCAGGCGAGCACTCTACCCACTGCACCACAGCGGCCACCAAACATAACCTAACCTAACCTGACCTAACCTAACCTAACCTAACCTAATCTAACCTAACCTAACCTAACTTAACCTAACCTAACCTAACCTAACCTAATCTAACCTAACCTAACTTAACTTAACCTAACCTAACCTAAACTATTCTAACCTAACCTACCACGAAATTGATTATTCATTTTTCAGTTGCAAATTACCTTTTTTAACCACACCATCCTAACTCTCTAGCCCGCGACTGTGCATTACTGTATATGCCGGCCAGTTTTGCTTTTTTGCATTTTTAAGAAGTTTTGCCCATTTCGGGCATACGGATTTCAATGGTTTTCGCCCTGTTTGAGACTTACTGGCAGTTTAAATGTTAGAATGGATGAATACACACACACATACATACATATGTAGATATATATTTACATTCTCTTAAAAACCACGTAGCACCTCAACTCATTCGAAAATTATAGATGTATTGTATATATGTACGTATGTACATATGTCTATTTAAAAAAAAATTACTCGACTTCCATAACTAACAATTAATCAAAGCATCGCGTGGGCGTTCTAATAGAGCGAGAGCCCGTGACTGCCAGACCTTCGTCATTTTATAAAGGCTGAAACTTTCTCAGCGAATACCTCCAACGCAACTATGAATGATGGTACAATATGAAATTTGGGTCCGGGGACCTTTAGGAGATATTAGGCCCCAAAGTGGCCAAAAATGACACCTTACTTTCGTCATTTTATAATGGCTGAAATTTGGATATATCACTAAGGAGACTCTAAAAAGACGATATCTCTTCAGCCAGACACTTTCCATGGGGATAAACCCCTGCCAGACACCCCTAAAAACTCGAAAAATGGCACCTTACTTTCGTCATTTTATAATGGCTGAAATTTGGATATATCACTAAGGAGACTCTAAAAAGACGATATCTCTTCAGCCAGACACTTTCCATGGGGATAAACCCCTGCCAGACACCCCTAAAAACTCGAAAAATGACACCTTACTTTCGTCATTTTATAATGGCTGAAATTTGGATATATCACTAAGGAGACTCTAAAAAGACGATATCTCTTCAGCCAGACACTTTCCATGGGGATAAACTCCTGCCAGACACCCCTAAAAACTCGAAAAATTACACCTTACTTTCGTCATTTTATAATGGCTGAAATTTGGATATATCACTAAGGAGACTCTAAAAAGACGATATCTCTTCAGCCAGACACTTTCCATGGGGATAAACTCCTGCCAGGCACCCCTAAAAACTCGAAAAATTACACCTTACTTGGGCATTTTATAATGGCTGAAATTTGGATATATCACTAAGGAGACTCTAAAAAGACGATATCTCTTCAGCCAGACACTTTCCATGGGGATAAACTCCTGCCAGACACCCCTAAAAACTCGAAAAATTACACCTTACTTTCGTCATTTTATAAACTGAGCTAAATGAGCTGAAACTTACCGCTCATATTCGTACATATGTACATATGCATGTATGTACGAAAATGTTTATGTATATATGTACATATGTACACACATATATGTATATATATACATATATATATATGCACCCATTTACACATCCTTGCAAAATCGTTTGATTATATATCCATTTGAAGTAGTTTGGAGTACTTACAAAGTGATCATTAACATTCATTAACATTGCTCCAAATAACCGACCAATTAATGTATTTACATCGGCTCGTAGCTAGTTGAATATTGTAACGGATACGAAATTTTTCTCTTTTTGAGATATTAAATATTAAGTTTCTTTAATTTAATTTTTAAATTAATCGCCCATATGTATTCCAATGCAACGACATTGCCATGTTAATTGGACCATATTTTTGTATGAAATCTTGTAGTAGGTAGGTACATGGAATACGCCGTTGGTCCATAGCGAGTACTCTACAGGTAAATGAATGGAGTACTTGGAGTTTTTGCAGGGAAATGTATGTACATATGTACTTACATATGTATATACATATGTATCTGAAAAGATACATATATATATATGTACATCCACACATATGTTGTATGTCCATTGGGGTGATCCAAAGTGTTTGCAGAAAATAAAGTTCTCCCTAAATCCGCGGATCAACCCGCATTTCATGCGACTGTACTACGCAGATCTATATCGAAAATTTTGCCTTTTAGGTACCTATGGTCAATTCCATTGTGACGGGTGTGACCATGATACTCATAATTTTCGCTATAATTTTGAAATGGAAAGCTTGCATTTCAAAAAAAGGCCGTTATTCCCAGCAATGGGAAAGTTAAAAACGGTGGATAGCAGAAATATACTTGAAGGATACCATTTCCGACCAGAGTGGCCATTAGAAAGCTGGGACGGGTGTGACCTTATATATTTGAGCTTTCAAAAAATCCCACTTTGCATATAAATTTTGTAAAACTTTTCACAGAACGCATATAAAAAATTTAGTCCAGCACGTTGTTCAAAGTCTTTTTGATTGTATAGCATACTTACTATTTTGAAATTCACGTTTTTCTTGCGAAAACCCTGTTTAAAAAATTGGACGGGTGTGACCTCTCTATGTGACGGGTGTGACCCAGTACCAAAATTCAAAATTTTTGATGAACTAAAAGTTTTTATTGACTTCATTTATAACTCGTAATATGAAAAAAAGTAACATAACATTGTTTGCTCGCTATCATAAAACTCACATTATTCCAAAGGTGTATGTTTTAGGAAAATTTGTTTAAATTCAGATAAATATGAATCGCAAGCATACACAGGGACCGCATCTGCTCTTTTAAAGTTGTGCATTTTTTTAATATTCTTTATTAATTTTACGTTTTCCCACCTTGCGTTCAAGAAATTACTGTCGCGCTCAACATCGTCTTTTGATGCGTAAAAAACGTCGATCTTATTAAGTTTTTTTGTTTCAACTAGATATTGGAAACAGTCAACGGGTGTTTTCATTAAATATTCTCTAGCCTTAATGCCCGTACTTAAGGTTCTTTTTGCAGCTGCAGCTATTCCATCTACAGCGCCTTTACCATGGCCTGTAGCGAAAAAATTCCAAGTCATTTCTAATCCAAAATCCTTAGGGGCCTGGCAAATGTTAAAAATATTGTATCGATTTTTAAACTGAGATGCGCAGTTTTATCTGTTATCATTTTTTTTAGCATCCCTCCTTCTTTTATCTATTACTTTCTCCTTAGCTAGATGCAATTCATATTTTTCTTTGTTTTCTTTAAGCTTCTTCCTCTGTTCGCGCTTTCTGTTTTTCGATCCTATTAAAAAATATATGTATACTTCGCGCTGGTGTGACGGGTGTGACCAAATATTTTTTAGAACTGAATACTAAATTACTGCGATAAATTTTAAGAAAATTTCACTAAGTATTTATCGCGACTACTTTGTTATTATTGGAGAGTGTCAGGTGGTTAAAATGTAAAGTACCAATATAATTAAACTTTTTCAATTTTTTCTGTGACGGGTGTGACCGAAAATTTAAGTATATTAAACACGCCATAAAATTGTTACTATAAAACGTATAATATCGAAACTTCACAGAAATGTAAAACAATGACCTAGTCTCTTCAGAGGTAACGGTTTTTATTAATTTTGAGAATGGAAGAGTATAAAAATGTTAAATAAAGAGACACCTTGCAGAGAATGTGAACTGAATATTCAGTATAGACAAAGTTCAAAGTGTTGCCGAACTTATAAAAATTTACGTGAATCCAATTTTTTTTATTCAGCCATAAGAATCATCCTCTTGTGCATATTAACAAATTTAATTTAATTAAAAATAAGTGATTTCTAATTTTGCTGGATAGGGCCGTTTTAGGTGGAATTGACCCTATATTAAAGTTTAAAGGTCGCGCAAATGCCTCCAAATTGCCCTCTCCTTTTACATCATCATTTCTTAGGCTTTATTTTTGTTTTTTACCACCCTAATGCACATACATATTTGAAAGCCATGCATACACACCTACATACATACATATATATATATATGTATCTGTTTGTATTATTTTCCCAGCAGAATTTGAGGTAAGGAGGTGCATATTCAGTAGAATATTCATTATGAAAAATACCCTGAAACTAAGTTCAAAATTCATTGCTGAAAAAACAACTGAACACGCAGTGAAGACATCAGGTGTACTGAAATACATGCTATGGAAGTTCTCCCTGCGTATTCAGGCCTTTTTTCCTACAGAAACTCTCCCTTCTCGTTCAGCAGTTTTTAGGTAGTTGATTTTCGACGCCACCTTTATATAAAAACGAAAGGGAAATTTCAGATTTTAGAACTACATCTCTACTGAATATTCAGTAGGAAATATGTGCTGTTTTCCAGCTGATAAATACTGCAGGGTTGTAACTCAAATAATCCTCCGTTTAGGTAGCTGTGAGGTTTTTTTTTCAGAGAGGAATTGCATTGAATTTCGGGACAGATATTAGTATTTTACCGGTAATGGGCGCATATCATGACTTTGTTTTGCAGCAAGTGTTCCCGCGTGCATCCCGAATCAATTTGAATTTAACACATGTACAGATATGACACCTTACTTTCATCATTTTATAAAAGCTAAAATTTGGGACATGTGTTAAATTCAAATTGATTAGGGATGCACGCGGGAACACTTGCTGCAAAACAAAGTCATGATATGCGCCCATTACCGGTAAAATACTAATATCGGTCCCGAAATTCAATGCAATTCCTCTCTGACAAAAAAACCTCACAGCTACCTAAACGGAGGATTATTTGAGTTACAAAATAATACAAACGGATACATATATATATATGTATGTATGTAGGTGTGTATGCATGGCTTTCAAATATGTATGTACATTAGGGTGGTAAAAAACAAAAATAAAGCCTAAGAAATGATGATGTAAAAGGAGAGGGCAATTTGGAGGCATTTGCGCGACCTTTAAACTTTAATATACCTAAAAGGCAAAATTTTCGATATAGATCTGCGTAGTACAGTCGCATGAAATGCGGGTTGATCCGCGGATTTAGGGAGAACTTTATTTTCTGCAAACACTTTGGATCACCCCAATGGACATACAACATATGTGTGGATGTACATATACATATATGTATCTTTTCAGATACATATGTATATACATATGTAAGTACATATGTACATACATTTCCCTGCAAAAACTCCAAGTAGGTACTCCATTCATTTACCTGTAGAATACTCGCTATGGACCAACGGCGTATTCCATGTACCTACCTACTACAAGATTTCATACAAAAAATATGGTCCAATTAACATGGCAATGTCGTTGCATTGGAATACATATGGGCGATTAATTTAAAAATTAAATTAAAGAAACTTAATATTTAATATCTCAAAAAGAGAAAAATTTCGTATCCGTTAAAATATTCAACTAGCTACGAGCCGATGTAAATACATTAATTGGTCGGTTATTTGGAGCAATGTTAATGAATGTTAATGATCACTTTGTAAGTACTCCAAACTACTTCAAATGGATATATAATCAAACGATTTTGCAAGGATGTGTAAATGGGTGCATATATATATATGTATATATACATATACATATATGTGTGTACATATGTACATATATACATAAACATTTTCGTACATACATGCATATGTACATATGTACGAATATGAGCGGTAAGTTTCAGCTCATTTAGCTCAGTTTATAAAATGACGAAAGTAAGGTGTAATTTTTCGAGTTTTTAGGGGTGTCTGGCAGGAGTTTATCCCCATGGAAAGTGTCTGGCTGAAGAGATATCGTCTTTTTAGAGTCTCCTTAGTGATATATCCAAATTTCAGCCATTATAAAATGCCCAAGTAAGGTGTAATTTTTCGAGTTTTTAGGGGTGCCTGGCAGGGGTTTATCCCCATGGAAAGTGTCTGGCTGAAGAGATATCGTCTTTTTAGAGTCTCCTTAGTGATATATCCAAATTTCAGCCATTATAAAATGACGAAAGTAAGGTGTCATTTTTCGAGTTTTTAGGGGTGTCTGGCAGGGGTTTATCCCCATGGAAAGTGTCTGGCTGAAGAGATATCGTCTTTTTAGAGTCTCCTTAGTGATATATCCAAATTTCAGCCATTATAAAATGACGAAAGTAAGGTGTCATTTTTCGAGTTTTTAGGGGTGTCTGGCAGGGGTTTATCCCCATGGAAAGTGTCTGGCTGAAGAGATATCGTCTTTTTAGAGTCTCCTTAGTGATATATCCAAATTTCAGCCATTATAAAATGACGAAAGTAAGGTGTGATTTTTGGCCACTTTGGGGCCTAATATCTCCTAAAGGTCCCCGGACCCAAATTTCATATTGCACCATCATTCATAGTTGCGTTGGAGGTATGCGCTGAGAAAGTTTCAGCCTTTATAAAATGACGAAGGTCTGGCAGTCACGGGCTCTTGGTCTATAAGCAAAGAAACAACAAAAAAACCCAAAACAATCAACTTAAATGCACGCCCATCAATGCCCATCATGTAAACACGATGTCATTACGAATTCGATACGCTTGTCATATGCAGACAGAAAAGCAGGAAGCCACAAGCAAAGCAGCGCAAATCCATTTGACTTTTTATGCATTGAAAAATAATGTGCCAGCGAATCAATGAACCAAATAGAAAATCAAAAATTTGCTAGACATCGAAGCTAGAGATAACGTTGTTGCTCTTGTTCTTCTTGCTGTTTTTGCTACTATTCTTCTAGTTGCAGCTGCGCTGCGCCAGCACATCATTGAAAAAAGCGCGCCGTGCCCTTAGCGGAAGTGTGCCCTACTCATGCTCATATTTACTGCTCCAATAGTTTTTGTGGAGAGTGATGCCATGCAGACATGTCTGTGCATGCGTGTGTTGTGTTTCAGTTTTGTTTTTTGTTTTAAACATTTATTGTAAAATTAGGCAACACCCACGCCCAGCCCAGTCCGCAGCGACGGCGACAGCGATTGACCCTGTCCGTCCATTACGTACATATATCGATTTATCTTCTTCATAATGCACTAATTTTAGGCTTCATTTTAACTTTTTTTTCATTTTTGTCTGTTTTTGTTGTCTTTTAGTTTTTGCTCTAGTCCAACGGTTTTTATGTGGCGTATTTCCTGGTGAATTTTTATGCTTTTTTCATTCCATTTTCATTGTGCCGCTTTTACAATTTTTGACGACTTTTAATGCTTTTGCTGCTGCTGTGGATCCGAGGTGAAGATGGGTATGTTGATTGTGGTGATGGTGGGTAGCATTTAACATTTCACGCTTCATTAATGTTGTTGTCGAAGTGTTTCGATATTTAGGGGGCATTCCATCCAGCGAATTTTAATTTTTAAACTTTTATGTTTTTGTAATATTTGTTGTTTTTTAACATTTGTTGTTGTTATTTATTTCGTTCTGTTTTTTTTTTTCAACTTTTTTCTCGTCTTTGTATTTAAGGTTTGGTTTTTGACATCCGTTCACCCGAAAAATTAAATCATTTTGTATTTGTGTTTTTTTTTGTTGTTGCCTCCAACTTTGTTCGTTATGCAACATCAACATTTATTTATTTACTCTTCGTTCTTTTTTTAAATATTATGCTTTCCGATACGTGTTCTTTCCGTTATCAATTAAAATAAATTGAATTTAATCGTTAGTATTAATTGGCCATTCAAATGACAACATGCGCTGCGTCATCAGCAAAAAAAAAAAAAATATACCGGAAAATAATAATAAAAAAAACAAAACAGAAAGAAGCAGCATTAGCACGTGGGTGTGTTTTATTTAACTACCTACATATGTAAGTATTGAAAAGCATACACTTTGAATTGAAATTAAATTTGTATACCCTGTAGCTTGTTAAATTGGCGATTAACTATATATAACAATTATGTAGAAACATGTTTATCAATTTTTACTTTTTAAAAGCAATAAAAATTTGGTATTTTTTTTTAATATTTTAATTTATGAGAAAGTTTGTTTCTGAAGCCTATTTTATTTAATTTGTCTTTAAAACACTACTGGTTATGGGTAGTAAGTCTGTTGTTTGTTTGCTAAAAAACGGAAAAAGAGTAGGAAGGTACTAGGTATACCACCACTCAACTAAGCTTCATTAACAATTATTTTCCTGTTCTAACAATGGAAATATTTTTGGAAATTTGTTGTTGTATCTACTATGTATATTTACAAACTTATTTGCATATGCAAATTTAACTAATTGAACCAAATTTGCATGCAAATAATTCACTTCGCAACAATTAAGCTTATATTTAACAACCTTCTTCACCACATAAACACACTCAAGCTCACATAGAAATGTAAATAGGTGTTGCAGTACCTTTTCCCGCCTTTCCTTTTGCTTTCAACACAATAAATTACCCAAGGCAAACTTCCGTATGCAGTATGTATCGTACATGTCTATGCATGCATTTGCAATGTAAATTTTACATACATGACTACAGCTGCGTATGAAACGTATTTACCACACATATTGTTTGGTTAAATGGTTGAATTGGCCGCCAGCTTGAGTGGAGGGCGCTCTTGGCATAGCCGTCGCAAAACGGCGAGCAATCGAATTAATCAATTGATTTAAAAATGCGTTCTTTTTTTAAATGATGTCAATTTAAAGTTTACTTTTATATTAAATGCAATAAATAAATGTGTTTTAAATGAGCAGCAGCTGTGTGGTGTGTAAGCGCGCACTTTCTAGTTCAAACACAATCCGTTAGTGGTGAGTGGTGAATTGTTGGTTTGTGTAGAAGTAAACCGTGATTTGGTAGTAATTTTCTAAAAGTTCTGTAAAAAACATCAACGAAACTGCTTAGAAATTTGAAACTTACACTTTGTCAGTATAGAATTCTTTGGGCTACAAAACTGCATATTTAGAAATTGGCTAAGAGATCGTTTTTTTAATAATATAAGCGATTTCTTCCTGCTCTTCTTCTATTGCATTTACTTTGGTATAAAAACTGAGCACCGTAAACAAACACAGCACAGCAACAAATATCAAACAAATCTGCGCTTAAATGCATTAAATCTTTGCTCTCTAACACTAACTATAAACACTAGTTATAATAAAAACGTATAAACTCAACATTTATGAAATTTGATGCAATGAAAAAAGTGTGAATAATGAAAAATTTCACAAAAGCGCTGTCAACGTCATAGCAAAAACAATAACAACAACATAAGCATTACATCTTTCTTTATAAAACAAGTAAGCTTTTTATATACGAAAGTATCATTTACACCAACATCAAGGTTACTATTTTACTGCTACTATCTATCCTTTCCGCCGCGCTCATACCTCACTCCATTCCCTTTATATGGTGATTTTCCTATCATACGAAAAAATTGCACATTCATTTTTATGACATTTGGCATTTTTGCACAACGAAAAAGTTGACATATTTTTATGATTACTATGAGACACTGACTATAGTCAATTGTGCAGCAACAACAAAAACAACAAGACAAGCACTAAAGAAAAAAGTTACGAAAATTTAAAAAATACTTGTGAGTATATAATAACATTAAATAGCATATAAAATATAAAAGGAAATCGTTTAAAAAAATATGTCGCACAAATTGTCACGTTTGACGAAACGGTCAGTCTCAAGTCAGTCAGTATCTGCCAAAGTGTGTCACCGTTTAATGATTACAAATAAGAGTCGTCGATATCGACATATAAAAGTTTACTTATGAAAACCAGCAAAGTTGTAGGATCTTTTTTTTTGTAAGCTGTTTTTGGTTAGGCACAGTGATACAAAAAGGCAATAGAATGGTTACAGTTTTACAATAAAAAGCCTTTAAGAACATAATGTACCAACCGCGAAAAGCAAACTGAGTATTGTGACCGGCATTCTCAGAGAATAGTGACTCCATACATAAACTTGGCTATCATTTTATGCCGCTTCTACGTTATGGAAAACGAGACTGCAATGCATAGAATGTCTAGAAGGCGGCAAAGAACACTTGACTCTTAACAGCTCAGGCTAGCACTTACTTAACAAATGCACGGTCAAGCGCCATGCTCGAATTCGTGAATGAGTTTGAAGGCTTGCGATGTGATGAGGTAAAGGGCACCAGAGACCCATCCATAGGTCACCGTCAGTTGTGTTAAATTCCCATTAAAATTAATGATGATTAATTTTTGGGCTCTTTATTTTCAATGATTATTTTAATTGTCTTACATTAACCTGGCAACTAGAAAACAATTAAATTAAAAAATAATAAAAAATAATCATGATTAATAGCCATTAAAAAATAATTAGAAACAATCATATAAACAAATAAAAATTAAAAAATTAAAAAAAATAATCATGGCCAGCAGTCATTCAAAAATTAATCAAAAATTTCAATATAATCAAATCTTTTTTATTGTTTGAAAAAATAATCAAATATAATCATGTAATCTAAAAATTTATTTTTAATTGTGTTATTATATTTAATTGCTTAATTATTTTGAATTATTTGAATACTAAAAAATAATCATGATTAATAGGCATTAAAAAGCTAATCAAAAATAACCATAAAAACAAATATTTTTTAATGGTTTGATTATTAAAAATTAATCATGATTAATGGCCATTAAAAATTCAATTCAATTCAATCAAATGACATTT
This sequence comes from Urophora cardui, assembly GCA_960531455.1. Taxonomy (NCBI): domain Eukaryota; kingdom Metazoa; phylum Arthropoda; class Insecta; order Diptera; family Tephritidae; genus Urophora; species Urophora cardui. Next base: position 154,983,047 of record OY482672.1, on the reverse strand, counting down.
TTAGTTCTAGGATTATTTTTAATAGCATGATTATTTCCAATAATACGATTATTTATTTCTATAAGATTACTTTTTTTCCATGTAAACAAAACAAAAATGGCGTATGAGTAACATTTTTCAGACAAGAATACAAATAATTCATAAAATTGAAAATAATTGAAAATAATCCAAATAATCATGCAATGCAAATTAATTGATGTACTTTTATAATAATAATAATTATTTTAATCATGTAAATAAATAAAATCAAAAAATAATCGAAAATAATTAAAAAAATGCATTAATCACGCAACAAAAAATCAAAAATAACAAATAAAGAAAATAATCAAATAACTATATTAATCATGCAATTCAATGTCAAAAATAATTGAAAATAATCAAATAATTGTACTAATCATGTGATAAAAAATAATCCCAAAATATTTAGAAATAATCAATTAATCACGCAATTACAAAAATAGAAAAATTATTGAAAATAATCAAATAAATCTCTTAATAACGCAACTAAAAAAATTCAAAATTATAAATAATGAAATAATCTAATAATTGTATTAATCAAACATAAAAAAATCGAAAAATAATTGAAAATAATCCAAATAATCATGAAATCAAAATTAATTAATTGATTAATTAATATACTTTCGTAATAATTGTATTAATAATACAATTAAAAAATCAAAAAAGAATTGAAAAAAAATCAAATAATTATGTGACTAAAATTAATTAATCGATTAATTAATGTACTTTTTTTAATTTAATTAACATTTAATCATTAAAAAAGTCAAAGTAGTCGCATTCAATCATTAAAGAGTTAAAAACACAAAACATGCTTCAATAAGAAGCATTAAAATTTTTAATCAGCGTACCCTTCCTTTAATAATAGCTATCCAACTGATAACACTGCTCTACAGCCAAAAAATACTCTGAACGCAACCATCCTTTCTATATGTAAAATCGGTCGCTGATTCCGAAAATCGGGTTCATTTTTAATTCTATGGGAAGGTTTTTGAGATATCGGCAATTTACCGTTATTTGGCCAATGGGTACACTTAATCCAGTATAGCTCTTTAACACAGTGAGTTATCTTCTTTGGGGTGACACCATACGAAAGAAAATTAAATTTCTTTTTCGCGGCTCCTATAACATTTTTCTCTAACTCTTATAGTTTCTGAAATATTGACGATTAAATTTTAATTTTTTCAATTTTTTACGATTTTTTGAAGAAAAAATTGACTTTGTCAGACAATATCTTTAAAACCAATGTCTTCACCTTCGGTTTTAATCTTTTACGCGAAGCTCCATTCCATTAGCAAAAAAATAAGCTATCAACGAAGAAAATCCATGGTAAAATGGAAAAGTTATAGGCGATCAAGTAAATACAGCCAGGTCGCGCAATGCCTCTGCACGCGTACATTCTATGCATATTGTACCAATACCTACACATCTGCAGTAGCAGCACATTGGCAGCGCGGTAGATACAAGCCCATTTACGGGTATAACATGCATAAAATATACCCGTGTAGAGGCATTGTGCGACTTGGCTGTATTTACTTGATCGCCTATAACTTTTCCATTTTACCATGGATTTTCTTCGTTGATAGCTTATTTTTTTGCTAATGGAATGGAGCTTCGCGTAAAAGATTAAAACCGAAGGTGAAGACATTGGTTTTAAAGATATTGTCTGACAAAGTCAATTTTTTCTTCAAAAAATCGTAAAAAATCGAAAAAATTAAAATTTAATCGTCAATATTTCAGAAACTATAAGAGTTAGAGAAAAATGTTATAGGAGCCGCGAAAAAGAAATTTAAATTTCTTTCGTATGGTGTCACCCCAAAGAAGATAACTCACTGTGTTAAAGAGCTATACTGGATTAAGTGTACCCATTGGCCAAATAACGGTAAATTGCCGATATCTCAAAAACCTTCCCATAGAATTAAAAATGAACCCGATTTTCGGAATCAGCGACCGATTTTACATATAGATAGGATAGTCACGTCCAAAGTACAGACAAAAAATTTCATTTTGTGATCCAGTGTAATTATGACAGCTGGCTAATCTAGAACCACAATCGAATTAAAAGGTTTTACACAGTAGGTACGTTCTATTGAAGAACCTTACAACTTTCTTTAATTTTGTTCCTATTAAAATACAAAAGATTTTCAACTGGAGTAGATATTTTTTAAAGTTTCGTATAATTTCTACTTTGAAACACTGTATCTGAGCATGACTTTTTCTTTATCGTTTCATTTGGTTTTTTTTCTTTTTGAGTGCCTTTAGTGTCGAGTGTGAACACTTCTCACATCACAACAGCAACAGCCGCAGAGCAACCAGCCAAGTATGAGAAATTGTCAGCATTGAATAGTTCGAAGAACTTTCCAAATTCGGCTAAGATGACCATAAAAGGGGTACAACACCACAAATGTCTACATACAAACAAACATACATACATATTACCTACAATGTGCAAAAAATAAAACAAACAAAAACAACAAATGTGCAGGCATATAAGTAAGTTAAAACACTTTTAATAATATTTGATTTGATACTTTTGTGTGTGGCTTTTGTTTTGTCTCGTTAAAGAATTAATAAAACACAAAAATTTATTTAATTGAAAAGTTTTTACACAATTCATTATTTATTATTGCGTTTACAGCGCAGATTATGCGGTTTATGGTTTTTGTGTTTTGTTTGATTTTGCTATGAAAGCAATTAATGATTTTCAGTTATGGCAAAATGCGACAAGTCAGTGGTGGATTTGTGCTTGAAGCGCATTTTAGACAATTGGGCAGAGTTTCTAATTTTACGCTCACACGCTGAGTAGATAGTAGGTAATTCTACTATGAAAACTATTTATTAATGAAAATGAAATGAAAAGTCTTAATTAGTGCCTTGAGCAAGCTTTTCTCAAAATTACAAATCAACTAAGCTGTCAGCCACAACAAAGAGGCAGAAATATACGAGTAGCCAATGCTTCAAAAAAAGCTTAGCCTCAGATAAGTGATAGTTATGCATATCTAAGCTATAAATCACAATTTCAAACGCCTTGCGGCGCGCTCAACAAAACTTTCAATTCAAAAACCAAACAAGAGACCGACCATAGCCAGAGACACAGACTGCCAACATTATTCACATTCAATTTGCAATGCTCAATCCTTTCGTCTTTAAAATTATTTAACCGCAAAAACTATTGTTGTTTAAAATTTAAGTAATGAAAGCTGTGCTAATTTAAATCCTTTGCGCTGTGGGCCATTCACAAATTCGCAGACTTATGAGTTCTTAGCAGACCTGGTAATATCAAGTACTAGTACGACTTGTGACAAGTACATTTTAAAAGAATTGTACTGGTACTGGTACTTGCATTCCCAAATTTTCAAGTACTAGTACAAGTACAAGTAAAAGGAATTTGAAAAGAATTGAAGTTTTAGCAAATACTTAAAAGTAATTGGAAAGAATTGAAAGTACTTGAAAAGAATTGAAAAATGTACTTGAACCGATTTTTCAATTCTTTTCAAGTATTTTCAATTACTTACAATCTTGAAACCAATATTTAAAAAAAAATTACCAAAATAAACCATATTTTATATTTTTTACATGTCGCTTGTAGTCCATATTATGTTTATTTAACAAAATGCATTTGAAATTTAACATAAATAAATAGTTAAATTTAATTTAAAACAAAAAAAAAAATAATTAAACATAAATAAAATTATAAGAAAAAATATAACGTATAATAAAATCTAGAAAAACTGTCGAAATTCGTACTCTAGTTTTTTTTTAAATATTGGTTCCAACTTGACGTTCCGTCGTCGATTGTAAGTAATTGAAAGTACTTGAAAAGAATTGAAAAATCGGTTCAAGTACATTTTTCAATTCTTTTCAAGTACTTTCAATTCTTTTCAATTACTTTGAAGTATTTGCTAAAACTTCAATTCTTTTTCAATTCCTTCTACTTGTACTTGTACTAGTACTTGAATATTCTGAAAGTACTTAGTACGGACTCATTACTTCAAGATCAAAATATAAAGTATTTAAGTACGTAATAGTCTAATTACTACTCAGTATTACACAGGTATGGTTCTTAGTTTAATTACTGCTTTTAGTTTAAATAATGATGGCACAGCAGAGATTTCGTTAACGAGGGTAATAATGCCAATGTTAAATTTAATTTGTGTTCTATTAACTAGAAACAACAGTAATAATATTGAGCTTATAAGATGAGCTGAGCATTTTAATTGTTAATTGTTCAATTGTGAAATTATTAAATTGTATACATTTCATATATCCCAGCAAGCGCAGTTACCTACTACTTTAACTATTCTCTAATCGCAGCGAACGAACTTGGAAAAGTTTTAATGTACAACGTTTTAGTTTCTTGTAATCACGCTCAAAAATTCTGCACTCTACAGTGATATCTAAGAAAACATGTTTGCCGAAAATAAAAGTTTTCCTAACATTTTCCACGAAGGGAAATTTTTAAATGAAGACTTTTTTGACCTTGCCGCACACAGCAACATTATAAAAAAGCCTTTTGTGCTGAAAAACTAAGTTTTATTAAAATTTCCCATAAGGGAATTTTGTTAAATAGATTTTTTAGTACTTTTGTCAATAACCACATTATAAGAAACGTTTTTTTTTTATCCAAAAATTAGGTTTCTTTAAAATTTCCCAAAAGAGGAAATTTAAAAAAACGTGTGTTTTGAAATTTCTGCACACAGTAACATTATAAAACCCCTTTTGTGCTGAAAAAGTAAGTTTTATTAAAATTTCCCATAAAGGAATTTTTTTAAGTAAGTTTTTAAAGTTTTGTCAATAACCATGTTATAAGAAGCTTTTTATGCAAAAATTTAGGTTGTCTTAAAATTTCGCAGAAAGGGAAATTATTAAAACAAATGTTGTTTGAAGCGTTTGCACACAGAAGCATTTTGTACTGAATAAATAAGTTTTAGTAAAATTACCCATAAGGGAATTTTTTTTAAATGAATTTTGATAGCTTTGTTAGTAACCGCGTTATAAGAAAAGTTTTTTATGGAAAAATTTAGGTTGCCTTAATATTTCCCGCGTGGCCGCTGTGGTGCAGTGGGTAGAGTGCTCGCCTGCTATGCCAGAGGTCTCGGGTTCAAACCACGGTCCTTGCCAAACACCAAAACAATTTTTCTAATTAGTAAAAATCCAATTATTGGGTTTTTTAAGAGCAGCGGTCACCTCTCGGCAGTGGGCGGCATACCCTCCGAGTGTATTTCTGCCATGAAAAAGCTTCTCACAAAAAATGCATTCGCCGTTCGTAGCGGGCATAAAACTGTAGGTCCACCCAATTAGTAGGAAAAAACAAAAAGGAGCACACCTCGAATTGGGAGAGAAGCTCGGCCATAAAACTCGTCAGAGTTATAATAGCGCCATTGTATTATTATATTATTATAATATTTCCCGGAAAGGGAAAGTATTAAAAAAGTGTTTTTGAAGCTTTTGTATTTTGTGATGAACAAATAAGCTTTTTTTAAATTTACCATAAGGGATATTATTATTTTTTTTTTTTGAAAGGGGTGTTTTCCAACAATTCCAGTATAAAAACGATTTGAATGAAAAATTTTGATTTTACTAAAATTTCCAACAAAGGAAAACTTTTAAATAATTTCTTTTATTTTATTTTTATACATAATCAAGCTTTCACTAATAAGTGAAAATTCTTATCAGAATCTCCCTAGAGAACTACGTACATATGTATGTACATTCGATTTCGTTTTGAGAATTATCTACCTTTTTGTTGGAGTACTCTTTCTCGAGCGCGGTTTAGCTATGGAGTAATTTTCTAATCGATATTGAACTTTAATGTTCGTTGGGTATACATATTTATGTATATATATGCAAATGTATGTATGTATGTTCAATCGTAATAAAGTAACTTTCCAACAATTAAAGCAAATTGTTTTAGAGCATTTACCAGACAAACAAACATACAGTAAGTATATATTTATATACATACTGTACTCTTATTGAAAATAATATCGCTTTTCAGTGTAATATATATAAGGATTATGAATCAATTTTGCATTTAATGTGTGATTGAGCAATGCTTTTTGAGTAAAAAAGGGGTATTCATTTTCAAATGATTTGCTGGATTTTCAGACGTAAGTTTGTTTTGGAAGCAACTGATTTTTCAGTTATAGAAACAAAACACTTTGCATTTTGGGAACTGAAAGAAAGGACCCAGAAAACCTAAAGGAATATATTCTATGTCCGAGTCACCTCTCTCTCTCTCTTTCTAAACGAAGATTTGAAGTTTTGCATACGAATCATTTTATTTAGAACACGATGCTATTGCTCTGGAATTAATATGTAAATTTCGGATTTTTGTTTTTGAAACACCCGCTTGCTTTGTGTGATTCAGACAGTCTAAATTTACAATGTGATAGACATTATAAATGCAAATATAAACAGATATACAATTGATGTGTCCATTTATGCGTTTGTGAATATATACCTTTGTATGTTGGTATATCCATAAATGCTCCTGCAAAACCGTCATTTACATGCGAATTGTTGCAAAATCACAAATTCTATTTTCGAAAATATCAGTAAACAAATATAAAATGTGCATTTATCACACAATACCTCAAATAACTGCATACATACATATATGCCTATATCTAGCATATGGATTCATAACGTAAAATGCTCAAGTGCACTACATAGTAAAATTGCAGCTAAAAGGTTATTCAACATAATTTGTATAGTAAATATTCATACATCTGTCTAGATCTGTCATTTTTCGGCTTAAAAGGTCACTTGTTTTTTGCCATTGAAAGTTAATTGTGCGCGTAACATTTCTCATTCAACAAATTGATACGAATTTATATGAATAGAACAATGGCAAATAGTAAAAGTGGCGGCGTGACATGGGTTTACTGAACTGTCAAATGTTGGATTGGCGTTCCCCGTGAGTTATTTGTGGAATAGAGTAGAATATTATTAGAGCGCTCTTTTCAAGCAATCCAGTGATCAACTAGAAAGAAAACAGTTACATTGGAATCACTTAGAATTAGAAAGCACTCCGCATTGTAAAAAGATGAGTGGTCTGTTCGACGTTCAGGACAAGACTTCCAAGTGGAGTCCCATTATCTCAAGGGTGCGCCCCATAGTCGCGCGTAGCCCTAATGATGCTTCTTCTTCTTGATTGGCGCTTAACCGTCTAGACGATTCTGGCCGAGTCCAACAGAGCGCGCCAACTGCTTCTGTTTCGTGCAGCATGGCGCCACTTGGGAACACCTAGGGAGGCAGCATCGCTGTCCACCTGATTTTCCCAACGCAGTGGAGGTTTCCCTTTTCTTTTGCGTTCAGCGGGTTTCGATAGAAATGCTTTCTTGGCCGGAGCGCCTTCGTCCATTCTCACGACATGACCTGCCCAACGCAGCCGCTGGATCTTTATTCGCTGAACAATGTCGATGTCTGTGTAAAGCTCGTACAGCTCATCGTTAAATCTCCGTCGATACTCGCCCACGCCAACGCGCAAAGGTCCATAAATCTTACGAAGAACTTTTCTCTCGAATACTCCAAGTGCCATCTCATCTGATTTTGAAATTGTCCATGCTTCTGCGCCGTACATGAGGACTGGAACGATGAGCGTCCTGTAGAGTGTGATTTTTGTTTGTCGAGAGAGGACTTTACTTTTCAGTTGCCTACTTAGTCCGAAGTAGCATTTATTGGCAAGCGTGATTCTTCGTTGGATCTCCGTGCTGACATCATTCTTGGTGTTAATGCTGGTTCCCAGATAGACGAAGTCCTAATGAATCCTAATGATGCTTAGGACTGCTAAGTTAGCAGTGCTAACACTTCCCTGAATTGAAAATCTTTTCCACATTTATTTCCAGAATCAAAATTTCATTTAACATTTTTAAGTATTTTTTTAAAGCTCAAAAGCGAACAAAAGTGAAAGCATTAAGCACCGAGAGCATGAGCTGATGAAAAGTAAAGACCCTAACAATTATAACAAACTTGAGGTTACCCGCGGGTTTCACACCACGTGCTTTTAAAAATATTAGCATATTGAGTCTGTTCTAAAAAGTTACCCACACCAATTTTCAATACCCTACTACAACTATTTCCAGAGATATTCGCTGTGAAAGTTCCAGTTCATATGGGAGGAAAGTGCCCATCCCTGCTTTACCAAGAACAGATTGTTTATCCGTTGAGTATATAATTATGTATTCTTCGTTCACACAAATTTTCATTATTCTAGTACAAATATTTAAAGAGATAATACGAAAAAAAGCAAAATTGTATATGGGAGGTGCCCATCCCTGACTTTCAATCAGATTAAAAATATGCCTATAGTAATTACCGGGTGAAAATACCTAGGTGTGCAAAGTTTCGTGAGGATTCATTCAGCGGTTTTCTCGCCAATTGAGTTTAAACACAATTTCCATTTCACATTTATAATATAAGATAATAAAAATCATTTTATAACTATTTATTCGAACATTTTGTATTGGTACTCGGTATTAGTTATTCGTATTCAGTATTCGTGTTCGTATTCGGTTTTCGGTTTTCGGTATTCTTATTCGATATTCGATCTTCAATATTCGATATTCGTATTCGGTATTTGTATTTTTATTCCCTATTTGATATTCAGTATTTGGTATTCGTATTCGATTTACGGTATTCGGTACTCGTATTCCGTTTTCGATATTCGATATTCGGTATTTGGTATGCGTCTTTACCCACTTTTCCGCATTGCGAGATGATCCTAAATAAATAAATATGTACATTTTCAAATTGTTATTATGAATCGGAAAAAACTATCCATCGCCAATAACTATTATGGAACGATGGAAAAAATAACTGTTCTCAAATCAAGTATGTACATATGTACATATGTAATTTCTATTATTCTCGATATTGACATAATCGTTATGTTCGGTCTCTGATCGTAGTAGGCAAATATATGTATCTACATATCTATTTACTAACAAAGCCTTCGCTCACCTAAATACTTGTGCATAGATATACCCATTTTCATTTAAATTGCCGGTTGCGTTGCTAAGCAACTGCATGCAACATCCCCTGCATTGACTTGAAGTGGAAACGTGCCCAATTAAGGGAGTCGACCAACCGACCGGCCCAACTCTAAAGTTGCAGCATCACTTTCGCATATTAAGAAGCGTCAATGGACAAATGAATGAGTAACCGAGTGAGAATGAATGAGAGAGAATGAACTGAGTGAGTGATTGAGCGAATAGCCGAGTGTTATGAAACGTCACGTAATTTTGTTTGTGTACGTATGTATGTGTGTACGTTGTTTAATGTGATTTATTCAATAGTCAGCTCGGGAGAGACGCATTCACATGGATTTGTGCTGCATGCATACCCTGCAGGGAACTCAATAACTAGTGAGCAAAATTTCTAGTTCCGAACTGGCGAAAAGGTGGCAAAAGGGAACTAGATCAATTGTAGTTAGACCCTCACCAGTTCAGAAGGAGTGAATTGAGTTAAGACTTTGATTTGTATGCAATTTCGAAGTGACAAAGATTCGGCTTTGTATATTTCTGCAGTTCTCAGATGTTTAGTGAAGTATTTTATATAAAGAGTTTTCTATTTGCATCTTGTATGAAATGAAATGTTCCCCTAATTATGTTTTCCGATCCCTAAGGCTTATTTTTATTTTTTTTATTACTTTTTAAATATTATTGTAAATTTTTATTAAATAAATAAATAAAAAAAATTTAGTTAAAAAAAATTATCATACACCTTGACACCGACAGGATTCGAACCCACGCTCCTCAGATTGAAAGGCACATGCGTTAACCAGTCGGCCATCGCGCTACTTGCATGAAGTGTGTCAAAGGCTGTACTTAAGCGGCAGATGTAAAACTGTAGAATTTGTAGGTACTTGTAGCTAGTTCAGAACTATCGAAATTGTGCCAATAAAAGAACAAGTGTAAACTATAGAATTTAGTACTAGTTCGGAACTATCGAAAATGTAGTGCAGAAAGGGACAATTGACACCGCCTAGGACATTGCCGTGTTAAATTCGCCAGCTGATAACATGCAAAAGAGATTTAGCTCGCACTAGTAGTGTCGAAAAATGCACTAGAAGCGACCTAGTTCGGAACTAGAGATTTTTCCTACAGGGTATACATATGTACGTGTATCGGCATGTAGACTATAAGTATTTTAATATGCATGCCACGAGTGAGTGCTGATGCACCAATGCCTTCCGAAATTGAATGAATGCACTTTATACATACATACATATATCTATAGTAGTATACTAGATTCTATGCCAAATCCATTATCCTTTATATTGCCTATTATTTGCAGGCGCAGTGCTTGCTTTTGTGCACACGAGATTTGTTTAAGTGTGTGAGCTCTCAGCTAAAACGGGTACGCATAGTGAGTTTTTAGTTGCGGATATACATAATACATACATATATGTATATAAATTAGACCGTATCGCAAAAAATGAAGTTCGCTGTGTCTTTTTATAAAACATTTCCGGAAAAATTTTGTATTTTTTTGACACCGCTAGATGTCACACAAATTCATTTTTCTTCATATCTTCGGCATTTATGGTCGGGTCTTAAAGTTTAATACACCCCTTGTCTTGAGATGACGGTTTCTCATATATGTATACAAGGCCGTAGCCAGGATTTCATTTTGGGGGGGGGGGGGGGGGGGGGAGTAACTAAAAAAAAAAAAACATTTCAAATTCAAATTACATACATATCTGCCCCGTTTGCTATGCTATGTGCATGAATAATTAGGTTTCGCTTATCACCCATATTTAATTGTTATTGCAAAATCCAATTAATTTCACCAAATTTATCTGTCAAATAAAATTTTCGTCAGCTGATTTTCAGTGCAACCAGCTACCCTGCCAAAGCTTCAGAGGGTAAAAAGTGTGAGTTTTTTTACACCACTGAAGTGTACATTTTTAGGAAACGAAAACAGGGTGACACTAAATTACCACTAGATCCACTAGCCTAATAAAACCACTAAAAAAAGAAGACATATTCTGTTTGACGTTCATTTTGCAAACGAAAACGGAAAATTGAAGAGTGTAACAAAAATGCGCATTTTTTTGATGAAACGAAATCACCATTAATTTCAATGGTAAAATTTTAAATTAAGCTCTTACCCAATTAAGTTAATTATAAGTTTATGATTTTGTTAAACAATTTCTTAGACATGCCAAAAGCAAAACCGCAGTTATCTATATCTTCTGGAAACAGGCGCCGTTTAGAGAACTCACGGTTGCGTGGAATGCAGAGGAGACATGTGGCGATTCATACGAAATCAGCATTTAGCAACAGACCGGATTTAAACTCTATGGAACATTCTTCCCTTTTCATGGGTCGTATGAGTGAAATTTGCGTTCCAAGGGCAAACATTTAGCTATATTGGGGTAGACCTTCGCAACGAGGTGTTTTCTCACGGTCAAATGTATGTCGCTCTGTCGCGAACTGGTTCACCACAAAACCAGAGTTTTCTTATACCAACATGGCAACAAAACAAAGAATGTGGTTTTCACGGAAGTTTTTAATTAATGAACAAGATGTACCTTATTTTATGAACTAATTTGCCTACTAATGTACACAGAGCCAAATAATCCTCATAAAAATAAGAAGATTGTCTCTTTGAACAGCTTCGTGGCCCAAAAAGAGGACAGAAGTCAGAGACGAAGATATTTCCATACAGATTTCTTCTTATTTTTGGGAAGTAAATCTTTTAATTCTATTTAAAAGTATACCTTCTTACAATAAATAGAAAACTTCTTACTCAATTTTTCGAAGATATTTCCATAGAGATTTCTTCTTATTTTTGGGAGGTAAATCTTTTTAATTTTATTTAAAAGTATACCTTCTTACAATAAATAGAAAACTTCTTACTCAATTTTTCGAAGATATTTCCATAGAGATTTCTTTTTAATTTTATTTAAAAGTATACCTTCTCACAATAAATAGAAAACTTCTTACTCAATTTTTCGAAGATATTTCCATAGAGATTTCTTTTTAATTTTATTTAAAAGTATACCTTCTTACAATAAATAAAAATCTTTCTACTCAACTTTTCTTTACGCATTATTGTTGTCGACTGTGAACCGCTAACTCAGTTTACATATGTATATATATAAGACTAACTTTATAATAAATTTAATTAGATAACCTAATAAAAATAAGAAGAACGCCCTCTTTATTAATTCAAGGAGATATCCACATATATATTTGAAGATTTCTTCTTGATTTTATTAAAAAGACTATCCCATTAAAAGTAAGTACGGATTCTTAAAGAAAAACTTGTATAGAGATATCTTATTACTTTTGTTCTATTTTATTAGGTGGTTTTCGCTCTGTGTAGGTACCAAACGTGGTTTGAATTATTATAACTTTGAGTTTTTTGTTGTTAATAAATGTATTGTTTATAACGTTGTTTAATTTTAAAATGTTTGCATTTCATCTAAAGGAGGGTGGTATATTACATTCCTTGCAGAAAACAAGCACAAAATATGAATGCGTAACCCATTTTTACACTCTACTCAAGGCTAAACATCAGTATATTTAATTTTTGCGGCGCAACGAAGTAAGCCGGATACTTGCTAGTACATACATAGATACAAATAATAATTGAGACTAACTTTTTACATGATTTATACACGGTAGGCAGGAAGCGACGATAGGTTGCATGAAAATGTCGAGAAAAAAGGAAAGTGGGGTTGTGTTATGTGATGTTTATAGATGGAACATCCGTTGAAATTAAAATCCGAGCTGCTCCTTTTTCAAGGATATCCACATTTTTTGTTTTTTTTGAAAGGATCAAATATTGAGAAAATCGAAAATTCGCCACCGTCCAAATTTTTCCGATTTCAATACATTATTTGGTCGCTAAGGGATACAAAAAAAGGTATTAAAAAGAAAAATGGACACCTGTAGTGGAAAAATCTAATGTGAACAGGACCTAAAGGATAACCACTGAAATATAAAATAACACAAAAAGTACCCACTTTAATTTGCGTATAACTCCTAACATGTTAATCTACGTGAAAATTCCTTATATTATGTTTCATTCAGAATAAATAAGGGAATATTTCTTTGATATACAATTTTGATGTACCTGCAGTGGTTAATGCACTTTGGTCCATCTAAAGTGAAAATTTCAAAAAAAGTACGTTTTTTTTATGGTGCTATTTTAAGTTCAAATATTTTTCTAGTTTATGTAAATATTTTAATCTAATGATCCAATTCTCATTTTTACATATCTATACGTTAATATTAAAAAGAATTGGAGCTGAAATACGCGCTAGCTGTGCACGGTGGGCGGGAAGCAACAATAGGTTGCATGAAAATATCGAAAAAACGATCGCCGGCTAAACACTTACGTAAACTGATATTCTAATATACTTCATAAACACACAGCAAGCGTGAATAAAATCTCCAACATTTTTTTTAAACGAAAATTAGTACCAGCACACAGCTAGGCACATATTCGTTGGGCCATCGTTTTTACGATATTCCCATGCAACCTATTGTTGCTTCCCGCCCACCGTGCACAGCTAGCGCGTATCTCAGCTCTAACTCTTTTTTAGTATTAACGTAGAGATGTGTAGGAATGAGAGTTGGATCATTAGATTAAAATATTTACATAAACTAGAAAAATATTTGAACTTAAAATAGCACCATAAAAAAAACGTACTTTTTTTGAAATTTTCACTTTAGATGCACAAAAGTACATTAAGCACTGCAGGTACATCAAAATTGTATATTAAAGAAATATTTCTTTATTTATTCTGAATGAAACATATAATAAGAAATTTTCACGTAGAGTTAACATTTTAGGAGTTATACGCAAATTAAAGTGGGTACTTTTTGTGTTATTTTATATTTCAGTGGCTATCCTTTAGGTCCTGTTCACATTGGATTTTTCCACTACAGGTGTCCTGTTTTCTTTTTAATACCTTTTTTTGTATCCCTTAGCGACCAAATAATGTATTGAAATCGGAAAAATTTGGACGGTGGCGAATATTCGATTTCCTCAATATTTGATCCTTTCAAAAAAAACAAAAAATGTGGATATCCTTGAAAAAGGAGCAGCTCGGATTTTAATTTCAACGGATGTTTCATCTATAAACATCACATAACACAACCCCACTTTCCTTTTTTCTCGACATTTTCATGCAACCTATCGTCGCTTCCTGCCTACCGTGTATATGCTTCTAAAAAATACAATTAAGCATATTTATATTATAAAAAAAAAATTTAATCGCATTAATTTCGGGGGGGGGGGGGGGGGATTGATCCCTGCCACCCGCCCCCCCCCCCCCCCCTAGATACGGCCTTGTATGTATACATAATCGTTTTAATCCTATGTGCGATATTGTGGTCACTAACACCCATTACTGAGTTTATACCAGACCGGGGTAATTCTGAGTAGTAATTGAACTATTACGTACTTACTTACTTTATATTTCGAACTTGAAGTAATTAGTCCGTACTAAGTACTTTCAGAATATTCAAGTACAAGTACAAGGAATTGCAAAATAATTGAAGTTTTAGCAAATACTTCAAAGTATTTGAATAGAATTGAAAGTACTTGAAAAGAATTGAAAAATGTACTTGAATCGATTTTTTAATTCTTTTCAAGTACTTTCAATTACTTACAAATTGATTCAAGTACATTTTTCAATTCTTTTCAAGTACTTTCAATTTTTTTTTTCAAATGCTTTGAAGTATTTGTTAAAATTTCAATTATTTTGCATTATGTGCTTGTACCTGTACTTATACTTGAAAATTTTGGGAATACCAGTACCAGTACCAGTACAATTCCTTTAAAATGTACTTGTCACAAGTCGTATTGGTACTTAATATTACCCAGGTCTGCTTTATACCACGTTAATGTACCTTTTTTATGCCAGCATGTTAAGCGTCGTCAAAATCATTAATCTTCTGCAAGAGATCGATTCAGTAGAAGACGAAATAAAATACCGGAGGCGTACGGTGGACGCTTTTTTCTGTCCATATAAAGCGAATCGGCCTAATGTACCTACTTGTGTTTGCATAAAGGCTGGCAAAAATGTCGTTAGCCAGTGTTCATTAAGCTTTTCAAAATTATCATCATTTTGCACACTAACTTGGGGTTCTCTCTAAGCTTTTCTCTTTTATGTCTGTTGAGTAGTTCAAGAAGCACTCTAATCGAGCTTGATTTGTGTCTCGTGAATCTTTTTGAACTTGCCTGTATTTTGTAGGCTTTCACAAATTCTTTGTTACATTTTTGTGTCACCTGTTACACATTCCATCTACTTCTCACTTTCGTTTCCGCTCATCATCGCTCTGCAATAAACTTCGCTGTCTCATTCTCTGAATCTGTCAAGATTACCGCAGTTTAATCATCACTAACTTGCATACATACCCAACATACAAAGTGCCTATACACGTTCGAACCTGAATATTTGATTGTGAGTGCATTTTTATGTATGTATGTATATATTTACGCATTTGTTACTTAAGCTGCAGGTGATTTAATGCATTCTAATGCCCTTTGTTGCTTGTCTCAAAGCAAGAACCTTGCCCACTCTCCACTCTCCACAAAACAGTTGCCCGCTGTCAGCCGCCCGCTATCTATTGTTACAACTGTAACAATCCAACCACTTAAATATACAATAACAACAAAACTATCACTTTGGATTTTGGCATTCAATTGGCGACTCAAATTCGATTCATAGACAGGCTACACTCACACACACGCAAACACGTACACACACGCACAATCAATGCGTTGCACATTCTCACACGCCCACTCATCAAATAAGCCAAGCTAAACGCAAAGCTTATTCCGACTTAATTTTTTTTTTACTTACTTCCCTTCCAATGCACGCTTTTGTTTAGCTGCGCCACGCAAGCCAAGCAAATTGAATTCGAAGGAAGATTGTTGGTTGTTGGCATTACGAACAGGAAGCCAGGAAGGAAATCAGGAAGGATATGGGTGGCAAACAAGCAGGCTGGCAGGCAGGTAGAGGAAGAGAGAGAGAGAGATGGAGTGGAAGTCAAATGCAAATCGTTTCGCGTGCATGAGCAGGTGTGCGTGCGCGCACAGCGGGAAGTCGCTACTTATGTATGTATGTAGTTACGTGGCATGCAAAGTGTTAACCCGGCGTCTCCTCAAAACAGAATTCTGTCATCACAAGCACCATTATAACATAGATTTCAAATGGAGACCGCCTCTGTCTTCTGGTATAACAGAGATGCCAAGGCAATTGCTTTAACAAGATTGCCTTAACATGAGCTGTCAGTTTGGTGATTTGACAGCTAATTTTTCATTTCAACGAAAAATTCACAGTGGCAACATCTCCACATTGAACGTGAAATTTCGCACGGCGTCCATTTGGCTTGAGTGTTTGGGCTTAAAAAATAAATAAAAAGAACATTAAGTGCATATATACAGTTTGCGAGCATCATCGCCAATTTTAAACAATTTTTTTTAACTTTCTAAGTGCTTCTGCGTACACGGCATGCCAATTCGGCGCCATTTTGCAAATTATGTCTAACATAATGAAGTGCCCACGCATATGCAAACATGGATTTTAGACATGATTCTGGTAGACAAAATTAACATAATTTTTGTTTTGTGGAGTTTTGGCGTTAGGAAGCCGATGAAAAGCAGTTCTACAGAGGCGACGCGTCGGTTGGCGAAGGAAGAACGCGTAACCTGACTGTGAAGAAGAAAATGCGGAAGGTGAAAGGCGACGGTTGACTGCTTTGTCTTGGTTTAACCAAAAAAGAGTACCTGAATTGTTATTGCTTACCAACCAAAATTCTCTACATGCGTGTTGTTGTTGTTTTAAGTAGCTTAGATATCCTTAGGTACCTACTTGCAAATGTTTGCAAGTTCTTACAAGCACGCATTTCACGTACAGACATGCACAGGCGTGCATACTCTTGTGTTTGTTTGTGTTCGTGTTTGCTTTTGTCTTCAAGTTAAGGCTATTATTTTCTAGATAAAGTTGATTTTCAACGGGTTTTTGTTTGCAAAATTTAGTGTGGCAAATTTAGAGCGCGCTGCACGAAATGCAGTTGCGCTGCTGGCAGTGATGTAGCAAAGCTTCTACAGTAGCTTACAAAAATATACACACACACACACAAAGGAAAGTATAAACACAATGCACTTTAAGCGAAAAGAAAAATGTTAGAAATGAAAAGCAAGAAAATTCGTTTAGAAAAATATGCGCCGCCAAGGAAATGTGAAAAAAGTAAGCAGTGAAAACCGAATACCAATATCGAATACCGTAAATGAAAACCGAATATCAATACAGAAAACCGAATAGTAATACCGTATATGAATAGGTACCGAATATTAATACCGATTACCGAACATCAACTATTAATACCGAATATCTAATGCTAATAGGACTACCGATTACGATCGCTTATTTATTCACCCGTGAATACAACAAAATCGACGAAATCGGTGAATTATCGCAAATGATAAAAGTGCTCTTAATTGGTGGAACCGGTGAATGAACAAAAACTATGATAACGACAAATTATCGCAACTGGTGGGGGTGCTCTTAATTGGCGGAAACGGTGAATGCAACAATAATCATGATAACGGTGAATTTTCGCAATTGATGGAAGTGCTCATAATTGGTGGAACCGGTTATTACAACAAAAACGATGATAACGGTGAATTATCATAACTGGTGGAATCGGTGAATGCAACAAAATTATTGAAATCGGTGAAATATTGCAATTGATGGATGTGCTCATAATTGGTGGCACCGGTTATTACAATAAACATGATGATAACGCTGAAATATTGCAATTGGTGGAAGTGCTCATAACTGGTAGAACCGGTGAATACAACAAAATTAATGAAATCGGCGAAATATTACAATTGTTGGATGTGCTCATAATTGCTGGCACCGGTTATTACAACAAAAACGGATAATAACGATGAATTATCTTAATTGCTGGAAGTGCTCATAACTGGTGGAACCGGTGAATGCAGCAAAATCAATAAAACGAGTGTACTATCCCATTTGATGGAAGTACACCTAACTGGTGGAACCGGTGAATGCAACAAAATCAATAAAACCGGTGAACTATCCCATTTGATGGAAGTGCACATAATTGGTGGAACCGGTTAATGCTATAAAATCAGTGAAATCGATGAAATAATGCAATTGGTGGAAGTGCTCATAACTGGCGGAACCGGTGAATGCAAGCAAATCGATGATACCGGTGTACTATGGCAATTGGTGAATGCATTAAAGAATGGTGGAGCCGGTGAGCACGAGACAGAACCGTTGAATGCGGTGAAATAGTGCAACTGTTGGATGTACCGTATACATAGGTATTGGTGGAGTCACAGTTCGTCAAAGTATGTAGCTGAATTGGATATGAAATGGTGGGGCTGGTGGACGAAAATTTCTTACGTATTAACTTTTCTCTAAAACATAGACATAGCAGTGCTCCCATTTCACTTGTAACCAGGGATTGCAAATAATCGTTATTTTTTAAATTTTGACTAAAAAAATCATACTGAAGGAGAAACGCTAAACGCAAAAGAAGTACACAGATGTAATCACTGTAACGCAGACTACCTCTAGGTGCATTAACTTTTATTTTTTCGATTTTTATAAAAAAAATTGATTTTTAATCGTTATTTTCTGAGTTTTATTTTTCCCTCAGCAAATAAAAGTTATTTTTTGATTTTTATATTTCGCTCAGAAAATAAAAGTTATTTTTTGAGTTTTATTTTTCCCTCAGAAAATAAAAGTTTTTTTCTGAGTTTTATTTTTCGATCAGAAAATAAAAGTTATTTTTTGAGTTTTATTTTTCCCTCAGAAAATAAAAGTTTTTTTCTGAGTTTTATTTTTCCCTCAGAAAATAAAAGTTATTTTTTGAGTTTTATTTTTCGATCAGAATATAAAAGTTATTTATTGAGTTTTATTTTTCCTTCAGAAAATAAAAGTTATTTTTTGAGTTTTATTTTTCGATCAGAAAATAAAAGTTATTTTTGAGTTTTATTTTTTTGCTCAGATAATAAAAGTTTTTTTATAAATTTTACGTATTCATGTGACGCGAGCACATATATACTATTAAAATGTAATTTTATGTATGTATGTGATTAGGTACATAAATATGTATCATTTAGAAACTCTGTAGAAGGACAAAAATAAAGTTGTTGTATGTGAAGCATTTACTTAAATCTAATAACTTTACACGAGCATATATATATATGCATATATATATATACATATATATATACATATATATATATACACATATATATATATATATATGTATATATACAAGAATTGCTCGTTTAAAGCTATTAGATTTAAGTAAATGCTTCACATACAACAACTTTATTTCTGTCCTTCTACAGAGTTTCTAAATGATACATATTTATGTACCTACTCACATACATACATAAAATTACATTTTTAATAGTATATATGTGCTCGCGTCACATAAATACGTAAAATTTATAAAAAAAACTTTTATTATCTGAGCAAAAAAAATAAAACTCAAAAAATAACTTTTATTATCTGAGCAAAAAAATAAAACTCAAAAAATGACTTTTATTTTCTGATCGAAAAATAAAACTCAAAAAATAACTTTTATTTTCTGAAGGAAAACTAAAACTCAAAAAATAACTTTTATATTCTGATCGAAAAAAAAACTCAAAAAATAACTTTTATTTTCTGAGGGAAAAATAAAACTCAAAAAATAACTTTTATTTTCTGATCGAAAAATAAAACTCAGAAAAAAACTTTTATTTTCTGAGCGAAAAATAAAACTCAAAAAATAACTTTTATTTTCTGATATAAAAATAAAACTCAAGAAAAAACTTTTATTTCCTGATCAAAAAATAAAACTCAAGAAAAAACTTTTATTTTCTGAGCAAAAAATAAAACTCAGAAAATAATCGTTAAAAATCAACTTTTTGGATATCACTTATAACCGTTACGGTCCCTGCTTGTAACACATAAAAAACCTATAAATCAATCAATACTCAAATTAAGACCACAATGGCCCAAAAACAACACGCATAAGCCAGAAAAAAAAACTAAAGAAAAAAGCGCATTCTACGTGAAAAAATGGCAAAAAGAAAAACCAGGCAAAAGAAAACAAAACCAAACAGGAAATACTAATGAAGTCACTCAATTCGCCACCGCGACCAACACATACATACATACTTAGCTCTCCTTTTTAGCTGCACTCAACACAACATCGCGCCGTTAGTTCCGTTAGCTTCTTAGCAAATACACCACACCACCTTCGAGCATACAAACATACCAACATGCCGACATAGTATTAGCCCTTTAGCTGCTTTAGCTCGTTTGTTCGTTCTTCCAATCGCTTTCATTTTATGCTTAGCTACCTTTGTTTGTGCATGTGTTTTTGTTGTTGTTTTTGCATTTCGTATGCATTCATTGCAACAGTTTTCGCCTCGTTTGCGAAATGATGTTACGGTGGTGGCGATGGCATGTTTTATAAAAAAAAAGCAAAAAAAAACAGCTTTGGGAAAATTTGAAAACATTTCCAATTTGATAGTCTCCGGTGGGCCAAAAGCCGCAAAACATACGCACACGTACATACATACGTACCTACCACGAGCAATATGCACATGCAACAAAAACAACACACACACAACGAACATTTAAAGTTTGCATTTTTGCTACCGACAATCGATTGCCGACGGCGGGTGTGCAGCAACGCAACAAAGCAGCCGCAAGTGCAGACAGGCGGCAGCGACGCAGCCCGGCAGGAAGAAATTGGTTTGTTTGCACTTTTGTCCGATTGAATTTTAAATTTAGCTTTTTTGCATATTGCATATGCTGCTTTCCGAAAGCGGTGGCGCTTGCCTTGCGGTGCGATGCAGTTAGGGGATATTTTTAAGAGTGAAGCGTGAGATTTTGCATTTGCATTTTTTGTTGTTTTTTTTCGCCTTGAACGTGCTATGGTGTGAATGAAGTGAAGCCTTTAGGGGATTAACCGTAGGATTTGAAAAGGAGCGAAAGTGCTTCATTTAAAAAAAAAAAAGATTTTATGGCTTTTGTAGTTTAATTTAGTCTTGAGAGAGTTTTAAATTTGATAAAATTAAATGGGAGGGAATAAAGACATTTTTTAGGAGGATGGGATCCTGGGAGGATGGCTCCGTGTGTAGGAGTCCACGTAAGTGGGGAAAGCTTCTGACTGCCATCCACTTGGCGATGGCCAGAGCGATTCTTTTGCATGCGAAGCAAGCAGCTCACGAGTTCCCCGCAGTGTCCTCTGGATAGTCACCGAACACCCGTTTGGTAGTGAAATAAATAAAGTCAGAACGCGACAACTCGATAAGGCCCCTCCGATATATTGGGCTTAAGGGCTTGTTGAGGGGAATAACTGCAGCGTCTATTCACCAGAAGGTACGGCTACGAGCGGGCGTCTGTTTTGGCGCAAGCGGCTCGCTATATAAACGTGTAACAATATACAACTCCCGCAACTTACCCACCACGTAAAAATCCTATAGAATGAAAATTCCAACGAAGCCTCAAATGAGATCACCCCTTTCCGATGACGACCGTGGCAAATTTTTAAAGGGCTACGATTTGAGGGTATACACCTGGAACGTCTTCAATCTTAATTGGGAAGGTGCCGCTGCCCAGCTGGTTAATGTCCTCGGAAGAGTCAAAGCTTACATCATACAGGAAATGCGATGGACGGGGCAAGACAGGAAGGAATTCGGGTCTTGCGACATATATTACAGTGGCCATGTAAAGGTGTTGGTGTTGGTTTTGGTTTTGTGGTGGAAAAGAGAGTCTCCCACCGATTACCCTCGTTCACGCCAGTGAACGGGCGTCTATCCGCCATCCGCATCAAAGCGAGGTACTTCAACATATCTCTCATCTGCGCCCACGCCCCGACGGAAGGGAAGGACGATGCGGCGAAAGACTCTTTCTATAAGCAGGTAGAAAGTACCAATGACCGCTGCCCCTATCACGACAAAAAGATGGTGCTTGGCGGTTTTAATGCCAGGGTGGGCAAGGAAGATACCTTTGGCGGCACTACGTATTAAACTTTAAGATCCGACTATAAATACGTAGCCACCGAACACGTGAAGAAAAATATATTTGTGCGACATCTAGCGGCGTCCATATTGTTCCGGAAATGTTTTTCAAAAATACATCATATATGTTGGCGTACGGCGAATTGTTTTATTTTGCGATACGGTCTAATGTACATACTTACATACAGGTCAGTGCAGGCTTAATAAATGTTCATACAAGCGTACATGTGAATATGTATGAATGTGCGTTTATCAAAATTTGATGTCTAAATTGTTACAATATCTGTGACATCGAGTGGTTAGTGGTGCATTTGCCACATTTCCAATACATACTACCAGAGAAATACTACCTACGTATTAGAAGTGAAATATGGTGAACTGAAATGAGGTGAGGTGAAGTGAACTGAAGTGCTGTGTAATACACAATTGAAGTGGCAGCACTTGAGGGCTTGATTCGAGCAGCAGCACGAGTGGCCCCAGAAGCACTTGGAATTTGTAAGCCAACAAATCAGTTGGACAAACCAACTGGAGAAGCTGCCACCATATACACACATATGTAGCGACTATTGGGGGCAGATTGTTTTCATTCATACCCTGCAGGGAACTCAATAACTAGTGAGCAAAATTCCTAGTTCCGAACTAGCGAAAAGGTGTCAAAAGGGAACTAGATCAATTGTAGTTAGACCCTCACCGGTTCAGAAGGAGTGAATTGAGTGACCATTATAAGACACACTTTGATTTGTATGCAATTTCGAAGTGACAAAAATAATATGAAAATTTTTCGTTCGTTCAATTGCCTTCGGCTTTGTCTATTTCTGCAATTCTCAGATGTTTAGTGAGGCATTTTATATAAAGTTTTCTATTTGCATCTGTATGAATTGAAATGTTCCCCTAATTATGCTTTTCCGATCCCTCAGGCTTATTTTGAATTTCTTTTATTTTATTACTTTTTAAATATTATTGTAAATTTTTATTAAATAAATAAATAAAAAAGTATTGTTTAAAAAAAAAAAAAAAAATATCATCCACCTTGACACCGACAGGATTCGAACCCGCGCTCCTCACATTGAAAGGCACATGCGTTAGCCAGTCGGCCATCGCGCCACTTGCATGAAGTGTGTCAAAGTTTGCACTTAAGCGGCAGATGTAAAACTGTAGAATTTGTAGGTACTTGTAGCTAGGGATGGCAAAAAAAATGAAATAACCGATTAACCGCTTTTTAGGTTAATCGAAAGCGTTCGATTATTAATCGCGAATAATTGTGGGGTACTAACCGATTATAACCGTTTTTCGATTACAATTATTCCTTAGAAAAAAAAATATATAATAAACGAAAAACTTGTCATTTATTAGGAGAAATCGTCAAAATGACGATAAAATCGTCTATTCGGGAACTGGAGGGAACATTTATTGCGGTTTTTTTGGATATACTCACAAAACCGTAGGTAACCGAATTCGGACTCGGATGAAAATGCGGAAATTCTCAACTTCGATTATTTCCTTTCGATTATTTTCGACTTGAGAGGAAAAAGGTTAATCCTAAAAATAATCAAAACGAAAAAACCGATACATTTTAACCGTTAACCGAAATAAATTAACAGATTATAATCGTTTTTTCGGTTATTGTTGCCATCCCTACTTGTAGCTAGTTCAGAACTATCGAAATTGTGCCAATAAACGAACTAGTGTAAACTGTAGAATTTAGCACTAGTTTGGAACTATCGAAAATGTAGTGCAGAGGGTGACAATTGACACCGCCTAGGACATCGCCGTGTTAAATTCGCCAGTTGATAACATGCAAAAGAGATTTGGCTCGCACTAGTAGTGTCGAAAAATGCACTAGAAGCGACCTAGTTCGGAACTAGAGATTTTCCCTACAGGGTATTAATAAAGCTGCACACAGAGATACATATGTATGTATATACTACATGCTATTGGGCTATCTCACTCACATCACTGCGCTGCAAAGGCGTTCATTCATTCACAATAATAAAAGATAAAAAAACAAAAAAAAAAAAAAAAACAATAACAAAAAACTTGATTTCATTCACACCTGTTGGTGTTGAGTTGCATGTTTATGCAAAAGCAAAAAAACGGCAGAAAAAATAGGAAAAATATACATATTTCAGCAAGCAAAAACAAAATATGTGTATAAAATAAGAAAAACAGCAACAACAACAGAGTGTTGCACAAAAGCTGTCAAAACAAAAACGCCTTGGAAACGCCAACGAAATGAAAAATATCAGATGAAAAAGCAAAAAAAATTAAAAAGTTTAAAATAGCAAGCATGGCATGGAATTTGTATACCCAGCTGGTGATTTGGTAACGAAGCAAAACACATTTTTCATATAACTGATAGAATAGAGGGATGCGTGAGGTGAATAAGCGATGATTCGCCACCAACTATACTTAAGGGGTGTCGCAAAAAGGTCAAAGTTCTTATTACCGTATATGACCTCTGTGCGACACTGCTTAACCACCTCGGATCGGGACCAAAATGTATATTTGATATCTTCGGCTGTGCTGCTGCCGCTGTAGGGCGTGAGACCGAAGAAAATCAATATTTTGATTATTTTAAGGACAACCCTAATGTATGTATGTATATATGTCAATCACAGCTGGTAATAGCATGAATAAATGAGGTCAGAAATATGTATGTATGCTCATTTTATTAAGCTATTTTTATTTTTTATACATTTACATTTATACAAACTGTTCCAAAATAAACTCATATTATTTAATGTAAATCTCAGCAGCGCAGCCAACAGCGTCTCATTCGCTTTGTTGTTTTTTTTTCGGTCAAATTCTCACATCCAGTAAACACCAGCGTCCAGTGTTAAATCGCTTCGCTCAGCTGTCCATACTGAGAACGCACCGTTCGGTTATGTGGGTTCACTATTTTATTGACTTATGCACGCTGAGCAAAGGCCGCAGCGAACGCAGCAGCGAAAGTGGCAGCGACGCCGACCGCAGCAGCTAAATGTTGAAAATCTCAGCGCCACAGCACCACTTGCCATTTGAAATAAAAGGTGGGTGTGTTGTGTTAGGTGGGCGCGATATTCGATCACACACAAAAACACACACACACACACAAACACACTTGCACGCACATAAATAAATTTGCATATAATGTGTTTTTTGGTTTTTGATAGCGCCCTGCCTTCTCTGCCTGCCCTTCGGCTTGCTTTGTAACAGTGCATTCAATTAAAACACCCACAAGCGCTGCCGAGACCGCAACAAATTACGACGACGACAGCAAGCGGAAGCGCCACAACTTGGCGTCCCGTCCAGCAGAGTCAGCGTCCGTTCGCGGAGGTGGTGGCGGTGGCGGCGGCAGCGGCTAACCACACACGCCACATATAGCCAAGTTAAGTTAAAAAGTTGATGTTGATTTTGATTTGGATTTTTGAGCGACTGAGCAGCTCAGTTGTCCGCATTTTGAATGGCAAGTGACGTGAGCGAACATGTTATTTTTTTTTTTTGCTTTTGTTGGTTTTTGTTAAAAAGTTAAAAAGTTTCTTCACTTTATTACCAACTATGCATGTGCATTTAGATTTTCAGTTGAGTACAGCTGCAGGCGTTGAAATAGGTTCAACTGAGTGTGCTGGTAGGAGAAGAGTTGCACGCTTTGAAGGTAAAATTATATGAGGAAGAGATTTTTGGAGAAAAAGGTCTTTGGAGGTCAAGAAAAACTGTAGAAGCATTCAAAGGAGCAAACGAAAATAATTTGTACGAGGCTTTAAGTAATTAAAATGCTTTCTAACCTCGAAGGATATAAAATTTGTTATCAAAAAGGCGTCGGAATATAGAATAACGAAATAAGGTTAAGACCATCGGCCACGCTTTAAAACAATAACCCTCAGCCGCCAGAATTCTCTTTCTGTTCGGGTAATATCTACTCTGAAAAAAATACCCGTAGTTAAACCAACAACTTTCGGCTGTTGAATCTCCGTCTTTGATTCAACAGCAAAAGTATTTGTTTTTACAGCAAAGTTTTTGATCCAACAATTTATTCAAAAACGGGCGTTGTTGTTTCAAAAACTTGCTTTCCTTTAAAAAATTGTTTGTGAGAGAATATTTTTTTGTGAGAAAACCAACAAAAAAAAGAATGATGGAGAGAATATGAAGAGAAAAATTCAAACAAAAGTTTATTTTTAACAACAATTTTCTCCCCGTTTTTGGTTTAAACTTTAAAGGCAAAAGTATTTGACCCAACAGTTTCCGTTGTAAACAAAACTAATGAGAACAAATTTTTTAAATTTTTTTTTACAATGATTCAAATAATTCATGGATTCCTTTTTAGGAAATGGAAGTATAAATAGGTTACTACAATTCAGTATAATGTTGAATGTTCCACTATGTGATGATTGGATAGAATTTCAGGTTGATGTCATGGTTCGAATCCGGAGGAGAATATAAAATAAAGAAGAAAAATCAGAATAAGAAATAAAGATAGCAACCAGTGAATGATAAGAAGGAGAGAAGAATAGGAGAACAAGCGGAGGCTACATATTTGCAGTTGGGACCCGGGCGGAGAGAAGATGAAGAGTAAAATGCAAACAAAAATTTATTTTTAGGTGAAAATGTTTTCCAACAATCTCCGTTATTGACTTTAATCAACAACGCTCGCACCTTTGAAACAACAACGGAGCGTTGTTGGGCACATTCCAACTGCGGAAAGTAGTTGATTTAACAGCGAAAGTCTTTAGATTTACAACGTTTTTTTTTCAGAGTATGAACCAATCCAACTTTAACCCCAATTATCTAGTAAACTAACTATAAGCCTACGACACGATTTGCTTTCAGTTTTGAGATGTGTGAGAGCATCTCTACCCCCATGAATAGGTAATATTTCTGGGTCCGTGCTTCCTTAATGGAAATCCGACCCAAAATTTCATGTATATACATTTAACTGGCCGCTGCTGTACATGAGAGCACATGAATAGTCGCTAAAGTGTTGTAGTTGTTGTTGTCAAAAGTAGTTTTGTCAGTCTTTTGTCATTACTAAAAACAAATTGGCATTTAATGTCGTGGCAAAAAACAGCAACAACAACAATAAAAACGTGTAGGC
The DNA here is from genome assembly GCA_960531455.1 of Urophora cardui. NCBI lineage: Eukaryota > Metazoa > Arthropoda > Insecta > Diptera > Tephritidae > Urophora > Urophora cardui. Next base: position 154,955,935 of record OY482672.1, on the reverse strand, counting down.
GCCACTTCAGCAGCAACTACCTTCGATAGCGCTCTATCTCAATGTTTTTGTAGGGTTGGGCGATATATATCGATATATCAATATATCGATATTTTTAAAATAGTACAGCCGATAATATCGACGATATTTTGAATTACCGTGCATCGATAATCGATAATTTTTTGCCATTTCGAGCCAAATTCGATATTTTTCATACATTTCTGATTTGCTTTAAATCTAACACCAGAACATTTTTTAAGAAGTGGTATAACCATAATGTTCGGGTGCTTGAATTTACACTACTTTCTTCTTCAAGCAATTCTTAATGATTTTTATGTTTATACTTCAGGATTCGTAGAATATCTGTAGACTCATCGAACTTTAACAACAAATATCTAGTAAACTATAAGTCCCCGGCAAGTTTGGATTTCAGTTTTGAGATCTGTGAGAGCACCTCCAACCCCGTGAAGAAGTGTTTTTTTGCGGGACGTGGTTCCTTAATGTAAAGCCGACCCTTTCGATATATTGATATATCGATGTTTTTACACGGCATAAATCGATGTTTTTTTAAATATCGATATAATATATATCGATATATTTTTCCAATTTGCCCAACCCTATGTTTTTGTGTGGGTGGGGGACTTTTTATCAAGAATTTCATTTGCAGGTATGAAATTCTTTGATTTAACGGAAACATACGAAAACACACATTCTCTCTCACTCATATATTTATATCTACTTAATAAAAGTTTCTTGAGAATGATGTAAATATGTATATAGTCAGGTAAGTATGGACATTTAGTCAAAAAAGTATGCGACCTGTTATCTGAACGAAATACATATGTATTAGGGCTCGGGGAAATCGATTAATCGATTAACCGAATAATTCGACTATGACTGAAGTCGGCTTCAATTATTCGTTTAGCGATTTTCGAGTAGTCGAAAGCTGCCGACTAATCGATTAACTGCTCACTTTAGATTATTCGGTTAATCGTTCCATTTCGATTAATCGAATATTGTACTTTCGATTTTATTACATTCATAAATAAATATGAACCCATATCATCAACATTTTAAGTGATATCTTGGACAATTTTTGTTGTTGTTGGAGCAAATCAAAGCACTCCTCGCCCTTTTCCGGTCGTTACTCCGTCACGCTAGGGTACTTGTTCTTTCTGCACTAGGCTGTAAGGGCGACGTTTTTGGCCGCTTTTCACGACCCCTTAGACTCCTTTGGAAGAAAAGGGAAGAAGATGTTGATGAGGAAGATGAAACTAAAGATGATGATGAATGTGAAGGTAAAGGAGGAAAAAATTAGGAAAAACCCCTTAATAACCCTTTTTTTTATATTTTAAAATTATCTGTAAAAAATTTTCACTGAATATTCGATTTTTGAAATTCGATTTTCTACATAAATCGAGTAGTCGAAGGAAAGCAATTATTCGAATAATTGAGGCAAGACGACTAATCGAATATCATCAACCGACTTTTTAGCAAGTGAACGGTTATGAATCGATTAATCGGTTAACCGAATAATCGAATAGTCGAATAATTTTAAGAGCCCTAATATGTATGTACATAAGCCGATTTGTGGTAAGAAGCACTTTCTTTAGAGATGATAAAAGTGACGTATCATACAATAAGGAAAGAAAGTAGCATGAATGGTAAAGAGAAAAAAAAAACGTTATGAGCAAATTTTGAAATTTTGATTCAGATGATCAGCTGGTGCTGTCAAATTTGACAGCTTACTTATTTAACTTTGTGTTAAAAAGCAAAACCTTGCAAATTTACGAATTTTTTGCGACTGACTGTATTTATGTACATACATACATACTCGTAAATATGTAGATAAAGCACGTGTCATTTAAGTAAAAAGTTTTGAAAACGTAAAACATACAACGTCAACACAAATGTCACATTTGAACATCTACCTAGCCAAGAAGAAGAAGATATTTTACCTACTTGGTGTCATGTTCCACATACAAATATGAGTACCTACAACTAAACAGCTCAACAAAATTAACTGTCAACTGCTACTACTACTTCATTTAGTTGATACCTATTAAATGAGTGTTGAATGAGTGTTGCATACATGAATGTGAGTACATACATACATACATATTTATTATGAATGCGGCCTAAATTCTTATCATCAACACAACAGCCGACAATAGACACATTCCTGCATTCAATAGCCACTCAACAATCCAACAAAACTCACCAAGACAATAAACTTTGTCACTTTGGCGTTGCAAAAAGTAAGAATAAGAACAAGAATTATGCCTTCCTCATATGTGAAATGAGCATGTGAATGACTTTTCTTTCATTTATTATAGTGTCCTTAACCCTGCAAAAAATGCGATCACTCCGGGATACATCCGGGACAACTCGCAAGGGAGCATGCGATTACTACCCATTTGTATCTCTTTATATGGGTTGAAGTGTTCTCTTTTGTTTGAGCATGTCCTATGAAGAGACTAATTGTACCCAGTTTGTACCCGAACGGGTAGCAAAAGTGCACAATTGTACCCGTTTTGTACCCGAACAGGTAGCAAATGCGACACATCCATTTGTGCGACTAATTGTACCCGTTTGATACCCTTTCGGGTACAATTCGTCTACAATTAGTATACATATGTACCCGTTCGGGTACAATTGGGAACAATTGTAGACTAATTGTACCCGAAAGAGAGCGCTCCCGGACAAATCTTTTTAGAGACTCGTCGCACACTTTTTTACAGGGAATAGACACATAAAATACATACATACACACAAACACATATTTCCGTCATTTAATGATATATGAAAATCAAGTGTACTTTTCTTGCTGGCTTCACACAATTCTAGCCAAAAACTTTATGCGCCGCGACGCGCCGCACCGCCTTGCAAGCACAGAAAAGCCCACTTAATATACGACGAGCGCATACGAAATTGGGAAGGCGTGTAGTGGCAAGAGGCGCACAATGCCATTGTTTGCATTAATAGTTAACGTGTTTAGTTTTGTCTGTTGCCAGGCCTTTCATGCTTGTTCGTGTGTGCGATTGTGCAACTTTTGTGCTACATTTATTAGTTTGTCTTCTTGATGGTGGCGGTAGCGCTGTTGCCAGTTTGGGGGTCGTGATGGCATTGAGATGGGTTTTTGAGGTGGTTTTTGAGGCGTCTGCGGCTCGTGCTGTGCGCTTCACTTGTTATTTTGAGTTATTATTAAATATGTTATAAGCAAGAAATGTTTTATTTTTTGATTAATGCTACTCATCATCATTTAACCATTCATCAAAATCATTCCAAAATTTCTTAGATACGAGTATTATATGATACACGTACTTACTACGATTCTTATTAAATATGTTTAACTATCAATCAAAAAATGACAGTTAATCGATGCTGACATTGATATTCATGCAGGACATTGATATTCATGAAAATGCGTGATTTTGTAAAGCAAAATAGACTAATCATATATGTACATACATACATATGTATGTACATTTTGTTATAGAAATTAGGGTGGTTTGTGCATAACTTTACAATTTTTTCCTACACTTGACGGAATATTTGGTTGGTTGGTTGCTGTTCTATCTGGCTGAGCTTTTGCAGAAGAAGGAGAAGAGAAAGGAGAAGAAGAAGAAGAATAGGAAGAAGAAGAAGAAGACGAAGAAGAAGAAGAAGAAGAAGAAGAAGAAGAAGACGACGAAGATTAAGATTAAGATAATGAAGATGAAGATGAAGATGAAGATGACGATGAAGATGAATATAAAGATGAAGACGAGGATAAAGATGAAAAAGAGAAGAAAAAAGAAGAAAAAAATTAAAAAGGAAAAAAAAATAAAATAAAAAGAAAAAGAAAATAGAAAAACAAAAACAAAAAGAACAAGAAAAACAAAAAGAAAAAGAAAAATTAAAAAGAAAAAGAAAAAGAAAAAGAAAAAGTAAAAGAAAAAAAAGAGTAAGAATATAATGAAAAAGAAATAGAAGAAGACGAAGACAAAATTTTAAAAGAAGAAGAAGAAGAAGAAGAAGAAGAAGAAGAAGAAGAAGAACAAGAACAAGAACAAGAACAAGAAGACGAGAAACGTGCTGAAAGATATGATGGAGAGAAATCAAGGTGGAGAAGAATCTGCTATTCATTGCAGCTTCTAATCTGAAAAAAATCTTCCCCTGTTTTCTCATCCACTTAAACTTCCTTCTTTCCGATTTTCTGTAAGGCCAGTCTAATGTGCAATAACCTCACAGAACCAGGGTGTGCGGCTTTTATTATAACCCTTCAAAAATTTGAGGACCAGGTAGTCCAATGGGACGGGCCTTTAAAGTAGGTCTGAAGGGACGTGGTTACGGTCTTGGTTACATGATATGCTGCATCGGACCACATCGAAAGTAAATTGTCGTTCGCAGCCAATTAATGCGTGATTGGTCGGCAATTTGGCTCGGTCTAGGGTATTGGGATATAGTTTAAAACGTGGTCCACTGTAAGCAGACTAATCTACGGCCCAAATTTTTATATAGTCCTTTGTTATGCAGCGGTGAAGCAGGGGTGGTCATGTCCAATGACATCGCAATGTTAACGTAACCATATTTTTTCATATATTTGGACCATTTCTCTAACTAGTAATTGTCACAACGTAACCTGGTCCTGTACTAGCATATTGCGTGGTCCCACGTTTTGCAGGGACAAATATTTATACATATTTACATACATATTTATGCTTGCACGCTTTTCAAACGCTTCACTTTGCTTTTATTGTTACCAACCACACACAATGCATCGCATATTTTAAGGCGCCCAAACCAATTTTGTGTGTGTGTGTTTTGTTGTTTGTTATTCAAATTAAGTATTTTTCCCATACTTGCTTTTATTATTATGTAAAATAACAGTTAGTAAAGCAATAATCATAATGACAGCTGCATATTTAGACACAAAGGACAATAACAAAAAAAAAAAGCAACAAACAAACAAAATCCTTCAACTGCCGATTCATGTGGCGCTTTAGGGGAAATGAGCAAAAGTTATTTTTCAAAAGGATTTTTCTTGTGGAAATGTGGGTGTGTGTATGTGTGTGTGCAAATAATATTTTATATATATTTGTATATGCAAAACTAGTTGACTTTCAGTATTGTCTTACTTTGGTGTTCTGCTTTTATTCAGCTCTGCACTTGTAACAGCTTTATTTGCCTTTCCTCCTCGTTATCGCTGGTCGTTTCTTTCTTTCTTTAACTTTATTTAACAGTCTCCTTCAACTGATTTTATCATTTACGATTTTTTTTTCATGTGTAAGTATGTATGTATATAACTCTGCAGACTCACTAATAGTTAATTATGAGATTTTGGCTTTTACTCTTCATTGTTCTAAAGTTTTTCTTTCTTACAAGAGCACTTTAATTCACGGCGATAAAGAAAGTCCTGCTACAATCTTTTACTCCCTTTTCATTTGCGTTTGCATTTGTATCTGATTACTTTTCCTTTAACACACAATTTGCATTCATGCGCGAGTATATAAAACATTTATTACATTTAATATATTGTACAAATATTACGTACTTCATTTACTGGTTTTTTATGTTTCTATGTTTTAGCGAATGTGTTTATTTGTTTGTAAGAAGTTGAGTATTTTACGGTGAATACTGCAAGATATTTATATTTATTTTTTTAGGTACTTATATTTAAATGTATCACGATAAATTACAGACTTATTTAACGCTGACATTTATTTTAGGGGTGGGCGTTGGTGCGTGAGCCCTTGAGAAGTTTTATACTCTGAAAAAATTATCGTAGTTAAATCAACAACTTTCCGCTGTTGAATCTCCGTATTTGATTCAACAGCAAAAGTATTTGTTTTAACGGCAAAGTTTTTGATTCAACAAATTTCCGTAGTTAATTCAAAGACGTGCGTTGTTGATTCAAAAACTCGCTTGCTGTTAAACATTTTTTAAGTAAAAAGAAAGAAAGGTTTGAAAGAAAAATATAAAAAATAAACAAAATTTTTCAAATTCGTTCAATTCGTTTAAATTTTAAAATAAAATAAATTTCATAAGAAAGTAACATACATACATACATAAATAAAAAAAAATTAATTAAACAAAAACTAATATCTATTGATGTGGCCGCTGTGGTGCAGTGGGTAGAGTGCTCGCCTGCTATGCCAGAGGTCTCGGGTTCAAACCACGGTCCGAGCAAACACCAAAACAATTTTTCAATTAGTAGAAATCCAATTATTGGGTTTTTTAAGAGCAGCGGTCACCTCTCGGCGGTGGGCGGCATACCCTCCGAGAGTATTTCTGCCATGAAAAAGCTTCTCACAAAAAATGCATTCGCCGTTCGGAGCCGGCATAAAACTGTAGGTCCACCCAATTAGTAGGAAAAAACAAAAAGGAGCACACCTCGAATTGGGAGAGAAGCTCGGCCATCAAACTCGTCAGAGTTATAATAGCGTCATTGTATTATTGTAATATCTATTGATAAACTTAGCTTGTTTTGATGTCGTGAGAGTTGTCTGCAGATGTACTGATGCGTTTGGAAATGGTGAATGGATGAATGACTCGTTTGGTGACGGCGGGCCTTAATATTAATATTACTACATATCGAGCCCTAACCGCCAAAAAGTGTATCCAACAAAAATTAAATTTTACAGGAGTTTTTTTTCATTTTCTTTTCATACTGTTGGTAATCAGCCTTGAAATTTATTTATGGCCGGTTTCACAATCTGCGGTTAATTTAATCGCTGGTTAGTTTGATGTAAATTGTATGGCGAGCTGTCAAATAAATTGCTTAACCGGGCAAAAATCTCTGGTTAAGTGCTTAACCGGAGGAGGTGAAACCGGCCCTAAGTCCATAAAATTGTGGAAGTTGATGCGTACTATAATAAGTTATTGATTTCCTTAAAAACGCTAAAATCGATAATTTTGTTGGATACACTTTATGGAGGTTAGGGCTCGATATGTAAACATACTTACATATATTATATGTATAAAAAAATAAAATAAAATAATATCTATTATATTAAAAAAAAATACTATTTTTACAATTTTCTTGAGGTTAACTTAAATGCTAAGTATTTGCTTGAATGGTGCCCGTTTTTCGACCAAACACTTTTGCGGTTAATTCAAAAGCAAAAACTGTTAACTTAAATGTAAAAGTATTTCATTCAACAGTTTCCGTTGTTAACTTAAATGCGAAAAGTATTTGAATCAAAAACGCTCGCATCTTTGAAACAACAACGGAGTGTTGTTGGGCACATTTCAACTGCGGAAAGTTGTTCATTTAACTGCAAAAGTCTTTGTATTTACAACGTTTTTTTCAGAGCAGAAGTGTGTTTTTTTTTTTGTTAGGTGCTTCTTTGTTTGAACAAAATTTTGTATTGTTGGAATATAACATTGTTTAAATTAATAAAAAACTTTGCTTTTTAAAGTAGGTTTATGCTCGAAAAAGAATAGTTTTCTTATTAGTAAACGCTGCTCTATACGGTTAATAGAGTTTTTAAAATAAATTAGGTTAAAAATGGAAAATTAGCGTAAATTATTTTTATTGATTTCGAGGAGTTCATTTTTGAGATTCATTTTTACATAAAATGTATGCTAGTTGAAGACTTCACACAATGAAATGTATCTACCTATATTTTAAGCAGGGCCGGGAAGGAGTCCATGTAGCGGCAAGGAAAGTTGCTGAGGCATTAAGAGGATAATGTTGCTAGCAACATGTTGCGCTATGTTTTTATTGCGTGATTTTTTAGGATTTGCGCATTTTTAGCGTAAGTTTTTTTGTAAAAATTAATATCGAGACATACAATTTTAAAGAGAAAATCATCCTCAGTGTTGAATTTGTTATATGCTGAAGTTATTCGATTATAGAAAATGTCCATTTTTGCTTATATAAAATCTCTTTTAAAATTATTTTAAGACATTTTGCCTTCTTTTTAGCACAAGTACCTATACATGTAAATATTTATTTATATATGTACATATGTATATACATACATACATATATTTATAAAATTCTATGCCTGTGAGTCCTGGAGCGTCTGGCAGACGCATTCCAATAAATCACTCAGTCTCTTGGCTGGCTGGGGGAAATTTAATTTTATATGTACTAGGTATATGGCTGCATATATGTACATGTGCACATTAGGCCGTCTCGCCTTATAGGGACGCAAAAATAAAGTTCGCCGTACGCCCCCGCATATGATGTCTTTTTGGAAAACTTTTCCGGAAAAGTTTTTTATTTTTTTTTTTTTGGACGCCGCTAGATGTCGCTAAAATTTATTTTTCTCATATCTTCGGTATTTATAGTCCGATCTCTAAGTTTAATACACCATTGTCTTTGGCTTGAAAGGGCGCCTTATACTGTGGAATATTATTAACCCTATGTGCGTCATTGGGGTCACTACCACCCAGTACTTAGTTTATACCACCCTAATGTACCTTTTTTATGTCTGCATGTTAAACGTAGTCAAAAATAACTTTTTGGTTGCTTGTTTTTCCGACCCTAAAAATACTATTTTTCCTGATTTTCTAAAAAGAGGGGGTCAAAATAGCCCTTTCTTGGCAGTGCTAGAGGGTTAAACTGTTCTAGAAAATTATTTGCCATAAAATTTCAGTAGGGGTCTCCTCAGAAGAAATCTTTGTAAAATTAACCTAAAAGACCAAACGAACCGAAAAACCTATATTCCTCGGAATGTTGAACGTGTTTTATTTCGGGTTCTGCTCAAGCTATCGAAATACTTATTTTGCAAAAGATTAATGATTTTTGACTACGTTTAACATGCAGACATAAAAAAGGTACATTAGGGTGGTATAAACTAGGTACTGGGTTGTAGTGACCCTAATGGCGCACATAGGGTTGATAATATTCCATAGTATAGGCCGCCCTTTCAAGCCAAAGACATTGGTGTATTAAACTTAGAGATCGGCCCATAAATACCGAAGATATGAGAAAAATAAATTTTAGCGACATCTAGCGGCGTCCAAAAAAAAATAAAAAAAAATTCCGGAAATGTTTTCCAAAAAGACATCATATGCGGGGGCGTACGGCAAACTTTATTTTTTGCGATACGGTCTAGTGTACATGTCAACATACATAAAAGGAGTATATGCTGTCTTTAGCAAAGAATGCTTTCAATCCACTTTATAGCCGCAACGAGATTTAAATATTATTTTATTGGCAGCCACAAGTGTGGCTGTGAGGAAAATCCCAAGTTCAGCAATACTAGCTCCCTTCTAGTGCATTTTTCGACACTACTAGTGCGCGTTCATACATTTTTCCATACAGCCAAATGGCGAGTTTAATACGGCGATGTGCTAGGCGATGACGTGTTCGATAGTTCCGAACTATTTAGAATTTGCTCAATCAAAGTGCAGCATTTCATTACAGTTTTCGTATAGGTCGACGATTGTAAGCGAAGTTGCAAATAGATAGTATACGCTTTATACCAAATGCTTTACTAACCATCTGAGAATTGCATAAACAGACGGCAATTGAATGAACGAAAAATTTCCACATAATTTTTGTCACTTCGCATACAAATCAAAGTGTGTCTTATAATTCTCACTCAATTCATTTCTTCTTTACTGGTAAGGTTCTAACTTGTATGGATCCAGTTCCTTTTTGACAGCTTTTCGCTAGTTCGTAACTAGAAATTTTGCTCACTAGTTATTGATTTACTTGCAGCGATATACATATGTATATATAGATTGCTACATATATGATAGTATTTCTATACAAAAATCACCGGAAATTTTTCTGCACATTTTTTTCTCTCTCGCTGCTGCTTTTCAAATGGTTTTTTTCTTTTTTTATGGTTTTATAGTGATTTTTGGGCACTGCGACATGTAGAAATTAGATTTTATATTTTTCTATACAATTACTTAATTTGTTTTTGTCAACATAAATCCATCATCATAGCCACTCAAAAGAAAGTGCCTTTAATCGTTTTTTTTTTGTCTGCAAAATTACAACTGTCACTCAAAAGCGCCGTAGTAAACAACAAAATTTTTGCACGTTATTTTTACATCGCATTAAATCATAAGGTATATTTCCATTTAATCGTATTTCTATTTTATTTTTAGATATATTCTTATTTATACACGTACTTATTTCCAGAGTGTCTTTTTTCTCACTAGACGTTTCACTGCCCCTTTTAAATTCTTTATTCCATTTGCTTTGCTTTGCTCTGTATCTGATTTGTTAAGTTTTTCCTGCCTTCGCTCTACATACAAAACTAAATACATATTTTTGTCCGGCCGGTTGCCGCCGCTAGCATTTCAAAAATTCACATGCATTCTAAAAATAAGCGATTTATCAAAAAATATTGCGCGCCGCTGCTCTATGCAAGCAGGCAACGCATTTGCCCAATTTCACATTTTCCCCACTTTCTTCGGCATGTAGAGCCGCGCTCTTTGCGCGCATCAAAATACCGCGACACGGCAGCGCCGCTCGCATGACAGCATACAACAATTCTACGATACATATATTTTTATAACGTGTTCCCATATTGATGAGCTAAATAAAAATATGTAAAACAACAACAACGCGAGAAAACGTTTATGCACGCGGAAATACGGTGCGACGTGTGGCTGCACGTAGGTGGATGGGACACGGCGTTGGGTTTGCGTGCTAGTTCCTGCCTGCTATGACGTTGACGTTGATCGCGTTGGGGAGAATCCACTTAATGTTGAGCAAAATTTTTATAAAAATACGGTATTTTAACAAAAAAAAAAACGCAAAAAATTTTCCTAGGAGAGCGCATTTGTTTTTATGTATTACACTACGTAAAATTCACACACCTTTTCATCACATCACATTTCATTTAAACGCGCGCTTGCTTTGCGCTCCGTAGGTCTGTTGGCTACGCGCTATCGCAACATACTGAACGCGTATCGTAGGCGCACTGCCCGTTGGAAGTTTTAATTTTACTGGCGCGTTTTGCTTGCTGTTCACCAGCGCTGCTGCGACTATAACGAGAGCCAACGCGCGCTGGAGCCGATCAAATTCAATTTTGGCGGCGCTGTGCTGCCAGATCACACACAAAGAACAGCAAATCTTTCGAAGCGCAGCCAGCGATTCAACTTAGCACGGCGCAATTTAATTGATGACTGAATGGCCAGTGAATACGTGCGCTGATGGCTGGTTAGCGCTTGAAGATTTGGTCGCGCGGCGCGCAGCAGCAAGTCAATTGAGTTGATGTCAGCGCAGCGCGGATCGACTCAGCTTTCGTTCGGCGCTCGTTTTATAAAAAGTAACGAGGCGTTTTTTGACTTTGACTTAAGTGCGGTTGATGGTTGTGGTTGGTGGTGGCATTCAAAAGCAGCCCACACGCTTGCGCTTGCTTGATTGCTTGCGCAGTGTGGGTGTTCCAGTTGTTTGCGCTTGATCTTTCAAAAGTTAAAGCGCAAGCGTAAAAGAGCAGAAAAAGTGTTAAACAACAAAAGATAATAAAAAAACAAAACAAGAAACAAAAGGCAAGAAAAAAGGCCTCATGCGGCTCAACAATGGCATGCAAGCCGCTTGTAGTTGCTCGTTCGCTACGCTTCGATTTCCATGAATGAAAACGAATTATGCGCTTACATACATATGTACATCTATTATTTTTACTATGCGCATGCTACTTAATACTATTTACATACATGCATATTTATTAAAAATTAATATGCATTTGCATATATGTATGAACTGCCAGCAAGCTACTCGATCCATCCATCCATCTACTGCCGCTCACCCGCTGCGCTTTTGCTGTCAACACAAACTCAACTGACAGCGGGCAGTCGGTGGCGCGCATTCAATGTTTGCTTAGATGGCAGCTACAACTGCAACAAAAATAAACATATATATGTAATATTGCTAAGTGTTTAAGTTAACAACAACAAAACAACTAGTGCATAAGTAAGTAAGCATGTCATGCAGTGTAATGAAGCCATTTAATGTATATATGTACATAAGTTCAACCATAATAAACTCATGAGTTTAAATTGCAAGCGAAACTAACACCAGCGACACCTTCAAGCGCATCAATAGAAGCTTTAGAATTATTGCTAATATCATTATTAATTATGTAACATCATCACTGACATCATCATCATCAATAAGTCAATAAACGTAGTGAGTAGTACGTCGAACTAACTTGTTTAATATGCCAAAAAACCAGCAACTCTGAAGGCAGTCCAGTGCTCATCTACACCACCAATATACGAAATTTTTTTAAAATAAATTATCCAGTTATTTGTTAGCGGTTTTAGTTCGATATTGATGTCATTTACAAAAAAAACGTTCAAAGAGTTATTTCACATTATATCTAGTTAATTTAATATTTTTAAGTTACAACAGTCTATATGAGACGTAATTCGCTCTCATTTTATCGTAATTCGCTCTCGTTCCAATCGCCATTTCACTCTCGAATCATATGTCGCAGTTTAGATAATGAATTTTTAAAGTACCTAAACAGTTTTAGATAAGCGATTTTTTGGCAGTTTTTAACCAGTTTTTTAGGTATATAGTTTTTTAGTAACCGGTTTTTTAGATAATCAATTTTTTTAAATAAACAGTTTTTTAGATAATCAATTTTTTAAGTAAATAGTTATTAAATAAGCGATTTTTTGGTTGATTTTAACCGGTTTTTTAGATATATAGTTTCTTAGGTAACCGGTTTTTCTACGAAATCAGTTTTTTTAGATAATCAACTTTTAAGGTAAACATTTTTTAGATCAGCGATTTTTTGGAAGTATTTAACCGGTTTTTTGGGTATATAGTTGTTTAGGTAACCGGTTTTTTAGAATACCAGTTTTTTTGGGTAATCAATTTTTTAGGTAAACACATTTTTGGATAACCCATTTTTAGCAGTTTTTAACCGGTTTTTAGGTATATAGTTTTTTAGGTAACCGGTTTTTCTAGAAAACCAGTTTTTTAGATAATCAATTTTTAGGTAATCAATTTTCTCGATAATCAATTTTTTAGGTAAACAGCTTTTAGATAAGCGATTTTTTGGCAGTTTTTATACGGTTTTTTGGGTATCTAATTTTTTAGGTAACCGGTTTTTTAGAAAACCAGTGGTTTTTTGATAACCAATTTGTTAAGTAACCGGTTTTTTTAGTAACCAGTATAGTTATTTGTTTTTAAGAATCCATCGAAAGCAATGCAAGCAAGCTTTCTTAGTAAACTACATAAATCAGGCTTCACATTCTGTTATAATGTGTCTCCCCCGAATCACATGTCGAATTAGGCTAAATTCTACATACATATCGATAGTTAATAACAGCTTCTTCTTTTGCTTAATTGGAGCGCAACCGTCTAGACGATTTTGGCCGAATCCAATAAAGCGCGCCAATCGTTTCTGTTCCGTGCTGCCTGCAACCAATTGCAAATACCAAGGAGGACGAGTCATAATTCACCTGGAGGTCTCCTTTTCTGCTGCCTTTAGCGGGTTTCGATAGAAATACTTTCTGGGCTGGAGCACCTTCGTCCATTCTCACGACATGACCTGCCCAGCGCAGCCGCTGGATCTTTATTCGCTGAACAATGTCGATGTCTGCGTAAAGCTCGTACAGCTCATCATTAAATCTCCGTCTATATTTGTAATCGCTAACGCGCAAAGGTCCATAAATCTTCCAAATAACTTTCTCTCGAACATAACAGCAAATAAAAAATTCTATATGTATCAGTGGCGGACCTAGCATAAATTGCCTGGGCAAGCCTATGTGTGAAGCATAACCATTAGCCATTTATGTAATTTCTTTTGCTGTATTATTTAAAAGTCTGATTGCGTTCCGTCATTGACTTTGATTTAGAGTTCTCGATTTCTTTTTAACATTTTCGAGTGGACCGAATAAATGCTTTTCAATGCTCGAACGATCGTTTGTTTGTTTATTACGCGTATGTTTGTACGGGCATTTGAACAATTCGGGTATTTGAAGATCGTTTTTTCTCGTTTATTTTTTTTTTTTGTTTTTTCATATGCATTTTTTTATTTTTGTTTTCCTGATACACATTTTTTTGTTTGTATACTCAGAGAAAAGGAATCAAAAATAAAATTTTTATTTTCATAATGCACGTTTTAAAGCAAGTCAATTTTATTTTATAAATGAAAATTCTTAAATTAAAAATTAAATTTTTTAAATTAAAATGTATTTAGGACTTAAAAAGAAACATGTTTAAACTAAAAATTAAAATTAATCGAATAAAAACGAAAGCTTTTCCTTCAAAATCTCATAGTGCTTAAAATAAAAATAAACATTTTTAAATTAAAATTGTTTTTTCTTGATTTTGCAATTTTACTCTGAACATTTTTAAAATAAAAAATTTCGTATTTACATAATTCTTAAATATAAAAACGTGCGCTAGGGAAATCTTACACGAATGCGCTGAGGTATTTTTAGTTTCCTTATACCGACGGAAATTTCAGCAGTAGTAAGTGTATTTGCTTATTGCCTAAAAAATTGGTGCTTTAGTGTTTGAAAAACTGAGGTCCAATTTGATTTCCACCGCTTTTTAAAATTATCTTGATATTGTGCCAATAGTCGCCAAAAATCACAATCAACCCTTTTATAATCTGGTATTTGATATTTATGTTTGCATGCACATGCGGATAGAAGAAATTATGTGCATAAGTATGTACCTACATGCAAACGAAAATCAAATCAAATATGCATATGGCTGGGAATACTGAACTTTTGAATGCCGAAGCCAGCTTCATATTCGCATACAAATTTGATGTGAAAAATAAAAAAAGTGCTTTGCTAGTTTTTTTTTTCAATTTAAATCTGAAAATAAGCAATTGGTTTCTCCTTAGCGAAAGCGAGAAAACAAGCTATGTTATTCTGTTTTGAAAGCCACGTAAAAGCTAATGTGTGGAAACGTTGAAGCATGCTCACTGTGCTGTGATTGGCTGTACAAACAAAATACACATTGTGAGGTGGATTGGTGGTGTATTTGCGCTATTTTCTTAGCAGGCTTTTAGGGGCATGTTACAGTGGGGGCTATATTATTGAGAACTTAAATAGTAAACACATTTAAAACGTAAAATAACCAGATTTTAAAGAATTTCGTATGAAATGAAAGAAAATGTGTACGCAAGCCGGGCTTCTCGGCTTGTATGAAGCGACCGCCTCTGATATGTATGTACATACGCATGTATGTGAAACAAATTTTTAATACATATTTGGTTTTCTGTTTTTTCGTTTTATGTTTAAAAACTAATAAATCAGACTCCCTGATAAAGATGTGAGAAACATCGAAACGCGTAGGAGGAAAAGAAAAAACTTTGTTTTTGTCTTTCACCAATCGGCCGAAAAGCTCCAACTAACTGGTAATATAATAAAGGAACAAATAGGCCCAAATTCAAACAAAAAATTCTCACATTACCTTAAATGAATTGATAAAATATCACAAATTACCAAAAATCATTTAAACAATGAAATTTGCTTAAACCAATTACACTGCTCTACAGCCAAAAAATACTCTGAACGCGACCATCCTACCTATATGTAAAATCATTTTTAATTCTATGGGACGGTTTTTGAGATATCGGCAATTTACCGTTATTTGGCCAATGGCTCCACTTAATCCTATATAACTCCTTAACGCAGAGAGCTATCTTCCTTGGGGTAAAACCAAACGAAATAAAATTAAATTTCCTTTTCATGGCTCATATAACATTTTTCCCTAACTCTTATAGTTTCTGAAATATTGGCGATTGAATTTGAATTTTTTTGATTTTTTACGATTTTTTGAAGAAAAAATTGACTTTGTCAGGCAATATCTTTAAAACCAATGTCTTCACCTTCGGTTTTACTCCTTTACGTGAAGCTCCATTCTATTGGGAAAAAGATAAGCTATCAACATAAAAAATCCATGGTAAAATGGAAAAGTTAAAATTTAATTTTCTTTCGTTTGGTTTTACCCCAAGGAAGATAGCTCTCTGCGTTAAGGAGTTATATAGGATTAAGTGGAGCCATTGCACAAATAACGGTAAATTGCCGATATCTCAAAAACCGTCCCACAAAATTAAAAATGAACCCGATTTTCGGAATCAGCGACCGATTTTACATATAGATAGGATAGTCTCGTCAAAAGTACAGACAACAAACTTCATTTTGTGATCCAGTGTTATTAGTTTTTGCTTAAACACCGTATCACAATTCACACAATCGAATGAATGAATGACACAATGTTTATATTTAATATATGTACACTAATGTTGAGATTTATTGCGTTATTGACACCTACATGTACATATATGCATGTATGTTTATATTTACGCTATAGAAATAGTAAGCAGTAAGAGGCATTTACAGAAGCTCTTCCTCAGTGTCTAGTGTCTTACCATCTGCATGACTTCTTTAATTAGTTTTTATATGAACAGCACCAAATGGCAAGATCATACCTTTTCGCTGCCGAAGCATTGCTTAAAAGAATAGAGGGAATTGATTTCAAAATTAGCATAGCTTGGACTTTGCTAGATAATACTTTTGCCAATTCACTTCCCACAAGAAAGAAGCACTTCCCAGTGGAGATGTTCAAGTACATTGCTCTTGCTTAGAACTTGTTCTAGTTATAATGCCTTATAGAGAGAAGAGCTTGACTGCTCTTTTTCTGGTTACCTATATATACATATGTATTAGGGATTCCAATTTTTCTGATTTTTACGATCCCGGGATTTTCGGGATTTATTTTTTAAATCCCGGGATCCCGGGATTTATCCCGGGATATGGACTTTAATTACACAGGCCGACAATATTTCCAAAAAATTTTCTAACTCAAATAAAATTCTACTTTTCTAAAGGATTTCGGTGCGCTGATTCTGAATTTGAAGTCGGATTTTCGGTAATGCGTTTAGGTTTTGAGATATTCGTGTCCAAAGAGATGAAAAATGCGATTTTTTGCTATATTCACTGCTCAATCTGTTAAATTATTTACTTTCATTAAAAGATGATTGCAGCTATTGAAAGAACGATCATTTCTCTTGAAAACAGCGCTTTCCTTTTTCGGGTATCTTATTCGGATATCTACGTTGTCTTCAAAAGAAATGATCGTGCTTTCAATAGATATAATCAGTTTTTAATGAAAGTGAGTAGTTTTAAAAATATTGAGGAGTGAATATGGCCACAAACTGCGTTTTTCGCCTTTTTGGACATGAATGTCTCAAAAACTACACCGAAATCCTTTTGAAACGTAGAATTTTATTTCTGTTACAAACATTTTTCGACCAGTATTATTTTCCCAACATTTGGGGTTGAAAAAAGGAAATATATATTTCGAGGAACGCTACAACTTTAAAGTGCAAAGAAAAATTATTGATATTTCCAAGCTTGCCGAAAAATTCAGAAAATTAATGCAACTTCTGAATAGATAAATATCGGAGGCAAAATTTTGATATGAATTCCGAGTATGCAGCTGCGTATTTAATTTTAGTACAGTGTTGTAAGACTATCAAGTCTAATTAAAATTTTGTTTCCATTTTCTTCCATTATTTACTTTCCATGTGGGAAAATTCCAAAAAACATTTGAGAAATAAATGACCAAAAATCAGGAAATAGAAATTATCGAATGAATTTTGCCACAAGCTAAAAGCTTTAAAAATACCTAACGTACGTTTCCTTACAACGCGTACTTCAATATAAAAAAATTTAATTATTAAAAAAAAATCAAAAATTTTAATCCTTACATTAACTAATGGACTTTTTTATTCTAGAAAAAATGTCGCACTTTCTTCCGGCTGTCACATTTTTTTGTTCTCTTCTACACAGACACAACACTTTTTTGGGGATGTTTGTTCTATTGACAAAATATAAAACTGGCCCGACTACGGGCAACATTTTCTGCTCTTAGCACAAGTAAAAGGTTGCATTATTTTTGTTTCATTAATCACATGAAAAATTCAACACTTTAATAGGGCACATGACACATGTTCATAATGCTGCAATGTAATAATGCAACATTTTCATTCAGAATAGGAAATGCTATTAGTATACAGATCTGAGACCAATAAAAATTATATAAAATATAACTTTTCTTTGCTATAATAGCGGAATATTCTCTCTTTATCTTATCCCGAAAATCCCGGGATAAAATTCTAGCGATCCCGGGATTTTCGGGGTGTCAAAAAGGGCGGGATTGGAATCCCTAATATGTATGTATGCATATATGTATGTAAAAAATCATAGTTAAAACAATTTGTATTATGACACTTAAATTTATTTTTTATGTTTGTCATAGTGGTTAGTTGGAAACAAGTTTTTATACTCAGCTGTACTAGTACACAGAGTATTATAGTTTTAATTACATAACGGTGGATTGTAACAGAATGAAATAATCGAGATAGATATAGAGTTATATATATCAAAATGATCAGGGTGAAAAGAGAAATCGATTGAGCCATGTCCGTCCGTCCGTCCGTCTGTAAACACTCTAACTCGCGCAAAAATTGAGATATTTTGATGAAATTTGAAATGCAAGTTGGTATCGAGACTGGGACGGTTGGTATTGAAAATGGGCGAAATCGGACCATGACCACGCCCACTTTTCCTATATAGAAAAAATCGGAAATTTGGTATCTCAGTCACTATTAAAGCTAGAGTGATCAAATTTTACCCACGTGTTGAGCTCAGGCCCCTAAGAAGAAATTTGATGAAATTTTGGAAAATGGGCGGTGCCACGCCCACTTATTAAGGGTCAAACATTGAAAGTTTTATGAGTCATAACTCAGAAACCGTTGAAGATATATCGATGAAATTTGGTATGCGTGATTTACTTACTTAGAGAAATGTTTTGACGGAAAATTGTCAAAATCGGTTGACGGCCACGCCCACTTTTATATATGTGAACTATAAAGGGGCCTAATAAAAACATTTTAAGCGATATCTCTGTCAAATATAAAGATCTATCACTGAAATTTTGTGGCAGGAGTCCAACTAATAATATAATATAATAATACAATGGCGCTATTATAACTCTGGCGAGTTTTATGGCCGAGCTTCTCTCCCAATTCGAGGTGTGCTCCTTTTTGTTTTTCCTACTAATTGGGTGGACCTACAGTTTTATGCCGGCTCCGAACGGCGAATGCATTTTTTGTGAGAAGCTTTTTCATGGCAGAAATACTCTCGGAGGGTATGCCGCCCACTGCCGAGAGGTGACCGCTGCTCTTAAAAAACCCAATAATTGGATTTTTACTAATTAGAAAAATTGTTTTGGTGTTTTGCTCGGACCGTGGTTTGAACCCGAGACCTCTTGGATAGCAGGCGAGCACTCTACCCACTGCACCACAGCGGCCAATAGGAGTCCAACTATGTACATAAAACGAAAAACATAAAAACTTTGGAAAATGGGCTGTGCCACGCCCACTTATTAAGGGGTAAACATTTGAGTTTAATGAGTCATAACTCAGAAACCGTTGAAGATATATCGATAATATTTGGTATGCGTGATATACTTACTTAGGCAAATGTTTGAACTAAAAATTGCCAAAATCGGTTGACGACCACGCCCACTTTTATATATGGGTATTATAAAGTGTCCCAATAAAAACATTTTAAGCTATATCTCTGTCAAATATAAATATAATTCATTGAAATTTTGTGGCATGAGTTCCACAATAGACCGGAAACAAAAAATAGAAAAATTTTGGAAAATGGGCGTGGCACCGCCTCTTTTTAGACAAAGGAATATACGAGATTTCTTAGCCTATAACTCGGCAAATAATTGAGATATTATGACGAAACTTGGTTTACACACTTTTACAACCTGTGTTAATAGACACGCAAAAATTTATTGATATCGGTTTATGACCACGCCTACTTTTTAACAAAGATATTTCTGGAACAACCTTTGGGAATTTGTAACGTGACATCTTTGTAACTAGAAGTCGTAAAGGAATGAAATGTTGCACAAAGAATAATATTCATATGCTTAGTTGGATGACTGATAAAAATATTGAAAATGGGCGTGGCTACGCCCACTTTATGCAGCACTAGCTTTATATAAAATACGCCGTGTTTCCATCAAACGCAAACAAACAATGAAAGCATACAGCTGAGTATCTAATGTTCGATTCCACTCGAACTTAGGCTTCCTTACTTGTTTTGTTTATTTGTTTGTTGATCTTTAAGAAAACGTTAAGTACGATGCAAAACAGGTTCACTAGAATATACTATGTAATTAATTCTGCATTAGTTTATATGTTATTGGTTTTGTGTTTTATTTTGTTTTTGTGTCAACAACGACGTCATCGCTTTAAATTTTGTTATTTATAGATTAACAGACGCGCGTGCTTTAATAGCAACGTCACGGTGCGTGATTACGGTGTGTTGGAACAGCTGTTCTCTTCTGGATATTTGTTTATCATAAAGCAGTTTTCGTGATTCGGGAATAATTACACTGTCCAAAAGCATTTTTGCAATAGAGTAAGCACCGTATTTTCCAGAAAGGGGATGTCTTTGTGATATGATTTTTGGTGAACAAACTTATACTTATCTATACATAGCTGAATTCTTTTTTTTTTTGTTTGCACTCAAAAGCTAAGCGTCAAATATCGTGTTTACAGGCGCTAATTTAGAGAGTTACGTTATATTTATATTTTTGTAGTCAATATGACGCATTCCTGATATTCATTTTTACAATAAACTTAAGCTAAGTCCTCAAAATCACACAGTAAACATAACGCGCAACATGTTGCCAGCAACATTATGCCATTGATATTCCAGCAACATTCCTTGCTGCTGCTTAAAATGTGCATGTCATTGTACGAAATCTTCTACTAGCGCAAGTTTTAAGATATAAGTGAATGTCAAAAAGGAATTCCTAATACTCAAGAAAAATAATCTATATACATATATATATTATTCACATGACCTAGTGTTGGTAAGTGGCCGCTGTGGTGCAGTGGGTAGAGTGCTCGCCTGCTATGCCAGAGGTCTCGGGTTCAAACCACGGTCCGAGCCAAACAAATTTTTCTAATTAGTAAAAATCCAATTATTGGGTTTTTTAAAAGCAGCGGTCACCTCTCGGCAGTGGGCGGCATACCCTCCGAGAGTATTTCTGCCATGAAAAAGCTTCTCACAAAAAATGCATTCGCCGTTCGGAGCCGGCATAAAACTGTAGGTCCACCCAATTAGTAGGAAAAAACAAAAAGGAGCACACCTCGAATTGGGAGAGAAGCTCGGCCATAAAACTCGTCAGAGTTATAATAGCGCCATTGTATTATATTATTATTAGTGTTGGTTATCACTGCCATTATTTTGAGCATAGTTGTAGATTAACATTCTTATGTGCAAATTTACATTTCAACATTCATAGCAGACAATTTTAATGTTTTTGACATTACAATAATTGCTGTTGTTGTTGTATGTATGTATATATGTATGCAGATGCTGTGCAATTGAATTTAACCATAAATGCATGTAGGTGTTTTCTTCCACTCGCAAGCATTTACTTACACATTTCATTTCTAGGTAATAAGTACATAAGCAACAAAGTTGTAAACAAAAGCAAAGCTGTCCAAAAAAAGGCATAGAAATGAAAGTGGCATTTCAATTTGAACAAAAGACTAACTGGTTTATTGACTTACTGACTGATTGGCTGATGGGCTGATCGGCTGACCAACTGACTGCCTGCCTGCCTAACCAACAACTGATTGATGCAGTTAATGGGGGATCAATTAAATTGAGCGAGTAAAGTGAAAGAGTAAACGAACAAGAAAATGGAGAGAATGATTGAAGCGAGTGGGTGGAGGTAGAGGAAAAGGGGCATGTAGGCAAGTTGTGGAGTAGGATGGTGAGTAAATGTGAACTGTGTGGAATAGAGAGTGAGTGTTCAATAATTGTTTCGTTTCGCCTTTTCATATTTTTTAATTCATTCATTTTTGAATATTAAACATTTTTCACACACAAAGCTACAGTTACTACCACAACAGCAATAAAGTAAACAAACAGGAGCAAACAAAAAACAAAAACAAATTTGATAGCCTTTGCTTTCCTGCCTGCCTCCCTTTTTGCACTTTTGGTTTTTTCAGCCCACTTTTTTGCACTTTTTGCTTTTTTCAGCCCACTTTTTTGCCCTTTTTTCCCTGCTTTTTCGAAGTGCTCATCTCTGTCTGTGCTTTGCATTGCTGCTCTTACTGATTGAATGAGTGCACGATTCAATTCATTCATGGAATGAGTGATTGAATGAATGAAAGTGTAAGGATTTGGTGCAAGGTTGCCAGCACAAATCGAAAAACGGAGTCACGAACAGCAACGTCATAATTTTTACAACAACATCCTTCCCGGAATGACAGAAAATGCCGTGGCGGCGAGTGCGCGTAATTTTTTTGTTTGCTGGGTGTCACACGTAACCATAGCGATATTTTTGGCAGTCACATGGAGTCACTAGGAGTGCATTCCTGATTTGGTGTATATGAAATTGTAAAATGGAAAATGTGTCAAGTGGATGTAGGATGTCCACTTTAACGATTGAAATTATTTTGTGAGAGTAACGAGTTCGTAATAATTTGCTAGTCATTATGGCACATAGAACTACTAAGCAAGGACTTACAATTGCAAAAAGTGGATATTTATCATATATGTACATATGTATGCATATTTGTTATATTGTTACAAATTTAAAAATTTTCACTAAACCACATCAGTATTTGCCCGCTTACCACTTCATGTAATTTCATGAATGAAATTATCACTCATTCAACTGGTACATAAATGCATTTTCTATTTTCCATTTGGTACCTAAAAAAAAAAAAAACAACCCATTTGGCTTAAAAACAAATACCCGTTCATCGTCAGTGTGAAGGCAACATGTAGTTGTGAAGGTTGAATGGGTACACTGTTTTGTGAATGCCTAAAAAGTGGCAAAATTTATGATGATGATTATTTGATTCGATTAAGTTTTATTAAAATATAAGCTCACTAAGCGATTTTTGTTGCCGACAGACTGTTATTTATTGATTAAAAACTTTAATGATCATTAATTAAGACATGCTTTTTTTGTAAATCTAAAATTATTAAATACGATTTCTGTCACGTTTTTAATGAGTAATTGTTAACTAAATTAAAAAAGTAAATTAATCAATCGACTAATTAATTTTAATTGCTTAATTTATATAATTGTTTGAATATTTTCAGTTATTTTCGCATGTTTTAAGTGATTTAAATTGATTTTTTAAATTATTAAAATAATTATTTGATTGTATTTAACTATTTTTCATTGCATAGTTTTAGCTACATGATTAATTAATTAATCGTTAATTAAATTTAAAAAAATAAATTAATTAACCCGTTAGTTAATTTTAATTGCATGATTAATATAATTATTTGATTATTTTCAATTATTCTAGATTTTTTTAATTGCATGACTAATGCAATTGTTTCATTATTTTCAATTATTTCTCAATTTGTTAATTGCATGATTAATTAATTATCCTTAGTTAAATTAAAATAATACATTAATTAAATGATTAATTAATTTTAATTGCATAATTATTTGTATAATTTCAATTAGTTTTGATTTTAATTGCATTGTCAACATCTATAATCATTTAATTATTTTCAATGAAATATTTCTGCATTTGAGTTGGTTAAGTGATTTATTAATTAATCGTTAATTAAATTAAAAAACTACATTAATTAAACGAGTAATTAATTTTAATTACATGACTAATTAATCGATTCATTATTTTTCCATTCTGATTTTCCCGCTGTTTTTTCTTTCAAATTGATGTTTTACCTCAGTTTATGAATTTGCATTTTGAAAAATAATTAAAAATAATCATATAAAAAGGAGTAAGCACATAATTAGAAATAATCACACAATTAAAAAGAATCAAATAAATATAAAGAACTAAAAAATTAAAAACAATCAAACAATTAAACCCAATTAAACAATTAGAAGAAAGAATCAAGCCATCAAAAAAAAAAAACCACATTAAAAAAAATTATTTATATATGTACATATCTTGATTATACATACGATTATTTCTGAATATTTTTCTTAATGGCTATTAATCATGATTATTTTTTATATATTTTTTTTAAATTTAATTGATCATTAATCACCAATTTAATATAAGACCATTAAAATAATGCCTAAAATTTAAAAATCGAAAAAGAATTAGTCATTTTAAATTTTAATGGGAATTTAGCATTATGATGTGATTATTTCTGATTATTTTTTTAATGTCTATTAATCATGACTTTTAATTATTTTTTTTATTTAATTGATTATTAATCGCCAGTCAAATATAAGGCAATTAAAATAATCTATTAATTTTAATAGGAATTTAACATGTCTGGTGTAAAAAGTAACTTTAATATTTTGCATGTACCATTTTTACCAAGATTTCATCAAAATCAACCCACTGTAAGAATACCACCATGAACGTATGTAAGTAAGTTGGAAGCTCCTCGTTGCTAGCAGTTAATAAAATCGGGTTTATACTCTACTTAACGGGCCGTTTGTTAAATTTGCATACAAGCAATAGACAAATGCCATTTTGTTCAGTAAATGCGTGTATATGTACATTAATGTGAACAAATGCATGCTCATAAGAATAAACGAACCGCAGTGATTGTATTTTACAAAATGTGCGTACGTTTGTTTGTGCAACATTATTATTCTGCGAAACCTCTACGAATTTTAGTAAAATTTTTGCCAAATATGGGTAATTGTTGGCATTCTGCTGCTGCCATTGCATTGCCACCACCAACAAATGCATGGTCACTTGGGTGGGCAGCCTCACCATTTCGGCGACGAACATCAGCAACAACCTACCGTTTGAAGTTATGCAGAATTTTAACATTTATTATGCACATTTTACCGAAAATTTTGTATGTACATTAGGCCGTCTCGCCTTATAGGGACGTAAAAATAAAGTTCGCCGTACGCCCCCGCGTATGGTGTCTTTTTGGAAAACATTTCCGGAAAATTTTTTAATTTTTTTTTTGGACGCCGCTAGATGTCGCTAAAATTTATTTTTCTCATATCTTCGGTATTTATAGTCCGATCTCTAAGTTTAATACACCAATGTCTTTGGCTTGAAAGGGCGGCTTATACTATGGAATATTATTAACCCTACGTGCGCCATTGGGGTCACTACCACCCAGTACTTAGATTATACCACCCTAATGTACCTTTTTTATGTCTGCATGTTAAACGTAGTCTAAAATCATTAATCTTTTGCTAAAGAACTATTTCGATCGCTTCAGTAGAACCCGAAATAAAACACGTTCAACATTCCGTGGAATATATGTTTTTCGCTTACTTTGGTCCTTTAGGTTCATTTTACAGATTTCTTCTGAGGAGACCCCTACTGAAATTTTATGGCGAATAATTTTCTAGAACATTTTAACCCTCTAGCACCGCCAATAAAGGGTTATTTTGACCCCTTTTTTTAGAAAATCAGGAAAAATTGCATTTTTAAGGCCGCTAGAGGGTTAAAATGTTCTAGAAAATTATTTGGCATAAAATTTTACTAGGGGTCTCCTCAGAAACTTTTTCTGTAAAATTAACCTAAAAGACCAAAGGAACCGAAAAACCTATATTCCTCAGAATGTTAAACGTGTTTTATTTCGGGTTCCGCTCAAGCGATCGAAATAATTATTTTGCAAAAGATTAATGATTTTTGACTACGTTTAACATGCAGACATAAAAAAGGTACATTAGGGTGGTATAAACTAAGTACTGGGTGGTAGTGACCCCAATGGCGCACGTAGGGTTAATAATATTCCATAGTATAAGCCGCCCTTTCAAGCCAAAGACATTGGTGTATTAAACTTAGATATCGGACTATAAATACCGAAGATATGAGAAAAATAAATTTTAGCGACATCTAGCGGCGTCCAAAAAAAAAAATTAAAAAATTTTCCGGAAATGTTTTCCAAAAAGACATCATACGCGGTGGCGTACGGCGAACTTTATTTTTTGCGATTCGGTCTAATGTACATACCTGTTCACCTAGAAAGGCACTCTGCACCGCAAACAGGTTGTAATGCAGAATCACTAGTGGCACTTCCTGATTTTAATTACACCATCATTAGCAACTTTTCAGCTTAAAAGATATGAGTTTGAGCTAGACTGTGGTTTGGGTCAAAAAATCATACTTCTTGCTCTTCACTCCCTCAAAATATGTATTTGAATTTACGCTGAAAATGACCAGAATCATAAGGCTACAAAAGAAAGAACTCAAGTCCTTAATTTATGTCCTCCTGAATATAATCTACACACTAAAGACAAGACAATATGGCGCATATAATTTAAGTGGAACAAAAGGTGGGAAAGATGGGTGAGTGAGAACAAAAGTTTAGCTTTCTTGAAAGTCCTTTTTCATTTAAGAGCCTATACACACTTGCGACTCAATCGATTTAGTCGAATGTTGATTTGCATGGGAATGTATGGAAGCATTCACACTACATTCAATTAGTTGTACAACTGAAACAGCTGGATTTGCAGCCCAATTTCATTCCAACTGAAACAGTTGTAAAACTGCTTGATCAGCAAGGCGCCCTTCTACGTATTCACACTTGAGACAATTTAGTCGAACGACTACAACAACAACAGTGATATTCGTAGTGGAAAGAGTTGCCATGCTGACAGCACTACTTTTACTTCACTTTTGGTAAATTGTAGAGATTGAATATTTCAATTAATATTTTCAAAATGTTTAAAAACAAAAGGTTCGTTTCTTATTAACTACACCATTTCCAGATGGATTTTAGAAAGCGTTAACTGGATTTTAGAAAGGGGATATTGGATTTTAGAAATGTCAATTGGATTTTAGAAAGGGGAAATTTTATTTTAGAAATGTCAATTGGATTTTAGAAAGCGTTAAAAGGATTTTAGAAAACAAAATTGGATTTTTGAAAGCGTGAATTGGATTTCAGAATGTGCGTTTAAAATAAATTTTACACAGAATTTTTCGAATAGAAATTCTTTATTGCGTATGAAAGTATAAATTAATAATTATATAAATTTTCGAAAATCCAATTTACAGTTTCTAAAGTCCAATTTCCCTTTTCTAAAATCAAATCGACATTTCTAAAATCCAATTTTCCCTTTCTAAAATCCATTTGGCTATTCTAAAATCTAATTTCCCCTTTCTAAAATCCTATTGACATTTCTAAAATCTAATTTCCCCTTTCTAAAATCCAATTGACATTTCTAAAATCCAATTTCCCTTTTCTAAAATCCAATTGACATTTCTAAGATGGTGTAGTTATAGACAAGAATTATCTAACTAAGGATATTTACTTCAGTTTTCATATGTTTCTTGATATTGTTGTTCTCTTCAAATGTCATTAATCGCATTTTAAAATAGAAATAATGAAAATGAAATTTCATGAAAATTATTAATGGCTGATTTTTACTATTTTTCCGTTTCTTGTACTTCTGTTCGTTTCGCCTTTATGAGCGTAATTCCTTCCGTTTTTCTCTTTTCATTTACTTGACAGCTAGTTGCTAATTTAATAAGAAACAAAGCCAAACAATGTATGCACTTTTTGTTTATTTTATTGTTTTTTATTTATTAATCAAGTTGACAGCTGACAAGAAGGTGCTTTCATGTAAGAATGCAGATAAACTTTAACAATTTAATACTTCATCACTTTATATGAAGACCACTAATGTAAAATTTGCTGAGTAAAATGTGAACATTGGCAACACTATGTCATTGTCAATCGCACGACTATTTAGGGCCGGTTTCACCATCTCCGGTTAATTTAAACGCTGGTTAGTTTGACGTAAATTGTATGGCGAGCTGTCAAATAAATTGCTTAACCGGGCAAAAATCTCTGGTTAAGTGCTTAACCAGAGATGGTGAAAACGGCTCTTAGGGCCTTATTTTGCAAAACGCAACGCGACGCAACGAGTCACCCAGAGTCACTTTTTGTCGTGTTCGTATTTTGTATCTCTTTAGGTGACTGAAAGTGACTGTAAGTGACTCGAAGTGAATGTGTTACGTTTTTTGGTGAGTATGTTACGTTTTTGGTATTTTATAAAACGCAAAGTGACGAAAACGGTCACTTTAACTGTCAAAAGAGTCACTTCCTTTTGTTCGAGTGAGCATTCGATATAGTTTAATTTGCAACGGCAAAATTAGCCAAGCAAAAAAAAAACGGGGTATCAATCGACGCGTTCCAATCTCGCGAACCCGAATATGATGCTGAACTAATTTTTTCTTTGATTTAAATAAAACATATATTAATAAAAAACCCTTTTAACTTTTGTCTTGCTTCCTGCACATACACGAACACACAAACTCATCTTATTTTTTAACATTGCATAACACGTATATATATTTATATTTACTGCATTACACACACATTTTTTTAATACATCTGTTGCATATAATAATATATTTTATTCAAAAAAAACAAACTAAACAAAACACGTATGTATGTATTTACACACAATGTCAACAAATACTTTTTTATTTTTGTTGACTTCCCATTAAACACTGAAAAATAAATTCTAAAACGTTGAGAAAATTTTGTTTCTAAATTTGAGAATCAGCATATATGTATATAATTCGAAAATAAACATATTTTCAAGTGTTCATGAAACATTGTTTATCAATTTTAGAATAACTTACAACACATTTGAAAAAAAATTTGTTTCGCATTTTGTACCATTTCACGAATTTCATCATGTCAAAGAACGAAGAAATTTTGTACCTATGTTTGCAAATTTCAATCAGCGTTCGTTGTTTTACGTGAGCAGTCTCTTAACGGTTGAAATTATGATAGTTGAAAATTATTGTGTGTAATAATGATTCCGTATTTCTTACTCTTATTTTATTTGTTTGTTGCTTTTTGTGAAGTTACACAAACTTTATTAAAAACATAGTTTGTTTCTCATATGTATGTATGTATGCATATTAAAAAAATATTAATATACTCATGTGACTGTACAAAAGGCACAGGCGAATTCACCCGCACGGGTAAATGAAAAATATCACATCAGAGTACAAATATGTAATACATATGTACATACTAGAGCTCACGATTTTTTTTGAACATTTTCGTGTAGCCCGAACAATTGTTGTTCAAATGCTCGAACAGTTGTTTGTTTGTTTATTACCCGTATGTTTGTATGGGCATTTGAACAATTCGGGTATTTTGAATTTTGTTTTCTTTTGTTTATTATTTTTTTTTATATGTATTTTTTTTTATTTTTGTTTTTCCGATACACATTTTTTTTGTTTGTAAGCTCGAATGTTTGTACGGGCATTTGAACAACAAATGGGCTTCAAACAAAAACGATCAGATCGAATTGCTCGATACCCGGGTATCTAGGGCTCTAATACATACATCTATTTATTCCATTCCATTTCTGCGCTCATAACACAAACTCTCTCACTATCCCTCAATTTTTCTGTACTCTAGAGTACAAATATGTAATACATACATACATCTATTGATTGCATTCCCTTTCGTACCAACTTTGAAATTGGAGAAAATGAAATCATCAAATTGAGAATCAGCCCGAAATTTCATACTAAAAATGTGCCTCAAATGAACCTCGAATTGAAAATGAAAAAAAAAAATGTTTATTGGGTTGCAAGCAGCCAATTTTCCAGGGTTAACCAATCAATAAAACAGTTCGATTAAAAAAAACACACCAAAAATTACTAAGGAAATGAAGAAAACCAGAAAAGTGGTAAATAGGCTACGTAAAGCGTTTGACAATCGTCGTGACTACGCAACGGAGCGAACGAAAAAACGTAAAAGCTTATAAAATACCAACTGTTAGGTGAAGGTGAAAGTGAGTGAACGTGAGTGACTGCGACGCAACGAGTCACGGCGTTTTGTAAAATAAGGGCGTTAGTCTCAAGTGTGAATAGCTGCCACCGATTCGACTAAATAGTTGGAGTAGTGTGAATACAACAGTCCAATTCGACCAAATCGATTGAGTCGCAAGTGTGTATAGGCTCTAAAGAGATTTTGTTTTTGTGCCAGCTGGTTAAACTAAATCCCAGTTACACATTGTTATCGACTTAATCAAAGCCAACAATTAAACCAATTGTAGATAATACAGTTCAAATTTTAAGAGAGAAGGTGAACATCCGGTTAACTTTTACCGGATATAGAGAAACCGGAAATCTTTACACTATAAACTGCATTACCGACTACGTGCTGAATGCTTGTATTTGATTCGGTCGGTAATGTTCAAGCCAAAGTGCAAGTTCCGGTTAAAATATATACAGCGTTATCGTTAGCTTTAACCGGAAATTAAGAAAACGGTTATTAGTTCCGGTTGAATTACCCACTGCCGCCCATTCAAATATTTCAAAACTAAAAAAGAAGAACAACTATATAAATTTGTTATAAAATTGGAGGCTTAAAGAAATGGACTGGAGTATGGCCCACAAATTCTAAATTCGGAAACTCAAGTGCTATAATACATAAACATAAACATAAACAATCATCAACTTGCGATATTACTTACGATATTATGGACGCACGATAGCTAGTGTGTTCACTATGTAAGTACACTATATTTTTAAAATCACGGCAACTCTGAAGGTAAACAGCTGTTTCAGTAAATTTCATACAATGCGAATTGGTTGGGTGGAAAATTTTTCATAACACTGCAAATTTAAGAAAAATTGTGTTGGTTTTCTTATCATTTATAGGTGATATAAAATATTTAAGTAAAGTTAAAAATATTAAAGTGTGTTTATAAAAACGAAAATTACTTGTTGGAAATAACAAAATGGATATCGATAAAGCATTGTTGGTAAATAATGAACACAAAGCAGATATAAAAACGCCTTTTCTGATTGGTGTGGCTGGTGGGACTGCCAGTGGCAAGGTGAGTTTATGTATAAAGGCGTGTTTGGCAGCTAGAATTATGGTTATTGCGACTGTTGCCTGTTGCTTAGGGGAAACTTTCCAATAATGTCACACGCCCCCAAAAAAACGACTTCTACCGGGAGGTAGGGGAAGGGAAGGGTGTTCTGAATCCGTAAATTTTAGGCGCCGGACGTACCTCATTTTCGAGAAATTTATGGTTAAAGTTTAGTAACTCCATATAAATTCGATAGATAAAGAAAAAACTTGCGCAGAACACTTTTCTGCGTTGGCGGCCTTCGGCCGCGCTTATAAAAAATAACCCTGGGCTACGCCATCCGTCCGGACGTGTGCCCTAACCGTGGCTACCGCCACGGTGATGTCCTTCTGCGTAGTACACCCTGTGAAGTCGCTATTGGCAACATTTTTAATAAAAGTGATTTTAACGCAATATTGTAAAATTTATTAAATATATTAGTAATATTCGTGTTGTGACTAAAATAAAGAGTGAAATTTGTTTTGTAAATGAGGAAATGGGGTTGTTATTGGTAAAAACTTAACAACTTTAACAAATTCCGGGAAAACTACGTACGTCCGGCGCCTAAATTTAACTGATTCAGAACCTACTCCACCTCCCCTACAACCCAGTAAAAGTCGTTTTTCTCGGGGTGTGTGACATTATTGGAAAGCCTACCCGTTGCTTATTTATCACAACATGTTGGATTTTATGAGTTTCACTTGTCTGCCTGAACTACTGGGGAGTGTTTATGCTGACACAACAACAACAAAATCAGGGCCATCCCATTACTCAAATGCAACTGCAGTGGGGCTGGCTTTAGTATAATGCACCAGGCATAGAGTAGAATTTTATTAAGAAGTAGAGAAGGTTCCACAAAATGGGCTCGCTTTAGTATAATGAGCCATGCCCAGAATAATAAAATTTTATCAAGAGTTAGAAAAGGCCCTACAGATCACACACGCAATAAATTACCAATAAGCTATTTCTAGCCTTCACCTCCCTTTGTGCGCTTTACCCCCTGCTACTCTTCCTACAAAGTGAAATTCGGTGACTGTTTCATTATATTAAGGTTTCACCTTATTAATACTAATTTTCTATAAAAAAATGTGTTTACTTTTTTAGTCGACAGTATGTAAAAAAATAATGGAACAACTTGGTCAAGCTGATATGGAACAAGCGCAGCGGCAGGTAATAAAACGTATTTAATTTGTTTTACTCATAAAACTACATTTTTTCACTTTTCTTAGGTCGTCACAATCAGTCAAGATAGCTTCTATCGCGAATTAACCGCCGCCGAAAAAGCCAAAGCTCAAAAAGGTCTCTTCAATTTCGATCATCCGGATGCATTCAATGAAAATTTAATGTACGACACATTGCAGGATATATTAAAGGGCATAATCGTTAAAGTGCCATGTTATGACTATCGTTCAAATTCGCTGTAAGTTTTTTTTACATACTTTTTGGTTTCTTTTTTCCTTTTTTT
This sequence comes from Urophora cardui, assembly GCA_960531455.1. Lineage (NCBI taxonomy): Eukaryota > Metazoa > Arthropoda > Insecta > Diptera > Tephritidae > Urophora > Urophora cardui. Next base: position 154,923,707 of record OY482672.1, on the reverse strand, counting down.
TGTGTTTTTTTTTTCTTTTTTGTTGATTGAGTTATCAGTGCAACGTAGGAATTAACTTATCAGACAATATCAGCTATAGCTATTTATGTCTGGTTGTGTGATTTACATATGTATGTATATATACTTAATTCATCATCTAGTGTCAATATCAACATTCCCCTTTCTCTTTCATTAAACTCTCTGCTAAGTAATGTGCTAATTTATTTTCACTTATGCCAATAATGACTCATAACTAATACTATATTCATTTATTTATGCCATTCAAATCAAAACAGCGATCACGAAAATAAAATAACAATCTATCCAGCTGATGTTGTGCTCTTCGAGGGCATACTCGTTTTTTATTTTCCCAAAATACGCGATCTCTTCCATATGAAGCTATTTGTGGATACAGATTCTGATACGCGCTTGGCACGTAGAGGTAAAGTAAAACACATACATAGTTATTCTTTTTGACTATACATCAGACTTGGGCATTATTCGAATAAATTTTTATTTAGATAATTATTCGAATAAAAATTTATTTTTCAAATTTTATTCAGATAAATTCCCTACGAATAATTAATTATTCTGAGGTTTATTCGTTATTTCAAATAATAAATAAAAACTCAGGGTACAACAAAAAAAAAAACAACTGAGTAGTAGTAAAAAAAAAATTTGTTTATTTTTTTTGTTTGTATGTTTGTTTGTTTTTACATATGTAAATGAAAATTATCTATTATTCGAATAATTTTCTGTTTGAAATTCAAACTTTGAATAAACGAAATTATTTATTATTCAAATAAAGATAAAAAAAAAATATTCATCTATTATTCGTTATTCGAATAAATTTTGCCCAACTCTGCTATACATATGTACATACATATATTAATGTCTATTTATTTTCCAGTGCCGCGTGACATCAACGAACGTGGCCGCGATTTAGATGCAGTGCTCACACAGTACATGACATTTGTTAAACCTGCTTTTGAAGAATTTTGCTCGCCGGTAAGTATAAAATTAATTTGAATTTCCATTAGCGTTAATGTTTTTGTTTGTTGTTTACTTCTTTCTAGACGAAAAAATTTGCAGATGTAATAATACCACGCGGCGCTGATAACACAGGTTCGTTTATAGATTATTATTATTGCTGCTTTTGTGTTGTATTGTGGTTGTTGTTGTTTTTTATTTATTAATTTTTTTGCCTTTTTTATGCTACATATAAACAGTTAGCCATTGATAACAGCTATAATATATACGTAAAGATATTTTTAATATTTATACACATATACATACATAGTTAGTGTACCGATTACTTGGTTGCGTTTTTCTGTTCCTTTTTTTGTTACTATGCTAATTTAATTATATATAAACAAATAGTTAATTAGTCTACACTAATATTTTTCCATATTTAAATAATGTTCAATTCACTTACGCATTAGTATATATGTACATATATGTATCAAAATAATGCAAGCAAATTCGCAAACAAACTTTTTACACAACAACAATTTTCAAACAATCTAGGTTTGTATATCAAAAAAAAAAGCAAAAAAAAAACGAAAGGAAAGCGTTGCAGCTTAAAATTTCTTAAAATAACTTATTATATCAATTTTTTCCTACTATTTTCAGTTTCATATCTTCAATTTAATTTAATTCCTTTATACTAGGGCTCGGGGAAATCGACTAATCGATTAACCCAGGGATCGAAAATATCGGTTATTTTTCTAGTGTGGTGAAAAGGTTACGCAAAAATAACCTTTATCTTCTTTTGGTCCCTAATAACCATTATAAAAACCAAAAAACCGTTTTGGGCCTGAATAACCGTTATGGAAATAAAAAAAGTGTTTTGGGCTTGAATAACCATTATGGCAACCAAAAAACTGTTTTGGGCCTGAATAACCGTTATTCAGATTTTTATTTTTTTTTGGTCATCTATAAAAATCAAGCCTCTTTATTTGTCAATATTTCTGGACGATATTGGTATCAAATGAAAGGTGTTGAGCAGGGCTTTTACATCTATATATATAAAAATGATTTGGTTTTTAATTGTAACGCTAAAACTTGAAAACGGCTGAACCAAATCAAATACTTCCTTAGGGGGGTTTGTTTGTTGTTACCCCGCGAAGGTTTAGTCGAAGAAAAAATTAAAAAATGTTAGGGGGGCGTGGCACCTCCCATACAACCTTAATTTTTAAAGCTGATTATCTCTAAAACAGTTTAAGGTAGGGAGCTGAAAATTGGTATAGAGCTAAATGATATCAAAACCCTTCTCACTCAGAAAATTGGAGGTTATCAGAAAAGGGGGCGTGGCACCTCCCATACAACCTTAATTTTTAAAGCTGATTATCTCTAAAACAGTTTAAGGTAGGGAGCTGAAAATTGGCATAGAGGTAGGTGATATCAAACCCCTTCTCAATCAGAAAAGTGGGGGTTATCAGAAAAGGGGGCGTGGCACCCCCCATACAACCTTAATTTTTAAAGCTGATTATCTCTAAAACAGTTCAAGGTATTGAGCTGAGAATTGGTATAGAGCTAAATGATATCAAAACCATTCCCACGCATAAAAGTGGGGGTTACCGGAAAAAGGGGCGTGGCACCTCCCATACAAACTTAATTTTTCATGCTGAATATCTCTAAAATTGTTTACGCTAGGGGCTTGGAAATTGGTGTGGAGATAAACCATAACAATTCCATATTAACGCAAAATAATAGGAGTTATCAGAAAAGGGGGCGTGGCAGCTCCCAACAACACTTAATTTTTTAAGCTGAATATCTTTAAAAGGATTTAAGTCAGGGACCTGTAAATTGGTGCAGAGCTATATGATATCAAAACATTTTTTTCGCATAAAAGTGTAGGTTATCGGAAAAGGGGGCGTGGCACCTCCCATACAAACTTAATTTTTCATGCTGAATATCTCTAAAATTGTTTACGCTAGGGGCTTGGAAATTGGTGTGGAGATAAACCATAACAATTCCATATTAACGCAAAATAATAGGAGTTATCAGAAAAGGGGGCGTGGCAGCTCCCAACAACACTTAATTTTTTAAGCTGAATATCTTTAAAAGGATTTAAGTCAGGGACCTGTAAATTGGTGCAGAGCTATATGATATCAAAACATTTTTTTCGCATAAAAGTGTAGGTTATCGGAAAAGGGGGCGTGGCACCTCCCATACAAACTTAATTTTTCAAGCTGAATATCTATAAAAGCGTTTAAGGTTGGGACCTGAAAATTTATCAGGAGATTAACGATATCAATAGCGTGCTTCTGAAAAACAGTAGTTTTGGGAAAAGGGGGCGTGGCACCTCCCATGCGTTCTTAATTTTTAAGGCTAAATATCCATAAAAGCGTTCATGACATGTACATAGAAATTACTATGCAGATAAACGATATCAATACCATGTTCACCCAAAAAAAAAAGATTTATCGAAAAATGGGGCATTGCACCTCCCATACGTACTAAACTTTTGAGGCTGAATATATCTAGAAGGGTTGGAGGAGGGGCCTGAAAACCATTATGGAGGTATACTATATCAATCCTCTTACTTACTCAATGAAAATAAATATCCGGAATAGAAAACTTAAAATGTTGTGTATCGTGCAGCCTTAAACTGAATACTAAAAGTATATATTTTTGAAGTTGTATACACAATGAAGTAGTGAAAAATCGTTAATTTTCTATTAAAACTAATACCGGTGTAATAACAATTTTTGAAATGAAATTAATAAAAAAAAAATCTGTTTTGGGCAGAACGAAGTTTGCCGGGTCAGCTAGTAGAGGTATATTTGTTAAGATTCGTAGGTCGGGTTCCCAGTTATGGGGAAAAGTGGACCCGGATGCCCTGGAATGTTTTAAGCAATATTGGTATCAAATGAAAAGAGGTAATCAGAGCTACAATTCCTGCTCAACACCTTTCATTTGATACCAATATCATCCAGAAATATTGACAAATAAATAGGTTTGATTTTTATAGATGACCAAAAAAAATAAAAATCTGAATAACGGTTATTCAGGCCCAAAACAGTTTTTTGGTTGCCATAACGGTTCTTCAAGCCCAAAACACTTTTTTGGTTGCCATAACGGTTATTCAAGCCCAAAACGGTTTTTTGGTTTTTATAATGGTTATTAAGGACCAAATAATTTTTTTTTCTCATGATAACACAGGCCAACAAAATGAGACCGATTTTTTTGACCATAAACCAGACCATACTTTCCTAAAGGTTTTCGATGCGCTGAATTCAAATCTGGACGCAGAATTGCTCTATCACGTCAGGATTTTGAGATATCCTAACCTAAATGTGCAAAACACACCGTTTTTGCCTATTTTTGACGATATATGTATATAAACGACAGATTTTTTTTTGTTAAAAAAGCACACATATCATCTTAAAGAAGAAGTCTTTTCTTACGAATGGCGTTGAGTTTGCTCAAATATCTTTTTTTTCGCTAAGATAGAGCAATTTCAAATTTATAAATGCTTAAACACCACAAGCCCACAATACACAATCCCACAAACTATGAACACATAAACTTTAAATTGCTCTATCTTAGCGAAAAAAAAAGATATTTGAGCAAACTCAACGCCATTCGTAAAAGAAAGACTTCTTTAAGATGCTATGTGTGCTTTTTTAACAAAAAAAAAAATCTGTCGTTTATATATAACCTCAAAAATAGGCAAAAACGGTGTTTTTTGCATATTTAGGTTATGATATCTCAAAATCCTGACGCGATAGAGTAATTCTGCGCCCAGATTTGAATTCAGCGCATCGAAAACCTTTAGGAAAGTATGGTCTGGTTTATGGTCAAATTTCTTGTCGGCCTGTGTAATGGGTAAATATAACTTTTACCCCATTTCTCTTATAATCGTTACGTCCCTGGATTAACCGAATTATTCGACTATGACTGAAGTCGACTTCAATTATTCGGTTAGCGAGTTTCGAGTAGTCGAAAGCTGCCGACTAATCGATTAACTGCTCACTTTAGATTATTCGATTAATCGTTCCGTTCCGATTAATCGAATATTGTACTTTCGATTTTATTACATTCATAAATTAATATGAACCTATTTCATCAACAGTTTAAGTGATTTCTTGGACATTTTTTGTTGTTGTTGGAGCAAATCAAAGCACTACCCGCCCTTTTCTGGTCGTTACTCCGTCACGCTAGGGTACTTGTTCTTTCTGTACTAGGCTGACTATTGTAAAGGCGACGTTTTTGGTTGCTTTTCACGACCCCTTAGACTCCTTTAGAAGAAAAGGGAAGAAGATGTTGATGAGGAAGATAAAAATAAAGATGATGATGAATGTGAAGGTGAAGAATGAAAAAATTAGGAAAAACCCCTTAATAACCATTTTTAGCTGTTTTGGCACATTTTGCTCTTCTTGAAGAAGGAGTCAGCAAAATTCGCCCACCAGTCAATGTCCTTGGCATTCCAATTCTATTTCTTTTATTTCTTAGTTAGAACGCTCACCATTTTAAAAGTCCGCGCCTAAATTTTACTCTCATGTTGTTAGGGTTTCGGGACAATTTTTTTTTTGATCCCGCGAAATACCGCGGAAATAATTTTTTCTTTGTAACTTCTTTATTTGACTCTTCTGTATGTTAATAGGGTTTCGGGACAATTTTTTTTTTTTGATCCCGCGAAATATCGCGGAAATATTTTTTTTTTTTCATTGGAGCAAGTTACATCCTCTTCTGTCGCAGATTTTTCAAAAAAACCCCACACACAGCTTCTTTCATATGTACATATCGCCCGTTTTATGCAATAGGGATTTAACTCAAAAAAAAAAATTTTTTTGGGAAAACGCAAATAAACTTTTATAATTTCAAATAGTTTCCTTCTACGGCTAACTACAAAATCACTTTTATTTCCGCCATTTTTATCTTTTTGAGTATTTTATAAGACTAGACTCAAAGGCACAACCCAGTTATTGAAATAGGTATATGGCAAAATCCCAGAAATCGAAAATTTCGAGTTTAATCCCTATTGCATAAAACGGGCGATATGTATGTATGTATAAACACAATAAGCACATTTATATTTTAAAATTATCTGTAAAAAATTTTCACTGAATATTCGATTTTTGAAATTCGATTTTCTACATAAATCGAGTAGTGGAAGGAAAGCAATTATTCGAATAATTGAGGCAAGGCGACTAATCGAATATCATCAACCGACTTTTTAGCAAGTGAACGGTTATGAATCGATTAATCGGTTAACCGAATAATCGAATAGTCGAATAATTTTAAGAGCCCTACTTTATACCACTCTACTGTAATTTTTTTGTTTCATTATTGTCTTTGATTTTCGGTGTTGTTAAAAAAAAAAAAAAACAAAAAAAAAACAATTTTGTTAGTGCTTGTTTTTCCCAGTTTCAATTCCATTCGTTTTTTCTGTTACTTGTTGTTATATATTTCTTGCAGTTGCCATTGATCTTATTGTACATCATATTGGAGAAATACTCAGACCCGGCGGCAGCACTAACAACCTAAATGCCTCTACTACGTCCATACACATACCAACAATAAATGGCTCAGCAGCAGCTGGCGGCATGTTGCGCGAACATTAGTATATAATAGAAATTAGAAATAGACAAATAAATAAGTGTTAAATTACTAAATTAGGCCAAAAATTACAGCGGAAAATTAAAAAATTATTGAAAAAAAAAACAAAAAAAAAACTAGTAGGCAAACAAATCAAGTAGACAAAAAACTTGAGTGCCTAAAATTGCATACATATATAATTAGGCAATCACATTTAGCTTACATAAACACAACACACACGTATGTACACACTTGTATGCACTTGTTTTGCATTGCTCAGCTTTGCAAACGGTGTACACGCACAAAAACACTTGCATTTGTTAGTAATTGAAATTATTTAGGTAATAGTAAATACGCTATTGCTTAACAATTCCTTTTATTTGTAATTGTGTTCAATCTTAAGTTTAAAAAGTGAAATAAATATTTGTTTTTGTTGGTTATTAACCGCTGTGAAATCATGCTTTCCAAACCAGTTACATACACATACATACATACATATTAATGATTTAAGGTTGAAAACCTACAAGTTTTTAATGTATTTAAAGCTTTATTTTATAAGTATCTAATTGAATAAACACCGTGTAAAAGCACAAAAAATTCTCGCACATACTTATGTACATAAGTAAATACATACATAAAAATACCCAGCAAACATTCGAACTCTTAAAGGAGTCCGAAGGTTGTTCTAAATCGAAGCGTTTACACTCATATAAGAGTTCGACATAAATGTATTTCTGGCCCGATATGAGCTTAATTTCATACATGATCTCGCTAGCTAAGAGTGCAAAATTCATTTTTTCAGACTTTACAGGAGAGACAAAAAACAAAAAGAAATTACTAAGTGCCTACATGGAAAAAAAATTTCTGTTCATGTAAATATCTTGGACTTAGCCAATTTGCGTATCACTGAATATCAACGAGTAGAAATATGACAATTACGACAGACTTGGTTAGCGTGGTGCGTTTCTAATTTTACTAGCGTTCTACATAAAAATACAATTTTGCATAAAAGTGCACTTAGCCACTTTTCACTCTAAGCCAGAATATTGTTTTTTTTTTTGCATTTTCCGTCCCCTGGTCCAGTTCTCTACGAACTCTCTCCATTCGGTTTCTCCAAGTATGGTTGGGAGATATATATCGATAAATCAATATACGGTTATTTTTTAAATAGTTCAACCGATAATATCGATGATATTTTGAATAACCCAGCGGGTTAGGGGGCTTAGAATATAACCGTAATAAGGAATGCCTGTCGTAAGAGGCGACTAAAATCCACCGGCCTAGAAGGTTGATAATGGCCGAAAAAATATTTCGCACGACAGTCGAGCTAGTGTCAGAAGGGACTAGTACCCGATCGTACCGGCAAAGGTATATTTTTATCTAGAGAAAGGCCTTAAATTTTTCGTATATCCAATATCGACCCAATCTCAAAATTTTGTCCGCAACGCCCAGAAATATTTCCAGAAAATACAAGAAACAATAGATCTACTTTGCAAATGGCCAAATATCCGTTGTGCAGTAATTTCGATATATTAATATATCGATGTTTTTTAACACGGCGTAAATCGATGTTTATTTAAATATCAATATATTTTTCCAATTTGCCCATCGCTATTTTCAAGTACAAATATGTAGCTTCACCTCCACTTGTTCTCCTATTTCTTAAACTCATATTTCACATTTCATTTATATCGGTCTCCAAAATTCTGAGGCTCATTTTTCAAACATATTTCGCACTAATATTGCATTCCAAAAGTTCAAGGCTCATAATTAACACAAATTTCGAACTCCAAAATTATAGGGGCGCCGATGTTTGCTGGGTGATAGCTACATACATATCGTCGCTATAGAAGAAAAAATACGCAGTTTTGTTGAGGAAGAAAGACGCAAACTTTTTTTCTTTCAAAGAAAGACGCATTAAAAATATTTTTCGAAAGACTCTTTATTTCAGGGCTGCTCAACGCTCTTAAGAGAATACAATTGTATTGAACGTACAAAGTTCAATACATCTACAAATTTTGTATATGCACTGAAAAATTTTTTTGCTCATTTAAATTTTTTTATGAATTCCAATAAAATATTATTTTAGAATTTATTTTCAAATGGTAGTATCACATACATACAAATGTTTTTATTTTTTATATGAAAATTTTTTGAATACTAATTTTTTACAGTGCTTTCATTTTTTGAATTTTTTTTCATTACACATTTGTTATTGTAAATTTCGATTTCTTACGGCAGTGCTCGAGCTCCTATACAAAGTGCCTTTGCTCTGCACATTCAATATGAATCATAGGCACATACATATAAAATTTTTTTATATTCCAGTGCTTATGGCAATGCAAAGAAAATTTTATTTTCATATTTGAAGTGAAAATATGTATCTGTGCCTATGATTCGGTACAAAACAAAAACAATTGTGCTTTGAGTGCCTATGAGGTGAGCAGCCCTGCTTTATTTTTTTTTGATAACGAAGAAAGACGCTTTATTTTTTTTTACTATAAAGAAAGACGCATTTAAATATTTTTTAGGAAAGAAAGACGTGTACGATTTTTTTATTTTCTTTGTCAATATTAATGCTAATGCGTTTTTCTTCGCAGTTATAAATGCTAATGCGTCTTTCTTCGTCGACATGTTTTGTAAAGCGTCTTTCTTCCCCGACATATTTTTAATGCGCCTTTTTTCGTCGACAAATTACTGACATGCGTCTTTCTTCTTCCGGAGCGACGATATGTATGTATACCTACATTCAGACAACAAATTACAAAAATTCCCTTGCTTTCCTTAATTACTTATTTTATGTCATTAGTATTATATAAAACTTGAAATCCTTCACTCTACTACCAAATTTAATAAACAAACAAACAAAAAAAAACATGTGAATTTTATATGAGCTATTGGCCAGTTTATAATTAAGAAAAATTGAAAAAAAATTTTTGGTAGAAGTTATGGAAGAATGTAGAATATATTATTGTTAACTAAAATTTAGAAATAAAAAAATTTCACAACGAAACACTGCAGTAGAGCTTGAGAAAAAAGAGTTTAGTTTATTGGTGTTGCCACGAAAATTGGTTGTAAGTAGCGGCACGACACGATTTTATAGAAGGTTAACGCGCGACTGTCAGGTTTGCTTTAAAAACAAAACGTTCTCGGTGATGTGTCATATGCAATGTCATTTGATTTATAAAAAAAAAACTATAATCGCTTTTTAGTTCTAAGAAAAAAGCTGTTAACACTGTCGACAGTAGCTGACACGCTAGTAAAGTATAAACAAAAAGCATCTATTTACTCTTCATTAATTAATTTGTAATCCAAATTGCTAAAAAAAAAATTTTTGTAAACAAAATTTGCATTAATAAAATTATTACACAAATAAAAAACCATCGCTTTCCACGTATCACTCAGGTAAGTCGAATCAACTTTTTTGGCTTTAGCTAACAGTTTTTTGGTTTGCTTTTTTACTAAATTTTTGTACTGAAACTTAAACAATATTTCCATTTCAATTATTCTTATCATATTCTCAATTATACTATTTATGCCTTCTTTATACCACAACAAATTACAATCACTTTAATTCTTCCGCTTTGTTTATATCTGTATCTTTCAGTGGCCATCGATTTGATTGTACAACATATACGCGATTTTCTCAACAATCGTTCGCGTTACGATTCAACTGCAAATCTCGGCTATTGCGCAAACATGCACGAATATGAACATGGCGGTGGCGTCGGTGGCGGCATTAACAGCTGCAGCAATGGCATTGGTTTTATAGGTAGTACAACATTAGCTTGTGGCGGTGGCGGAGGTAGGCGGTTGATTACGACAACGACGACCGACACATGTTGCCCTGTCCGTATAACACCACCACCACCTCCTGCTCCTCCTCATCTATCTGTATCAATAGCAGCTACTAACCATAATTATTATGGCAAAATGAAGTGCACTAATGTTGTGTCATATATAAGACCGCATTGATGTTAGCTAATTAAGAAGTGTTTTACTTAGTTACTAACAAAGCAAAAGTATTTTCATAACACAGTGTACCTAAAATTTAGTTCCAAAATGTATTAAAGCTTAAAAGTCATGTGATAACAAATTAATGTATCGGAAATGACATGCAATATTAAAAGAGTCTGCTTACATATATGTATGTTGGTTTATTTGTATGTATATATGTATTTGCAACGAATTCATGTTAATTTATGTTTCCATTTAATTCTGTTTAAAATGCATATGTATTGGCATTTACATGGTTTCATATTTCTTAAGTTATAACCAATCTTCACCACCAGTTTTATTGCAATTTTGCTACACATGAGTTTGGCTTGAAAAAAAAAAAAATAAATAAATAAAAGTGCATACATTAAACAATTCTAAAATGCGCATTAACAGTAAAGCTTATTTAATATATACATATGTACATATCTACTAATTATATGCTACCTTTAAGGACACAAAAAAACCTATTGCATTTTCAATATAAATATTTCCATTAAGCCTTAATAATAAAATTTTATTTTCATCTCCCAAAAAAAAAAAACAAAAAACAACCAAAAAAAAAAAAAGATCCCGACACATTTATGGCCATACGTCGCTACTCATCACTGTGCAAGGAGCTAACCATGAGCGATAATGTCTTCTTTGGCAAACAAAAAACATCACACAACATTAGTTAATGGCTGACTGAAGTAAAAAAACAAAAAACTATATGCATTGCATATATGTATGACACTAAAGTAAATTTTAAAAATGAATTGTTGCATCACTGTTAATTTAAAAATTATTAATTATAGTTATAGAAATGAAATAAATAAATGTACATACTATTGTTTTTGTGTATATTAATTTAAAGTGAAAACGCATAATCTACATATCTATATATATATAAAAATCAAGCCCATTTCTTTGTCGCCGGCTTTCGCCCAAACGCGTGGAGGGATTTTGACCAAATTTACACACCAGCTTAGTACCTTGCCCTAGATGGTTTATATGCATATTTTTTTCAAATCCGGAAGTGGGTTCCTGAGATATAGGTCAAAAGGTCAAAACGTGGATCCGGCTTTCCCCAGAATATTTTTGGAAGATATTGGTATCAAATGAAAGGTATTGAGCAGAGAATTTACATAGAACAGTACTCATTGTGATTCCTAGGTCGGGTCTCCAGATATGGGTCAAAACGTGGGCACGGATGACCCCGGAAAATGTCTCAGCGATATTGGTATCAAATGAAGGGTGTTGAGCAGGGATTTTAGATAGAAATGAACTCATTACGATTCCTAGGTCGGGTCCTATGGTGTGGGTCAGCACCGGGATATTTCTCAGGGATATTGGTACCAAATGAACGTGGACCCGGATTTCCCCAGAAAATTTCTCAAAGATATTGGTGTCAGTTGAAAGGTGGGGTTTTTTCATAGAGATGAACTCATTATGATCCCTAGGTCAGGTCCCCATATGTGGCTCAAAATGTGGTTCCGGATGGCCCCGGATAATTTCTCAGCGATATTGTTATTTAATCACGGCGCATGACGATTCCTAGGTGGGATCCCAAGATATGGGTCAATATATGTGGACCCGGATAACACCGGGATATATCATAGGGATATTGGTACCAAATGAAAGGTGTTGAGCGGACTCTCATGTAGAGCCGTACCCATTACGATTTCTTGGTCAAGTCTCCAGATACCGTACCCATTATGGTTGCTAGGTCAAGTTCCCAGATGTTGGTCAATAAGTGGACCCGGATGAGCCCGTGATGCTTCTGAGCAATACTGATATAAAATGAAAGGTGTTGACCGGGTCTGCTATATAGATATTTTCATAGTGATTCTTAGTCCCGATACCCAATTATGGGTAAAAGAGACGATTCGGACGCCACGGAATGATTTTAAGCAATGACGGTATGAAATGAGAAGTGGAATGCAGGGTATGTTAAGCTAAACCCAGTTTCCTAGGGAAAGGAGAAGAGTAATGAGACTGGGAAAGGCAAAGGGACGGAAAAGGAGAGGGAGAATATAATAAAAATGGAATGAAGAGGATGGGGAGAGAGACAGTAAGACAGGGAATTAGATAAGGAATAAGAGGGGGGAATAAAAAGAGAAATACAGAAAAGGAGAGGTAAGATAGAGCGATAGAGAAAGAGAAGCGGAAATGTGACAGGAATGGAAAAAGGAAACGGAAATGAAAGGAAAGATAAATGGAAAGGGAAAGAGAAAGAGAAAAGTATAGGGAAAGGGAGTTGGAGACTAATACCAAGAAAAATGGGATAAAAACATGAAGAGGGCAAACTTTTGAAAATATCAATTTTTTCCTTCACTTTTTTTAAACTTATCTGAATTGAGCGGAGCTCTGCAGCCCGAGGTAATTTCGGTTTCTAGATACTTCCAACATATTTTAAAGTGTGCCGTTTTTCGCTTCAAGTACCTATAATAGGAAGTGGGCCAAAGCAAAGCTTGGCTGGGTACAGCTAGTTATTAAATAAAATATAATATTGGGAATTGGACTCCGATCTTCCGCGTGACAGGCGGGTATATTAACCGCTATACTATCGAGGATATTACTAAATACGTTAACATATTTTTTATATGCGCTGCTTCGTCGATTATACTGCTACGAAGAACATCATTGTCGACGTCCAAACACGGAGACAAATAGTTGAGCAACCCGCTGCTTTTGATCGTTTGTAGGCGAGAAGGCGACGAGGAAAGGAGGGGGGGCACCAAGTCGTCGGTGCTCGGCCAACACGCTTTGTGCTGTCATTCTTGTCGCCAACGACCAATCAGAGCGTTCGAAGAATGCCAGAACAAAACATAATGAATAAAAGTTGGCGAGCGACGAGTTGATGTGTTTGGACAAATGGAAGACAGAACAGCGGCACAAAAGAGAATCGTTGGAAAATTTCGCGGCAGAGTTGCTGTGTTTGGACACGGACAGAATCACATTTAAAGTTTAAGCTGTTTAAAAATTGCCGTGTGATTTGTTTTGCATGCTTTCAAAACAACAGAGCTGTGTCACTGTGCATGAACGGCCACGTGTTTTGCTGAATTCGCAATGTACCTATGGGTATGTTCAGAAACGCAGCATGAAGCGCAACAGTGGCAGTAATTATTTTTGTGATGATTGTGATGAGCGACGCTTCATGCAAAATTTACGTTTATGAACGCTCTGCTTATACTACAAAACCAGGCTGCGCTTCAAACTGAGTTTCTGAACAAAGCCTAACATTGTCTATTGATTTACTGTTGCATGCTTTTCAAACGCCGCCAGTTGCTCAAATCGGCTTAATCATAGGACTTCAGGTTCCATACGTATAGGGAATATAATCATCCCTAACGTAAACAACCCAAATATTTTGGGTGTTACAGACAAAGAAACCATTACTGCAACATACAAAGCAATCGGCATCGCGAGTGTTCCCGCTGGGGACTTCCAGAACCCAATGGCAGAAACTCTGGGCCTGCCAAATCGCAGCCACGGGTAATTTCCTGACGGCGCCGAAGCAACATCTACACCATGAGGTACAGATGCTTCAGGCCAGGGAACATAACATCATGTTTAACGAGAAGTTCCTACCGGTATGCCACTGCAAAGGCCATCCAAACAGCCATCTGATGCAACCAGAACCGCCCCCGGCATATCAGAAGCCATCAACCTCTCCCCAGAGGTTGGAAAATATCTAAAACAACCACTCGACCCAGCGGTTTTACAGGCAGACCCTAAATAAGATCGATAAAGATAGGGTATGTTCAGAAACGCAGCATCAAACGCAACAGCGTCATTAATTATTTTTTTTGATGATTGTGATGAGCGACGCTGCATGCAAAATTTATGTTTACGAACGCTCTGCTTGCACTACAAAAGCAGGCTGCGCTTCAAACTGAGTTTCTGAACAAAGATATTCCATAACCACCTACGTTTAAGTCCGTCCGTCTTGTGGAATATTGAAAGACCAACCGACCTCTATAACAGAAGAGGAAAGGGAAACCCGCGTTACCCTTACACAACTAAGGTCGGGATACTGCAGCCGCCTCAACTCATATAGGGCCAGAATAGAACCTGACATATCAAATGTATGTCTGGCATGTGGAGAGATGCCGCATGACACAGCATCTCTTCACATTTCCACTCACTTAACCCCCTTTTCGCTCTGAACTAGCCCAAAAAATGCTGCCTTCAGGCTATGCAGGGCTTAGTACTGCTATAAGAAAAACAACGAGGAAATCGTAGCAATTCTAGATGTAGACTGACATACAATAGAGGGAAAATGAAGTAGAGAAAAATGATCTCAACACTTGGACAAGGAATATGTTGTACTTTTCTTACTTACCAAACAGACCAGGCCCAAAAGAGCATGAGCGATAAAACCGTTAAGTTTTTCAAGTTTTAAGTTAAAATTCCACGTGTTGGTTTGTATGTATGTATTTACATATTTTTTTTTTAACTTAGAATCACATTTAATTTAAAACTCATGTTATCGCTCACATTTGGCGTAAATATTTTACATTTATAAATAGAATAAATTAGTTGTTAATTGTTTTTTTTTTTATTATTATTAGATGTACATATACACAATTTTCATATTTATTAAGTGCATATATGTACATAAACATATGTATACATATGTATGTATATAGTTATAAATATAAGCCAAAATCATTGTAAGTAAATGCTCTTGAATTTCAATTTTGTTTGATAAACTGCTACTGCATTTTGTTGTTGTACTCATGTTCATTTGAGGTAGCAGATATTTGTTCTTTTTTTTCTGTTAAATTTTATACATTTTGTGGTAACTTAAAGCTAAATATGCATACATCTATATATATAAAAGGAAGTGGCGTTAGTACAAACGCGTATAACTCAAGAACGCCTGCATCGATTTGGATGATTGAGACAAATTCAGATTGTTCTCTGGCCAGAATAGGAGAATATCCAATAAAATTCCCGAAAAATTGAAAAAAAAAAAAAATATTTTCCCATACATTTTGAGATAGGGATAGGAATGGGGATAGGGATAGAGATAGAGAAAGAGATAGAGACAGAGATAGAGATAGAGATAGAGATAGAGATAGAGATAGAGATAGAGATAGAGATAGAGATAGAGATAGAGACAGAGATAGAGATAGAGATAGAGATAGAGATAGAGACAGAGATAGATATAGGGATAGGGGAAATTAGGTTTGTCGCGGCGAATATATGTATATCTCTTTTGTTCAGAGAATTGACAGTTTTATCACTTTGTAGGAATAAATTTTAAGCAGAACAACGTCTGCCGGGCCAGCTAGTATACATATATTTTGTTTTATTACAACATGTATACAAACATGCAAATGCATGTTGCTCGATTTGAGCTCGCTCAATTATTCACCGTTAACGGTATAGCTTTGACCATAGACTCATCTGAAAACACAAAAAAAAAACAGGTTTAAGTTAACAAGAAAGCAAAAAAAAGTGCATAACAACAAGCGCACTACGCAAACTCACCTGGATTAGAAGATGCCGTCCCTGTAGCAATTGTTGTACCCAAACCATTTGAAGGATCCAAAAATCGACGACGTGAAGTGATTTTCTTCCAACCGCGTAACAAAATTTGATTGCGATATTTCGGTGTGGTGAATGTGTAGAGCATTGGATTGACGGCCGAATTTAGTGGTAATATGAAGACAACTAGCCAAGCGTAGATATCGTCTGCGAAAAAAAATTAAAAAAAACTTGCGCATGTTCATACACGTTGTGTACATAAGCGAGCATATAAAAATGCAATTTCTAACAAATTCCAATTGCTTTCAAAGTTTTCAACACTTGGTTTTAACTGCTGCATAATATACTAGCGATATGTATGTATATTTTTTATGTACATACATAAGCAGAAATAGATAAATGAGTGCAAAAACATAATTAGGTGCTACGCTACGTATGAGTAACATACACGCATACGCACGTACATTAGGCCGTCTCGCCTTATAGGAACGCAAAAATAAGGTTCGCCGTACGCCCCCGCATATGATGTCTTTTTGGAAAACATTTCCGGAAAAGTTTTTGAAGTTAACTTCTTAGGCGGCGATATAGAGTTTTTATGGAGAGTGAAATTTTAAAAAGGAAATAGCAGGTACACTTCCGTTGCACGGAAATAGCAAACAGGAAATAGGAAACAGCAAAAGATAAAAATGTTTACCCGGCTTTCCCCTGAATGTTTTGGACAATATTGGTATCAAATAAAAGGTATTGAACATGGCTTTTACATGGAGAATTACTAGTTATGATTCCCAGGTCGGGTCCCCAGATATGGGTCAAAACGTGGACCCGGATGACCCCAGAATATTTCTGAGCAATATTGGTATCAAATGAAAGGTGCTGAGCACAGCTTTCATATAGAGATGTACTGATTATGAGTTCTAGGTCGTGTCCCCAAATATGGGTCATAATATGGACCCGGATAACCCCGTAATGTGATGTCATGTGATGTCGTGATGTGATGTCATGACGTGATGCGATGATATGATGTCATGATGTGATGTCATGATGCGATATCATGAAGTGATGTCACGATGTGATGTCATGATGCGATGCATGATGTGATGCTATGATATGATGTCATGACGTGATGCCATGATGTGATGTTATGATGTGATATCATGAAGTGATGTCACGATGTGATGTCATGATGTGATGCCATGATATGTCATGACGTGATGTCATGATATGATGTGATGTCATGACGTGATGCCATAATGTGATGTTATGATGTGATATCATGAAGTGATGTCATGATGTAATGCCATGATTTGATGTCATGATGTGATGTCATGTCATGTAATGATATAAATAAATAAAGGAAGTAGGTACACACTTTTAGGCGCGTCTGATATAAATTTAGAGATTTTTGGCGATCTCATTTAGCGATAGCGATTTTTAGAATCCGGGTCCTGTATGTATTTACGTATTTAATTTCATCATAGCCTAAAATTATGCAACATATTAACTAATTGATATTTACAGGAGTGGGAATTAAGTCTAATTGTGTTTTTATTAGAGCTCTAGATACCCGGGTATCGAACAGTTCGAATTGATCGTTTTTGTTTGAAGCCCGTTTGTTGTTCAAATGACCGTACAAACATTCGAGCATTCGAGCTTACAAACAAAAAAAATGTGTATCGAAAAAACAAAAATAAAAACAACTACATATGGAAAGAAAAAAAATAATAAACAAAAGAAAAAAACAAACTTCAAAATGCCCGAATTGTTCAAATGCCCGTACAAACATACGGGTAATAAACAAACAAACGACTGTTCGGGCTACTCGAAAATGTTCAAAAAAAATCTGGAGCTCTAGTTTTTATATTTCTAAAGCTGATTCCACATAAAACTTTTTCCGCTTAGCGTTACGCCGCTTTCTATGTCAAACAACGCAAAACTGAAAAACTATGCCACATTGAACGCTGCAACATCACTCAAAAAATATTTATTTTCTGAAAAATCTCTCATTCTCCGTTTTATTTACAAAAAAGTAAATAAGAAAATAAAAATCTATTAAATTATTTTTCAATTGTGTGAAATGTAAATTTGTTTATTTACATTTGAATTGAAGTGAAACAGAAAAAAAATTTCAACGCCCCCAAAAGTTGAGATTTGGGCAACTTTGTGCTTTACGTAACTTCGGCTTTGCGTTACTTTTTGTTATGTGAGAAACCTCATATAGATACATGTATTTTAATCTCAGCTGTCACGCAGAAAGTGTCACGTAGCGCAACACAAAGTTCTATGTGGCATCAGCTTAATATATCCACTTATTACTAAGGCATACCCTCTTATGCAATTTTTTTGAAACCATAAGCTTTATATTTGTATAGCATACGCCACTTCAACTTGAATTATTTAAACATGGCTTAAATAATTTCATAAAAATAACACAAAGTAACAAGCTTTGCATCATTTCAGATGTTTTCTTTATAATGCTTAATGTAAGAAGTTAACTTCTATCACGTGTACTGTGCTACACGCGGCTTTTTTTTTTATTTTTTTTTTTTTGCTTGGACGCCGCTAGATGTCGCTAAAATTTATTTTCCTCATATCTTCGGTATTTATAGTGCGATCTCTAAGTTTAATACACCAATGTCTTTGGCTTGAAATGACGCCTTATTCTCTAGAATATTATTAACCCTATGTGCGTCATTGGGCTCACTACCACCCAGTACTTAGTTTATACCACCATAATGCAATTTTTTATGGCCGCATGTTAAACGTAGTCTAAAATCATTAATCTTTTGCAAAAGAAGTATTTCGAACGCTTCAGGAGAACCCGAAATAAAACACGTTCAACATTCCGAGGAATATGTATATGTTTTTCGCTTCCTTTGGTCTTTTAAGTTCATTTTACAAAGATTTCTTCTGAGGAGACCCCTACTGAAATTTTATGGCGAATAATTTTCTAAAACATTTTAACCCTCTAGCAGCGCCAATAAAGGGTCATTTTGACCCCTTTTTTTAGAAAATCAGGAAAATAGTATTTTTAAGGTCGCTAGATGGTTAAGATGTTCTAGAAAATTATTTGGCATAAAATTTTATTAGGGGTCTTCTCAGAAATTTTTTCTGTAAAATTAACCTAAAAGACCAAAGGAACCGAAAAACCTATGTATATTCCTCGGAATGTGAAACGTGTTTTATTTCGGGTTCTGCTCAAGCGATCGAAATACTTATTTTGCAAAAGATTAATGATTTTTGACTACCTTTAACATGCAGACATAAAAAAGGTACATTTGGATGGTATGAACTAAGTACTGGGTGGTAGTGACCCAAAAAGACATCATATGCGGGGGCGTACGGCGAACTTTATTTTTTGTGATACGGTCTAACGTACATGTGCACTTCATTAACAAACATTTCGAGCAGTACACCATTGCGTATGAGCAACCCACAAACGCACACACACGCACACACACACACGCAAGCTGTAAACATTTTCTCGCCATAAAACAAAACACACCATTATTTTACTACTACTACACCTACTCACCCGAAATATTATAATTGAAGAATACCCAAATCTTCACCGCAATTATGGGCGCCCAACACAACACATCCGTCAGCACAATAAAAAAGAAACGCACCGCAAATTCACAATCCAGCAACGACAACGGCGTTGCTTTGCGTGTACGCCAAATCGAGATGAGCAATGCCGTGTAGAGTAAAGCAATCATTAGTAATAAAAACAAATTAACACCCAAAAAGATGAATGCCGAATATTGCCAACCCAACGGATACGGCTCCTGTATGTGCAACGGAAAGCATGTGCCCGAATATGTGCCATAGAATTTGGTGCTGGTGTGCCAGAGTGCAACTGGCGCCACAGCAATACCAACGCCCATCAGCCAAATAGCTAAAAGTGCAATAAAAATATTGCGTATACCGATGCGATGTTGACTGCGAAACGGATCGGCTATGAGAAGGAAACGTTCGAAGGACATGAAGGCCAGTATGAGCATGGATACCTCGGATGAGGTGACGGCCAGGGAGCCAACAGCAGCGCATTGCCAAGATGTGATCCAATCGAGGGCGACTCTGTGGTTTTGTGAGAAAAATAAAAACAAAAAATTTTAGGTGGGTTAATTATTTTGTGAAATGAACCTTAACCGAATACTTTCTCGAATCTAAACCGAATGTTTTCCCGATTCTGTACCAAATATTTTCCCGAATCTGAAGCGAATACTTTTACGAATCCGTACCGAATATTTTTTTTGCAACTCTGAATCGAATACTTTCGCGATTCTGATCCGAATATTATCCCGAATCCTAACCGAACATTTTCGCGAATAATTTCACATCTCTGAACCGAATACTTTCCTGAATCCGTACCGAATAGTTTTCCGAATCCTAACCGGATATCTTCCCAAATCTGAATCGAATACTTTCGCAAATCTGAACCGAATATATTCCCTAATCCGCACCGCATATTTTCTCTCACTCTAACTCAATTTAACTTATCTTCACTTGACTCAACTGAACCCGAATCCGAACCGAATATTTTCCCGAATCTCAACCGAATACTTTCCCAAATCTGTATCTGATATTTTCCCGAATCCGAACCGATTATTTTCCAGAATCTGAACCGAATATTTTCCCAAGCCTGAACAGAATACTTTTCCGGATCTAAACCAAATACCTTCCTGAATACGAACCGAACATTTTCCCAAATAATTTCACATCTCTGAACCGAACACTCTCCCGAATCTGTACCGAATAGTTTCCCGAATCCGAACCAAATATTTTCCCAAATCTGAATCGAATACTTTCGCAAATCTGAACCGAATATATTCCCGAATCCGCAACGAATATTTTCTCTAACTCAACTCAATTTAACTTATCTTCACTTGACTCAACTGAATCCGAATCCGAACCGAATATTTTCCCGAATCTCAACCGAATACTTTCCCAAATCTGTATCTGATATTTTCCCGAATCTGAAACGAATATTTTCCCAAGCCTGAAGCGAATAAATTTCCGAATCTAAACCAAATACTTTGCCGAATCCGAACGGAACATTTTTGCTAATAATTACACATCTCTGAAGCGAATACTTTCCCGAATCTGTACCGAATAGCTTTCCGTATCCGAACGAGATATTTTCTCTGAATCGAATACTTTTGCGAATCTTAACCAAATATGTTTCCGAATCCGAACCGAATATTTTCGCTAACTCTAACTCAATTTAACTTATCTTCACTTGACTCAACTGAACCCGAATCTGAACCGAATATTTTCCCGAATCTGAAACGAATACTTTCCCAAATCTGTATCTAATATATTCCCGAATTCGAACAGAATTATTTTTTTTTCAACTCAATTCAACTTAACTTCGGAATCGGGAAAATATTTGCAAAAAACTTGTGTGACTAGCAGGAATGATTGAATAACGTGACTAAAATTCCGTAGTGAAGAAAATAGAGATATTATTCTCTGTCTCACTCACCTATAATATTCACCACGATAGCGATGATCCTGCACGCCAATCGTTATCAAATAGAAACCCATCAATATATCGGCCAATGCCAAATTGCGTATCACCATTGTCACCGCCACATTCTCATCGCGATAGATGAAACGTCCCCAAAGCACCATTATATTACCAATCAACGTTACACTTGCCATTATCCAAGCGGAATAGCGTAACACGGGTTTGCTCAGCAGATCGCTAAACGATGAAACGCCATCACTATTCGGCTTACACATGCGCACTTGTGGTGTCATCGAGCAAAAGTAAAAGCGATCGAATACGATGTACTTGAGATTGGGCATTTGATTGATGGCATCGAAATCGATATGATCGAAATTTATGCCCGTCAAATTGAAATAGGAAACGTTTAGGTAACGTAGCAGTTGATGGTCGATTTTTAGCGGCGTGTGGCTAAGGGAGCTGTGTGTGTGTGGGGGGGGAAATAATAAATAGTAAAGGATATTTATGCGCGAAGTAAATAATCACCCTTATTACGGTTGTCGTCGTCGACACTCACTCGACGCTGTCGGCGACGACCTATCAAAATCGGTATTACGTATGGTAAAGTCGATAACTTGTGACAACTATCGAAACATATTTGGTATCAGCTAAGTCGACGTCGACGGTCACTCGTTGCCATTTTCGTCGACGCGCTGTTTAATGGTGACAAGAAGAAAATTTAGTATGTATGCATTTTTGTTTTTAAAATTTTATTACGGGAGTGTTAAAATTAGTAGAACCAACATTCGCAGAATATTTCCTGCTAGTTTTATTGAAAAATTCCCACTAGTTTAAAAATAAATTCGGTGAGCGCACATACCGAAGCCGACCCAAAGGTTTTCAATGGGGTACGATACCAACTAATTTACAACATTGAGAAGCAATCACCATTAAATTGAATGCCTTGGCACCTCCTTTAAGAAAGATTGAGGAGAAAACTAATTTATTAAATATTTATGTACATACATACATATGTATATATGTATTTCAACAAAAATATTTTTTCTTTTATTTATTAATTACTCGAGCACTTCATTGCTATGTTCATCGCTAAAACTTGATGAATCATATGCAAAATACATTTATTATAAAGAAATAAATTATCTAAATAGCACAGATTAAAAATACGGAAAAAAATGCGCACAGATTCTAAATAAAATCAAACAGCTAGTGCAGAAATTATAGTGATGGTACTTTCGTCATTCGGTTTACCGATAAACAGTCGACGTCGTCTCAATACGCTTAGCTAATACCGATTTTGCGTCGATGTGACGACGACGTCGAGACGACGTGATGTCGACTGAAAAGTGACAACGACGTCGACGACGACAACCGTAATAAGGGTGAATGTGTCTATACAAAAAATGAAGGATTCATGGGAACGTAAAAATAATCCACGGTTATCTGTTGTGATATCATATGTATGTGTGTATGTACTTACAGCGCTTCTAAGCAACGACTACGCAGAAAAACTTCACCGGACAGCTCCTTCAGCGGATTGCCAATGAGACGGCTGTGAATGGGCAGAATAAATTGAATTTAAATTTAATGGTGTCTGCCTTTAAAATAACAAAACAAAGCATTCATTAAAAATAAAGCTTCTTTAATGTTTAGCACTGTCTATGCAATTGAGAAAAGCTTAACTTAGACGCATTAGTCAATTGCATGGAGTCGAAGACTTTATCTGCGGCCCTTTGCGGTCTTTGTACAAAAATTTTGTCTAAGCAGACCCCTTGTGAAATTTTATGGCGTATAATTTTCTAGAACATTTTAACCCTCTAGCGGCTTTCAAAATGCCACTTTTTTTAACTCCTCGACTCCTCGACTTTAAAAGCACCACTTTTTGAGCTCGCTAGAGGGTTAAAATGTTCTACAAACTGGATTCTCTTTATTTACGTATGTTTTTACATGGCCGCTTTTTCTAATAATTATTTTATGTGAATTTTTATATGAGCTATTGGCCACTTTTTAATTAAAGAAAATTGAAAAAAAAATTTTGGTAGAAGTTACGGATCCATTTCGGAGACCACCACATCCCCTCATCAGACTTCTTCAGGCGGCCTCAACCGAGAATCGAACTTAAGTCTTTTCGATTGGTAATTCAATGACAATGACACCGCTGACGGCGGTGCTAGCTCAATGGGATTGTCATTGAATTACCAATCGAAAAGACTTAAGTTCGATTCTCGGTTGAGGCCGCCTGAAAAAGTCTGATGAGGGGATGTGGTGGTCTCCGAAATGGATCCATAACTTCTACCAAAAAAAAAATTTTCAACATATTTGCCTATAATACGTACCTATTTTAATCCTTTTCTGCATGCATACTAAAAACACTCAGAAAAAAAAATTGCAAATTTCGAATGGGGCCATTGCAAAGAAATTTGAACAAATGTTTGCGCAAATTGTTTTTTTGTGGTTTTACTCTATGATTAGTGGTCTTTCATTCTGTGTAGAAGACATCGCGCCCACAAAAATGCTGTAGCACAGTGTAAGTAATTAGTCAGCGACGAAGTTAAATTGTCGTTGTTATTTGTCTTTCAAATTCCTTTAAATTTCATTGTCCTTGAATCACTTTTATTAAAGTTTAATGAAGTCATTTATGTACATACTCTGAAAAAAAAAACGTTGTAAATCTAAAGACTTTCGCTGTTAAATCAACTACTTTCCGCAGTTGAAATGTGCCCAACAACGCTCCGTTGTTGTTTCAAAAGTGCGAGCGTTGTTGATTAAAGTCAATAACGGAGATTGTTGGAAAAAATTTTCACCTAAAAATAAATTTTTGTTTGCATTTTACTCTTCATCTTCTCTCCGCCCGGGTACCAACTGCAAATATGTAGCCTCCGGTTGTTCTCCTATTCTTCTCTCCTTCTTATCATTCACGGGTTGCTATCTTTATTTCTTATTCTGATTTTTCTTCTTTATTTTATATTCTCCTCCGGATTCGCACCATGACATCAACCTAAAATTCTATCCAATCATCACATAGTGGAACATTCAACATTATATTGCATTGTAGTAACCTATTTATACTTCCATTTCCTAAAAAGGAATCCATGAATTATTTGAATCATTGTAAAAACAAAATTTAAAAAAACAAGTAAGGAAGCCTAAGTTCGAGTGGAATCGAACATTAGATACTCAGCTGTATGCTTTCATTCTTTGTTTGCGTTTGATGGAAACACGGTGCACTTAATATAAAGCGAGTGCTGCATAAAGTCATCCAACTAAGCATATGAATATTATTCTTTGTGCAAAATTTCATTCCTTTATGACTTCTAGTTATAAAGATGTCACGTTACAAATTCCCAAAGAGTGTTCCAGATATATCTTTCTTCAAAAATAGGCGTGGTCATAAACCGATTTCAATAAATTTTTGCGTGGCTATTAACACATGTTATAAAAGTGTATAAACCAAGTTTCGTCATAATATCTCAATTATTTGTCGAGTTATAGGCTAAGAAATCTCGTATATCCCTTTGTGTAAAAAGAGGCGGTGCCACGCCCATTTTCCAAACTTTTTCTATTTGTTGTTTCCGGTCTATTGTAGAAATCATACCACAAAATTTCAATGAATTATCTTTACATTTGACAAAGATATCGCTTAAAATGTTTTTATTAGGCCACTTTATAGTTCCCATGTATAAAAGTGGGCGTGGTCGTCAAACCGCTAAAAATTTGAACATGTATTACCACAAGTAATAAAAGTGTACACACCAAGTTGAGTCATTATATATAAATCATTTGTCGAGTTATGGGCTCAGAAATCTCGTATATTCATGTTTATAAAAAGAGGCGGTGCCACGCCCATTTGCCAAAATTTTTGTGTTTTTCGTTTTATGTCCGCAGTTGGACTCCTGCTATAAAATTTCAATGATATATCTTTATATTTGACAGAGATATCGCTTAAAATGTTTTTATTAGGTCACTTTATAAGACCCATATATAAAAGTGGGCGTGGCCCTCAACCGATTTCGGAAATTTTTCGTCCAAATATTTGACTAAGTAAGTATATCACGCGTACCAAATTTCATCGATATACCTTCAACGGTTTCTGATTTATGACTCATAAAACTTTCAATGTTTGCCCCTTAATAAGTGGGCGTGGCACCGCCCATTTTCCAAAATTTTTGTGTTTTTTGTTTTATGTCCATAGTTGGACTCATGCGACAAAATTTCAATGATTGATCTTTATATTTGACAGAGATATGGATTAAAATGTTTTTATTAGGTCACTTTATAATACAAATATATAAAAGTGGGCGTGGCCGTCAACCGATTTTAACTATTTTCCGTCCAAACGTTTGCCTAAGTAAGTAAATCACGCGTACCAAATTTTGTCGATATATCTTCAATGGTTTCTGAGTTATGACATATAAAACTTGCAAGGTTTGACCCTTAATAAGTGGGCGTGGCACCGCCCATTTTCCAAAATGTCATAAAATTTCTTCCTAGGGGCCTGAGCTCAACACGTGGGTAAAATTTCATCGCTCCAGCTTTATTAGTGACTGAGATACCAAATTTCCGATTTTTTCTATATAGGAAAAGTGGGCGTGGTCATGGTCCGATTTCGCCCATTTTCAATACCAACCGTCCCAGTCTCGATACCAACTTGCATTTCAAATTTCATCAAAATATCTCAATTTTTGCGCGAGTTAGAGTGTTTACAGACGGACGGACGGACGGACGGACATGGCTCAATCGATTTCTCTTTTCACCCTGATCATTTTGATATATATAAGTCTATATCTATCTCGATTATTTCACTCTGTTACAATCCACCGTTATGTGATTAAAACTATAATACTCTGTGTACTAGTACAGCTGAGTATAAAAATGTTCTCATTAGTTTTGTTTACAACGGAAACTGTTGGGTCAAATACTTTTGCCTTTAAATCAACAACGGGGAGAAAATTATTGCTAAAAATAAACTTTTGTTTGGATTTTTCTCTTAATCTTCTCTCCATCATTATTTTTTTTTGTTGGTTTTCTCACAAAACAATATTTTCTCACAAAAAATTTTTTAAAAGCAAGCAAGTTTTTTAAACAACAACGCCCGTTTTTGAATAAATTGTTGGATCAAAAACTTTGCTGTAAAAACAAATACTTTTGCTGTTGAATCAAAGACGGAGATTCAACAGCCGAAAGTTGTTGGTTTAACTACGGGTATTTTTTTCAGAGTATGTATGTACATAGCGCCATAGAGCACATTACAGCCAGCGCTCAAAAGCGGGTTAATTGCTTTGTGTTTATCTGATTGCATTACTAAAAGTAAAGGCAGCATAGCAGCAACTCTATCGAGTAGCAGAAGACTTAAGAAGAATAGAAGAAAAAATAAGTGTTGAGTAAATGATGTGATGCTTTGGGATGTTGTGATATCCACACATACATATTTATATATTTACTAACATGTACATATGTACATACACACATATTTATTCATATATTATTTTCACATCAATTTATGGATTTTTGTGTGGCTTTGAGTGTCAAGTTGTCGCGATGGTTGCCAGCGGCTTGTGAATTAAAAATTGATTGATTCTTTTTTTTTTAATTTTTTTCTTTTAGTCATATTTTTACACTTTCTGCTAATACCCAACCCTATGTACAGATGTGTGTCTGCATGTAAATTTGGTTCACCGTTAAACACTTTTTTTATGAAGGATACACTTAAGACCGCATGTTGTACTTTACGTTGTGCCAATCGCACTATCACACAGGGTGAAAACAGAATCGGTACGTAACGACACGACATTGCGACAACGACAGTACCTTGACGTAAAAATGTCGGTGCGAAGCCAGCGACTGAAACATAATAAATGCGGCAACGACCGCCCATACAGAAGACTCGTTGCTGCCACATTACAGTTTTTCTTTCACAGCTAAAAAGTTTTTGGTTCAGATCGTAATTTTTTAATGTAAAATAATAAATTAAGTAGTTAAATTTATTAATTGTATGCTTTAAACTGTTATTACATTTGGTTGTGTATAAATACTTCTGCTTTTTTTATAAAGTTTGGTTAGATTTATTGAGTTGTTAAAATTTTCATATTTTATAATGCAGTGGCAACTCATCGTCCGCACGTCGTCGTCACCAAAATTAGAAATCGGCCTAAGTTGAGGCCAACGTAATTTTGTCGGTGGACGACGTCGTGTCGCGTCGTCTTTATTATAATTGCTTTCATAAGAATACATGGGTTTTAATTTTGAGAGGCTTTCGTTGTCGCAATGTCGTGTCGTTACGTTCCGATTCAGAATCTTAGCCTTCAAACAAAAAAAAAAACTTTAAAATTTTTCTTTTTTCATATCAGCGCCAATAATTAATTCAAAAGTTTAGCGCTCAGCGTATTCCTTCCTATTACTGTAGATATATGTATGTATATATATTTGTAAGCCTAACCGTTGACCGCTGTTGCATTATTCACCACAAAACTTTGAAGTGTTCCGGCACTCAGTTTAGCCGGTTTTAAGCTTCATATAAAATGTCATTCTGCTGCTTTTTTTACAGCAAACAATACACTTTGATTATCTGCATAGTGATTACTTCCGATTGTATAAAGAAAAAAAAAAAGAAAGCTCATCAATTCCTTCAGCGTCCTTCGTGGGCTAATACACTGATGACCTTCACTCAATTCAACAGGGCAACATACATAATACACCACTGCAATTATAGACGTTTTTATTAGCACCAAAATCTACTTATCTATACAACTTTTTTTTTTTGCAAAAGTATGAAAGTATCATGTGAATTGTGCAAAAAAGATGCAAAAAAAGCAAAAAAATATAACACCCAAATATTCTAGAGGGCGTGTTATTGTAATTTGAACGCAAAAAGAGGCAATGCTGGCCGCCGAAAAGGCGTGTTTTAAATTTATTAGTAGGCAGTCATGTGTGCTGTGTTTTTTTTAATGCTAAGCGACTTGTGTGTGCATGTGTGTGTATGTATTTGTATGCCAAAAAATTAATGAAGCACACAATGGAGCTAAAAAGCAAGCGATAAAAAAGGGATGCAGAATTTTCTTTCTGATCAAAAAAAAAGCTTGTAAAAAAAGGAAAAGTATCTGCATACGTCAATTGTAAATTCGACTACATATATGACCTAATGAGATGGGATTTGTGTGTATAAAAATAAGTTTTCAATAAGTAATAAAATACATACATTGTACATTCGAACGGAAGTAGCTTTGGGATATGGGTTTTGCTTTTTTCAACAGTCAATTTTAATATCTATATTACACTGGGTGTTTAGACCAGCAGTCTAAATATTTAGCACCTCCCTAATGTATGCACAAGTTGTTACACGTATACACATACATATGTACATATTCACATATGTATGTGTATGCAGGACATATTTTCAAAGCCGTTGACTGAACGAAGATACTTTTCTGCCAGTCAGCGCGCAACAAAAGAAAATTTAACCTTTACTTATATTTCGACAGCGAGCCACAGCGGTAAGTGTTTCCATTTCCATATATATATATGTACATATTTCCGAACATATTTATATATATCCAAAATTATTTCCCTGCATACATATATTCCTATATATATGTATGTAGATAGAAAATAAAGCAATCCTTGCTAATTATTAATCCAAACATTTTCTTTTTATTTCATTTTCGGAACTTCCTTATTATAAATCCTCCTGAGCACCAATTGGGTCCAGGACGATTTATTCACTGGGTTATACCAAGAAATTCTGGTAGGGGGAGGTTAGGTATGACCCTGCTGAGCTCGGAACAATTGTTTTTAATTTTTTTGTTAGGGTTTTGAGAAAACGGTAATTTTGTGTTTTTTTGGTTATCACTTCATTTAAATATAATTGCAAAAAATAAAAAAAAATGGCCACATCTTGGTCCTCAGAAATAACAAGAAAAACTGTCGAGTTTCGACAGTAGTCGGTAGGCACTCCAGTATTTTAAAATTTTCTATAAGTGGACAACTCTTCAAATTTATTCTTTTTTTTTTATTTTTTAAGAGAGGTACATACATATGTACCTACCTAATTTACTACATATTACTTTTCATATACATTAGGGTGGGGCGATTTACTAACCTATATCGCGCCATCGAAATTTGGATTCCTCTCATTTTTCTGAGTAGAAAACTCTTCCAAGATATTTGTCTAAAATTAATTTTGATGTTCCGTAATTTGGTTTTTATGGACCAAGACGAATTTTTGAAAATATAAATTGGGCAAAAATCGACAAAAAAATACCCAGGCCAATGTGCACATCGAATTGAAGCAGAATTTTATGCTGAATCCAGATATGAAATCCAAATTAAAATCGGATTATCCGTTTTCGAGATATAGCCTGATTTCCGGTTATGGAGGCTGAATGCCCAAAATCGCATATTTTCGCAATTATCTCTTGCTGTGTACAATATATGTTACATTTTTTTGCGAATTTCTTAAAGATAAGTCAATACAATATAGGAACAATATTTTTAAATATTAATTTATCTTCCGGTATAGGAGAACTAGAATGCACTCTTTTTTCCTTATCCTAAAATCGCGGTATGGGTTCTCTATGTTATAGTCATCCGATACTGATGATTTTCGCCGACAGCGCTCTGTGTCCAATAAATGCTCCAAATCTAAAATTTCAGAATTTTAGCTGCACAAATTGAAGAGTTATTCCCTAAAACGTAGACTTATGCTTCTGAAATTTGTTTTTTTCCTCCAGTAGTACACTATGGCGTATGAGTAACCTTGAGTTTTTTTGGAGTTGAGTAAAGTAAAAAAACAAGTCCCAAACAGCATACGTCTACGTTTTGGGTGTATAACTCCTCAATCTTTGCAGCTAAAACCGGATCATCCGATTTTAATTTGGATTTCATATCTGGATTCAGCATAAAATTCTGCTTCAATTCGATGTGCACATTGGCCTGGATATTTTTTTGTCGATTTTTGCCCAATTTATATTTTCAAAAATTCGTCTTGGTCCATAAAAACCAAATTACGGAACATCAAAATTAATTTTAGACAAATGTCGTGGAGGAGTTTTCTACTCAGAAAAATGAGAGGAATCCGAATTTAGATGGCGCGGTATCGATTAGTTTCCCTCCATACAAATCGCCCCACCCTAATATACATACATACATATTTGCAGTTTTGTCTGTACATGTCTCGGTTCAATACGCGTAGGCGACCATGCAAAATAAATTTGGAATAAAATTGCCCTTAACCAATTTTCTGTCCAACCAAATTGCCCACGCAATTAACTCAATATTAATATTATGCAAACTACTTAACTAATTCCACTGAAAATGCTTCTGCACTTTCTCGCCAAAATTTACAAAAAAAAAGATGAAGCCATAAAATAAGAGCATTGTAAAATTTGCATGTCTCAACATGAATATTTGAAATTATATTATTAAGTAGGATTCTCTGTCTCGTTGTTGTGTGCCAATCAATTAAAATAATTCAATTATTCATCACTTAACAAATACATTTGTCCTTGAATGTAAACTATGAGTAGCCAGAGCTGGGCAATTAGCATAAATTATAGTAAAAGCTAGTTAACTGATTTTTTTTTTTTTTTTATCGACGTAGTCGTGACTTATTTTAAGTTGAGCTAAGTTGAGGCTTAGGCAAAATAAAAGCTTCAGACGCCAAAAAAAACTTTTGTACAATGCTCACAATAACAAGTTGAGCAAAAAATTTAACAAACTTTTTTTCTATTGAAAAACAGTTGTCTTTGGAAAGTCGGTTGCCAGAGTGGCGTACTAGATCGATTCGCCATCCATGTGCTGTCATCTGGCAACAATTTGAATTGCCCATTTATGTATGTACATATGTATGTAAGTATATGCATGATTTCGCCTTTTCGTGCAATACGATACAACGGTTGCCT
The DNA here is from genome assembly GCA_960531455.1 of Urophora cardui. Classification (NCBI taxonomy): domain Eukaryota; kingdom Metazoa; phylum Arthropoda; class Insecta; order Diptera; family Tephritidae; genus Urophora; species Urophora cardui. Next base: position 154,892,342 of record OY482672.1, on the reverse strand, counting down.
TAACAAAAATTGTAAATAAAACAAAAATTCCAAAGCAAACTTAAAGCTCAAAAGAAAAGGGTTTTGTTTTATTATTACCTACGAACGAACCACTTCTTATCAGCACGTCACGCGTCAGCGCTCAATATATTCGTACATACATAAACACAAATGGTTACAAATGCCAACAAATTGCCACATTCGTGCGTTTGCAGGTTTTATAGACAAAATACAAATATTTAACTGTCCCAATAACTGCGTAAGCGAGTACAGACGCACTCATTACTTGCGGACACTTGCCTTACAACCCCATAGGGTTGCATGTTTGTGCGTGTTAAAGCATGAAAATATGTATGTATGTATGTAACTATTGTATATGTACGCCAATGCATTTGCCAACAGCAACGACACATTTTTAGCCAAACATCACGTTTCAATGATGCCACAATAAACAATTTAATGCTAAATGTGTTCCCTCTGTGTTTTGACTGTGAGCCATGTAGTTGTTGCTGTTTTTAATGCTATTAGATGTTGTTGTATTTTTAACTTGACATATAACAGTAAAATTGTTTAGATAAGTAAGCTCCAATTGATGCTTTGTGCATTTTATGCATTTCAACGCAAAATTTGCGCAAATAAGCAGTGTTTGCATTTGGTAAATGAAAATTTAAATGTGAAGGGGTTATAAATCGGCTGTAGTAAAATGCGTTTGAAAAACAAAGTTTTTATTGGTCAACAAAGTGCCGACTTAGTACACACACACAAACATACCCTTATCTACACGTGTCTGTTACGATAATTTAGACATAAATACGTTGTTATTAAATATAACTAAGCAATAAGAACACTGTGCAACAGAATTTTTGAGGGTGCGATAATTCACACACAGAACAAAAGACCACTGCCCATATATATGCATATGTACTTACTTCAAAAAATAATTTTGCAACATTTGTTCAAATTTCTTTGCAATTGCTCCATTTGAAATTTGAAATTTTTTGTTGCTACTATACAATCAAAAAGGCCTAAAATACGTATTGCAGAGAAATGTGTTCTTTGTGAACATATAGTGAAATTAAACAAGAATCAAGTTGTGGATCATTTTAACCCTCTAGCGCCCTCACAAAGTGGCTCTTTTAAAGCCGTCTTCGTGGAGCCCAAAAAAGGGTTAAAATGTTCTATAAAATTATTCGCCATAAAATTTCATCAGTGGTTTACTCAGACAAAATGTTTGTATCAAGAACCCAAAAGAATTTAGGCAATGATAAACAAACATCACGCCTTGAGATATGCAACGACTTTTATATGTTAAAAAGGCATCCGATTTTTTTATTATTCCGAGCCATGTGCTTATGTTTTTTGCTTCCTGTGGTTTTTTGGTTATTTGACTAAAGCGAACTCCAGTGAAATTTTAAGGCGAATAATTTTCTAAAACATTTTAACCCTCTAGCGACCTATAAAATACTATTTTTTTAGGACTTTATAAAAAAGTGAAGTAAACGAACACTTTGTGGCGGTATTAGAAGGTTAAAGCATTCTACGAAAATAATGCTCGCGCAATTTTATTATATGTTCTCTAACAAAATTTCTATACCTTATAAATTTTAACCCTTTTTTCCATTTACTAAAAAAAAATCAAAAAAAATTTTGCAGGTATGTATTAAGTATTTAATCATGAGTAAGAGGAGACAATCGAACACCTTATTTTCTGCTGCCCGACTCTTAATAGCGCCAGACGATGCTTTCTTGGGACTCATTTCCTGCATAGCTTATGTAAGGTCGCGGACGTCGATGTAAAGGACCTGATGAACTTCATCAGGTTTTCAAACTGGTTCAAAAAGAAGGAGTATGTAATCTGTTTTATTGTGGTATCGCAATGGTCCTCTGCACTGGTCCAAGTGTGCCAACCTAACCATTGTGCTCTAAATGGGTTAAGATTATACTAAGCGCAATTGCAAAAAAAAAACAACTCAAACAAAAAACGTTAAATAAATAAAAAAAAAACCGATTCAATGAACCAAAGTAAGCTTTCCCGGTCTACTAAATAAATATGTACATATATGTATGTATTTCTGCGTGTCGAAAAAAGCAACTGAAAACCAATTTTTATATGCACATTATGGTGTGTTTTGTATTTTTTTTTTTATTGTGTTTAAACTCAATTGGCGGGAAAACCGCTGAACGGAGCCTGACGAAACTTTGCATACTTAAGTATTTTCATCCGGTGAATGCTATAGGCACATTTTTAATCTTATTGAAAAGCAGGGATGGGCACCTCGCATACAAAATGTCCCTTTATTTCGTAATATCTCTTGAATGAAATGAAAATGTGTGTGAAGGAATATTTCATAATTATATTCTCAACGGATAAACAATCTAGGTCTTGGTAAAGCGGGGATGGGCACCTCCCACCCATACAAACTGAAATTTTCAAAGCGAATATCCCTTGAAATATTTGTAATAGAGTACTGACAATTGGTGTGAGGATATATTATATATTCAACAGGACAAAAAAAATATAAGCAAACTATCTTTGACGTCAAGAATGATATTTTTTCTGTGTAAATTTTTAGAACAAACTCAATATGCTATTATTTTTAAACGCACGTGGTGTGAAACCCACGGTTAACCTCTAGTAGTGGAATAAAAATAGCCTTGTTTCATGATGATTTTTTGGGTTTTAATTTTTTGGACCACCTTAATGTACATACATATGTATGCAAATGCATACAAGTTAAGAAAAAGATGTCACACTCACACTTTTGTCACGCTTGCCATGCTCTCACACTAACCTCCTTAAAATCGAGCACCTACGCTCGGATTTCTCTTGAGCAGCAGACAAGCAAGAGTGGACATGTTCAGCGTCTGGCATGGATTTACGCGCATTGTTCTTGTTTTGGTTTCATTTTCACATTTTTATTTTGTTTTTTTTTTTTTGCTTTATTTGTTTTGTCTGCCCACCAAACTGTTGCTTTGTTATTTTAGTTGACATTATTGTTGTTAATGATGTTTATTGTATTTATTTTATATATACTGAAACACGTTCACACATGTTCATTCACTCTTTGCTTGAAAAAACTTGTTTCTCTAACTTCACTTCATTTTCCGCTGCAGCTTTAACCCTTTTGTTTTGTTGGCTCAAGTTTTTTGTAATATTATTTTAATTTTTTTTTCTCTCTTTCAAAATCAATAATAAAATCATTTATCAAAGCCAAAAGAAAGCTTAAGCGATTTTCCATTGACATTATTAATAATTTATGCATCTGCAATTGTTTACTCATTTGTGCTTTGGCCAGGTTATTGACTTTCAAGCAGACTTTGGATGGCTTGTTAAATCCTAAAAACTTTAACTAATGTTTATTTAATTTAACGAGCACAGGCCCAGTTTATATTTTTTTATTTTTATTTTTTATTTTTTAGAAACTAGAAAAAAACTTTTTAAGCATGGATGTAACTACAGCTGTTTCACCTTAGATCCCTCTAAGACTCATCAGGTTACTTTTGCTTCTGCCAAGACTCGAACTTTTTATTAAATATATGTATACCTAATTGTATGTGTGTTTGTGTGTGTATTTGTATCTATGAAAAAAGAATTACCATTTTTTTATTTGCAGACTTTTGAAGACTTTCTTAATTTACTATACATTTCTCCTTCTTTTTTTTTGTTGAATATTTCAATACACACATTCATTCATTCATACAAGTGTGAGAGTTCAGTTACCCAGGGCGTATACGTAATAAAATTGCTACTTGCACAATTTATACGCTTAATCTCTCACACACAACCAAATTTCTAAGTTTACTATCATTCAGCTTCACATTTTATCTTAATTTTATGCAAATCGAGTTGTACGAATTGTTTATTGAACAAAAAATCTAAGCTTGAAATTGTGTTGGTACAAGATAAACATAATCTTATACGCTGTGTCAAGTAAATAAATTAGAATTGAAATCTGATTTAGCTATTTAGTAGGCAAATTTAGTGGACGAGACGGGTCATTGTTATGTTCCTAAATACTATGTATGTATGTACATAAAAAGTGTCTGTATATATGTAAAAATTAGACTTTAATTCTAATGATACAATTACAGTACGGGCAAATGAATTGCTTAAATTGAAAAATGAAATTATGGCAGCAAGTGACATTAATAAATTTCAACTGTTACACAAATAGTTGTTTAAGTGATTTCAAACAAATTTTCTGCAATCTTCGGTGCATTTTAAGTTTATTGAATTTACGCTCCAACGAGACAAACCACAAAGAAAAATTCACTTTAACCACGTAAATTAGACGCTTTCACGCCGCACGCGCTTAGAGTTAACACATTTTGCCTCAAATGCTTTGCGGCTGTTGTTGTTGCACACAAGAGTAGTATTACGTTGCAAGTTTGTTTCAGTGCAAGCGCAACAAATGGTCGCTTAAATGCTGAGGTGTTTCAACCAAAGTTGGCACGTTTCATAAATTCCGATTTTAGCTGCAAACATGTGCATACATGTGTAGCTTTACAACATTGTAATACATTTTGTAAAATGTTGGTCATACGCCCCGCCACAAAATTGTGCGCACGCACTTAAAAGTCGATTGCAGATTGAAAGTGTTTAAAGTACATAATTGAATGAAATGCTTGTTTACAAATTTTGTTATAGCAAAAATTTTACTTAACTTTTTGCTTCTTTTGGCATTCTCAAATATTGCAACATTGAAATGTAGATACTTTCATCCACTAAACCCATTTTGGACGCATGCATGGCTAAAAGACAGTGGTGTACTTTGTGAGGACCCCGATAACCAGTCTACACTCATCCCACTTCCGATATAGCAGCAGTAGCCGTTTAGTTAATTTAATATCGTAGAATTTACACATAGTTTTGGACACGCTACAGACCTGATGAAAACACTGTAGAGCCTAAAGAGGATACGGCCATTCAGCGGAGACTGAAATACCACTAATCGTATCAGATTATTCCTGCTAATAATTGGTATGACGGGGTAAAGGCTTTGAATGCTTTTGCTTCTTAAAAAAACAACGCCGCAGGAATGTCTTCACCCCTTATCTGCGTCAGTGTAATCAGAACGTCCATCGAGTGCATTACTTCGAGGCTATCTCATTCCCATTTATTCCCATGTGTGACCTGGGATCCAGTAAAATTGAATAATACTTGTTCTATAGATTATAATAATAATAATAATACCCAACGGTTTACCCTCCATATCCCGCCCGACCGACGCGAGGGGCGCCAATCCGCATGACGCACGGATATGTTTTTTTTTTGTTTTTTTTTTTTTTTTGTGCCGAGTCGTTCAGGAAGGGGTTTGTTAGGTGTCGAGATCTAAAACTATTCAGCTACAGAACAAAATTCATCAGCTGATTGTATATCATTTATTAAGTGAAGCTAGAACTATTTTTTTTATAATAAAAAGCGAGTCTGAAGTGTCAAACGTGCTGGAGTGATTATTAAAGTCATGGCATAAGCGGCGGAATGGTTCATTTAATTCGAAATTTGTTTTGCAAGGTTTCACAAATAGTGGCTTGAAATGCCTCGATACTCTACATGGAACGTTAAAATATAACTCACTTAGAAGGCATGGGCTATTTATAAGTCCAGTGATTAATTTAACCATAAAAACTATACCAAGCATCTCTCTACGACTAGAAAGTGAAGGCAAATTAATGAGTTTTAAACGAGAAGTGTAAGGTGGAAGAATGTAATCTGAGTCCCAACGAAAGTTCCGCAAAGCAAAAAGCAGGAACTGCTTTTGGACAGATTCTATTTTATCTGAAAAACACTGGTAGTGGGGATTCCAAATAATAGATGCGTATTCCAAGATAGGTCTAACTAAGCTTGTAAATAGAGCTTTTGTGACGTAAGGATCATTGAACTCCTTAGACCATCGCTTTATAAATGCAAAGACAGCTTTAGCTTTGTTGACAGTGGAGTTTATATGGAGGTTAAAGGTGAGTTTGGAGTCCATTGTGACGCCAAGATCGATAAAATTAGTTACCTGATCTAGATTATGCTGTGATATTTTATAAGAAGCTGGTTGTACTGTTCTACGAGAAAAGCACATAACTTTACATTTTTTTAAGTTTAGCGGCATGTAGTTTGCTTTACACCAATGAACAAGGTTGTTAAGATCTGCTTGTAAGAAAGATCTATCTTCTATAGAGGAAAATGATTTAAATAGTTTTACATCATCAGCATATAATAAGATCTTAGAATGTTTTATTACAGACGAAATATCATCAATGAATAGCAGGAACAGAATTGGCCCAAGGTGGCTTCCTTGGGGAACGCCCGAAGGAACGAAAATGACATCGGAAGAACAATTTTTGAAAATAACTTTTTGAGTTCTACCATGTAGGTATGAAGATATCCATCGAATAAAACTGGGTTGAAGACCTATTAGACCTAGTTTACGGATGAGCAATGAATGACATACTTTGTCAAAAGCTTTACTAAAATCCGTGTAAATTACATCTGTGTGAGCATTTTCTCTAAATCCATTTGAAACATAAGTTGTGAACTGCAATAAATTAGTTGTGGTAGATTTTCCAGTAGAAAACCCATGTTGAGATGGCGATATTGATGAGGAAATAGAGTACTTCAGATAATTAACAATGATTGCTTCAAATAATTTTGGAACCGCTGACAGCTTGGCTATGCCTCGATAATTTTCAATAGAAGACCTACTGCCATTTTTGTGTAGGGGTATTATAAAAGATTCCTTCCAAACTAATGGGAAAACACCTTTTTTTAGAGACAAGTTAAATAAGGATGTTAGGGGCTTGTAAATATTTACAGCACACTTTTTAAGAAAGCAAGCCGGAATGAAATCCGGTCCAGATCTAAATGAATCTTTTAAGGTTTTTAATGAATTTAAGACTACTTCCGGAGATATAACTGAGACATGAGTTAAATTGGATGGGGTAAGTCTAAACGGATAATCACTACTTCTTATCCTTAAGGCTCCCTTGCAGTACGCGATACTTCTAGTTGAAGTGCTTTGTGACAGTATCTCCCCTTTGTCTATATTAATGCGTTCTCTTCGTGAGGAATTTCATTCCATCAACTCTGACAACTTCTGCCAGGAAAACAATGCAGTGATTCTCTATATACGTATAGGATATAGCATTGCATGCACATGTAAATATGTATGTACATGCTCCACATCATTATGAGCCAGACGGTGTGCTCAGTGGCAATCAGTGTTTGCATTTTGTTAGTGTGACATTTAATAGCTTTGATGCATTCCATTCAATTTCATTCCATCCGATACGCTTTGGTATGTGATGCTCAACAAACGTTCATTTGAAGTTATATACACATACATATCTTTCGCCGTTTAAACTTCATAACCGCCTAAATGAGACTGTAATGACTGCCTAACCGACTTTTGTGCCAAATTTTCAGCGTTGAAAAGGACATTAGAAGAAATATAGAGCTTTCCGAGCTTACCAAGGACCAAATTTATGGTATGAATCGATAGAGCTGGGCGCCATCTGTTAAAGCTTGGCAAATCTCAATTATGTTATGAAAGTTTCACTTAAGCGGCTATGAAGTTTAAGCAATGATATGTTTTTATTACACAATATGGGGTATATTTTGGTATTTAACAAAAGCGTTAAGGAACTTTTTGAAGTTCGTAATAAATCAGAAAAAAATATCTAACCTCAATTCAATGGCTGCCGCACAAACACAACACAACAACAACATTCACATAAGCCATTCGCAACCAACAAAGTATTGCATGAGATTTTACTTTTTTATTACAACACTTAAGTAAATATTTACACATTTTACTTACATACTTACTTACACTTAAAAACACAGCAAACCGAGAAGAAGAAGAGCAATAACTTGAAGCGAGTTAAAGACGCAGTAAAACTTTTTGAAGTGGGTTTATTTGCTGCGCAGTGTCTAATTGCATTTTAGTCGTATATGTGATATACATATGTATGTAAGTGTGTATATAAATAGCAGATCGTGTATTTAATTTGTTGATAATAAAAAATAATATAAGGATAGTGGGAAATCAGCGCCAAAAATAAAAATAACAACTACTATGTCATTTTATGTGCAAAAGTCACATGCAGCGTTGGCTGCAGAAATACGCAAGCAAACAGCAGAAAATTATTATAGCAATTTAAGTAATGATTCAAAACAATCTGTTCAACCAAACAACGTTTAATAGCGACACACAAATACACGCACGAATGTTTAAGAGACACACAAAATGCACAAGCAGAAGCTCGTAATAGAGATACTTAATAACACTTAAAAATTACTCAAACCTTGAGGAGTTTGTGGTAATAATAAAAAACAAAGAATGCTTTTTAGTTAGTTGTGATCTTCGTGGAAATCGATTTTTTTAAAGCTTGCCAAGTTTCCAGGAATGGAAAATAAGAGTTACAGATACGAATACCGAATACCGAAAAAGAATATGAAAAGTGGTGGAGGGGAATTTGAATACCAATACAATACGAATACCGAATACTGAACACGAATACTGTATATGAATACCGAATTTCGAATATTAATACCGAATAACGAATACTAATACCGAATAACGAATACTAATACCGAATACCGAATACAAATATTAAATTTTAATGCCGAATACCGCATTTTAATGCTGAATATTAATACCGAATTCGGAATAAATTTTAATACCGAATACCGAACTTTAAAACCGAATATAAATACCGAATTCGGAATAAATTTTAATACCGAATTCGAAATAAGAATATCCAATTTTAATACCAAAACCGGATTTTAATACCGACTACCGAATTTTAATACAGTATACCGAATTTTATTATCAATAACCGAAAATTAATCTCGCTTATCTAATGTTAGTATGAATACCGAATGGGAACGTTAATTTATTCACTTCAACAAAAAACAACAAAATCAATAAACCCGGTGAACGATCGAAATTGGTGGAAGTGCTCATGATCGGTGGAACCGGTGAATGTAACAAAAACGGTAAAACCGGTGAATTATCGTAATTGGTGGAAGTACACATAATTGTTGGAACCGATGAATGCAACAAAAACGGTAAGGCCGGTGAATTAGCGCAATTGGTGGAAGTGCTCATGATCGGTTGAAACGGTGAATGCAACAAAATCGATGAAATCTGTGAAATATTTAAATTGGTGGAACCGGTGGCTGGACAAAAAATTATGAAACCGGTGAATTATAGCAATTGGTGGAAGTACGCATAATTGTTGGAACTGATGAATGCAACAAAAACGGTAAGGCCGGTGAATTAGCGAAATTGGTGGAAGTGCTCATGATCGGTAGAACCGGTGAATGCAACAAAATCGTTGAAATCTGTGAAATATTTAAATTGGTGGAACCGGTGGCTGGACAAAAAATTATGAAACCGGTGAATTATCGCAATTGGTGGAAGTACGCATAATTGGTGGAACCGATGAATGCAACAAAAACGGTAAAACCGGTGAATTATCGTAATTGGTGGAACCGGTGAATGTAACAAAATCGATGAAATCGGTGAAATATTTAAATTGGTGGAACCGGTGTCTGGACAAAAAATTATGAAACCGGTGAATTATCGCAACCGGTGGATGTATTCTTCTAAAACGGTGGAGCCGGTGAGCATGACACAACCGTTGAATGCGTTGATTAGTGCAGCTGTTGGATGTTCTGTATATTGGTGCAGGCACAGTTCGACAAAGTAGATGTATTGGGGGTGAATTAGTGGGGCTGGTGGACGTGCCCTAACTAAATCGGTGAGCCGATAAATTTAGCAATATCTACTGACAAACTAGGCGGCCGTCATTCACTTCGCGCGCTATAGACTAATAATATAATATGGAATGGTTTTTTTCAACCAAGAACTTTTATTTTAGACTTAAAAAAGGAAAAGTGACTTTCTTCGAAATAGCTACCACTTCCACCATCGCCGGTTGAGTTACTTGGATTTTTCTGCATATCCCAAAGTATAAGTTATTAGTTTCTGAGGTCTAAAAATTTCACACCCTTAGCCTTTATGACATTAAATAAACAAAAAATACTCTTAGGGTCGTTTAACATCATTATCGACTTCATCAAACCATAGATTTAACATGTGGTCGATAACACAGTACAAAACTTAACCGGACCCTTATCCTCCGGTTAGCGTTAATCAGAGGTTGAGTAAACGGCCCTTAGTTACCTTCCAACATAACACCAAGTCACAGGCGATGTGTAAGGAATATCACTCATACGCCATGGCGCACCAAGGAATTTTTATTGCTACATTAGTACAAACTGATTCAAAACATAAGTTTGCATATGTAGTAATGTTTTTATGTGTCAAAACTTTAATTACAAACGCATAAAATACTATTGTTTTATTATTCAAAATGTCACATCTACCTGTTGCTAAAGCCTTTACTTACATATCTCTAATATCATTTAAGCCCCAAAATGCGCGCGGATGAATGTGCGTGATGCGATTGTCATTTAGATCCCTTGCGGCAATATCCATAAACAAGAAGATGCGGCACATGAAAAACAAAACAAATAATATATGTACATATTATAAACATATCAAAGCAAATTAATCACTAATGCTTAGCATATAAAATACAACCGCATACATACATACGTACATACGAGTATTTAACTATAAATAAATAAGAGTGTCAACTTCATTTAATGCCAAGCTACTACCGTTGCAGGGCAAATAAATAATTTGGGCTCAAAATTTGTGTTAGTAAATTACAAACGGATTTCTGTTAAGACATAATGTAATAAAAGCGAAAAAATAACAAAAAAAGTGCAAAAAAATTGTCCTGAAATTCTCTTAGCTATTCGTCACATCATGCTGCTATCAGTTATTTATTGTTATTATTGTAAATATATTGCCGCATCAGCGTGATACGACATGCATACTCCTACTCGTACTCGTACTGGTGCAAAAGTATGTAGGTATGTATATATGTACGCACATGCAACAAATTGATGGAGAGCAAAACAACTCTGTAATCGTGAATATTTATGCAGGGCATGTAAATTTCATTAGCGGCATACATACATACAAATATAAATGTTTTGTTTTTTTGTTGTTGTTACTTGCATTGCTTTTTTGACACTTTTTTGTTGCCATTTGGCAGTTTGTATCTTTTTACGCTATGCTGCTTTGTCATTTTGTCTGACTAGACTAGGAGATTTAATGCCTTAAATATTGATACACCAAATGTTGGTGCTCTCCGCTGCGCTCGCTACGTTCTTTTACCTTACAAGATGACATTGAGAAATGATAATTTATTAATGTAAATTTATGTACATATATGCATGTTTGTGCATGTCAATTTGTTTGCTGTTGTGCGTGTAATACTCGTAAACTTAATGTCTACTACATTGGTTTTCAAACTGTTGCTTTTGCGATGAGGGTAACGTGTTCTTTTGGTTCTACTATGGCACTTTCTTCATTAAGACAGTTTGAAAAACACCTTTAAGCAATTGACGCAGTTGAGTAAATATCGCATTACGGTAATATCTACACTCTCCAACGCCACTCTGTACGCCTGCAAAGGAATGCTGGGAAAAAAGTGGGCTCTGAGGCCAGAACTCACGGCATGGATTTACAGAGCAGTTATTCGACCGATCTTATCCTACATTTCACTAGTGTGTGGAGAGCAGCCGAGGTGAACTACTTGGCTGATATGCTAGGGAAAGTTCATGGAGCTGCTTGCGTTGTAATCACAGGGGCGATTAGATCATGCCCCATGCAGATTCTGAACGTGATTTCCAATATACCGCCCATCGATCTTTTTGTCAAGGAAGCGGCACCTTATGGTGCCCTTAGGTTGCGGGAGTTTGGACTCTGGAGGAACCGCATCTACGGGCGTGGTCGTATTCTGCTACAAGTTACTGACTCCTGCATCAACACAAAGACAGATGGTAGAACTAAACTGGTCTATCTAACAAAATACAAAAGTGGAGAAAACAGATGAAACGCGTTTTAATGCGGTGTGCGATTGTTAATGTATGTTAAGTGAATATTGTAAATTATTATGTCAGCTTAATAGTTAACTTAACATTCTGCATTAAAAAAAAATTATTATAGAAACGTTTTTTATATAATCTTTGTTTGTAACAAGAAAACTTGTTACATAGACCACTTTAGAATTTTTAATTTTTAAGGAAGTTTTAACTACAAATTGGAAATTATATGAATAAAACAACATAAAATGTGTGAAAGGAAGTAATTTAATTGCAAAAATAATATACACATGTTCGTAAATGATCAATTCTGCATTAAAAGTAAGAGTAACCTAGTTTTCTCCACGGGGGGCTGGTAGAAAATCTTCTGGATTGTTTTCTGTTTCATCTCTGCGGTTTACATGTGGAAAGACAGGTAAAAGGAGTGATTAAGCGGTGGTACAAATTTCAAATTTTTTTTTATGTCCTGCATTTTTTTGAATTTCAAAACGCGTATGTCGCTGCCCTGATCTGGTGTAAAATTTTGCAAGAACTCTATGAAATCATGTGGGTTCACGCTACATTTCTTTATATCTACGGATTTATATGTTTCACAATAATCATCATTAAACTGCATCACAGATTCACCCTTGACAAATTTTGCCTTTCGCATTTGAGAAACTTTTGCACCGTCGTCTACTATACTCTGGTAGTCCCTGAACATTGGCCGTAGTTCGTCAAATGACATAAATTTCCCCACCATATTACTAACATCAAAATTTTTAACTAATTCCATCCACTCATCTGGTGTAAGATCATACTGATCTATGGTAGTCTATGCTAATTGGACCACTTTAGAATTTCTTGAAATGACAAAAGGACGTGAAATCTAAAGTGACATTTTTATCGTTTTGACACTTTGGTTGAGAAATAAGACCTACATCAATTTTGCACGGATAAATTTATGATTTTCAAGTTCAAAAATGTGCATAACTCGATTTCTGAAAAAGTGTTAGATAGACCAGTTTAGTTCTACGCTAGCCAGATTACATCTGTCCTATAACAGTCTATGAAATTATCATTCCATCTAGGAAGAACTGGGGAGATGGCAAACTTGCTCATAGATTTGCTGTTTCAGTTTTCACGTAAGGGCCAAAGGTGACATGTGGTCTTCGCAATTCATCCGGACATTTCCATATCAATTGGGCTCCCGGCTACGGCGAGTGTCTTTCAATCCCAAGTTTTTGCCATACAGGAGGCCAGCAAGGCTGTACTTGCAACGTAGTGTGCCGATGCCGGAAAGAGGATAGGAATTTTCTGCGATAATCAGGCAGCTCTGCGATCTGCAAAGGTGTCATCAAGCCTGGTCGGGCAGTACAGAGAGTTGGTCATGGGCATGGTAAGTCGACATAGCGTATTACTGATATGGGTGCCGGGGCACCGCGATATCCAGGGCAACGAAATCGCTGATGAGCTGGCCAGTCGGGGCTCGGCTCTTGGTATCGCATAGCTGTAGGGTCTGCAGAAGTCTGTGGCCTATATATAATGCGATTCGATGCTGAGCCATTCTAAATATGGTCAGAATATGGACAGAAGGAACATTTCCCGCCTAATTGCGGTATTTACAAGACACTGGACACGCGCGGACCGATTGGGATTGGACTACAACGCCTTGCGTCGTAGCCGCAGTCTTCCTGAAATGGAGGAGACGGTGGAGCACCTGCTATGCGAGTGTCCTGCGCACTGCCAAAGCAGAATGAGGTTCCTTCGCAAGCCTTTCTTCTACAGTCTATCGGAACTCAAGCACGTCAGGCCTATTAGGCAATACTGGAGCTGCTTAAATACACACTTAAATTCAACAGTCGACCGCTGTGGTGCAGTGGGTAGAGTGCTCGCCTGTTATGCCAAAGGTCTCGGGTTCAAACCACATTAGCGCATCGGCGCTAATTGGAGTCAGTGGGACTCGCCAGTCAAACCAACCAACCAACCAGCAGACTGAAACAAAAAATCAAACAGAGAAGAACAAAAAAAACATGCAAAAATATGAAATACTTACAACAAATTCAAGTTTTTCAAATTAGCAAACATGTCCTCTGTAATGCGCTCAATGCGATTGGCATCTAAATAACTGCAATGAGAGAAATCAGTACAAAAGAATCACGATTAGGATCATCCGCTAAGCTTTAGTTTAATAACAAAAAATCGTGCTCAAACGTGTACTTTTTTACTCACATTTCATATAAGCGTTGCATGTATGGGAATCGCTCATTACGCAGCGTTAACAAATTGTCGCTCAACATCAACCACTCCAGGCGTGGCATATCAGCGAAATGCAACAATGGCAATTGACGCAATTGATTTGAAATAAGAAAAAGCCACACCAGTGAGTTCATGCCACGAAATATGCCCACGGGCAATGTGCTAAAATTGTTATGCCGCACATCCAATTTCTCCAACTGATTGAGACCATTAAATGTGCCCAATGGCATATGTGATATGTTGCAATGCTTCAATGAGCTAAAAATGGCAGCGCATGAAAGAGAATAAAGCGAAAAAAAAACAAAAAAAAAAAAAAACAAAAAAAAAAGCGACGAAGAAATACATACATAAAATAGTATTAGAAATAAATTCAAGTCTAACACAAATGTTTAAATCAAGATTAGACAACACAATCGTGGGCTATAAAAATTCTGATTGAATGAAAGGACAAATGAACGCACATGTCTGCATTTACACTGTACATTGTTGTGCACATATTAATGAACATTTTCCTATACATATGTGAGTATTTATGCTTAGTTGGAAATCCACAAGGTCATAGGCCTTTTCTAACACATGTCGTGTCGCGCTATGCTTTACTTTTCAACACTTCCGTTACTTACAGTTTCAGCAAACGTTTTAACCCGTTAAAAGCATTCTCATGCAGCGTCAAATTACTGCGGCTGATCATCAAATACGTCACCTACAATTTAAGTAATGCATACAAACAAAATAAACAATTTTAGTGAGCTGTTGCAGGAAATTAATACATGCTTGAGATGCTTATATGTATGTAAGTTTGTTTCTTGAGTATGTGTATGTAAGTATGTACCTCAGCACTTAAATGCGGTATCTGCTTTAATTTCGCATTACGTCCACAAAATAATATCGTACGCTGTCGACAGGTGCAATTACCTTTCGGATATGTTGTAATTTCTGTATTGAATTAAATTAAAACTCATAACACTGCGTTTACAGGAAATTAGCATACACCTAATAGAAACACTGTGATATGCATGTATACCCTACTGCTTGTTTTAAAGTTTACTAAAAATTATAAATTTTCGTACCGCTTACTATAAAATTTATTAAAAACAAATAACATGTTATTTTGAATGAAATATAATATTATATACCCAGCTGCTGGTTTAAAGTTTACTAAAAAATATATATTTTCGCATCGTCTATCAAAAAATTCATTAAGAGCATAAAAGATAATTATTTTGAAAGAAATTGAAAATGATATACCCAACTGCGTGTTTTTAAGTTTACAAAAAATAATATATGTATGGATGTGTTTTCGTACCACTGACCAAAAAATTCATTAAAAACGCGTAAAATAATAATTTTAAAGAAATGGAAAATTATATACCCAACTGTTGATTCTAAACCTTTCGAAAAATAATATATTTTCATATCGCTGACCAAAAAATTCATTAAAAACGTGAAAAATAATAATTTAAAAGAAATGGAAAATTATATACCCAACTGTTGATTCTAAACTTAACAAAAAATAATGTATTTTCATACCCCTAACCAAAAAATTTATTAAAAAAGCCAAAAATATAATTTTCAAAGAAATGTAAAATAATATACACAACTGCTGGTTTTAAATTTTGCCATAAATTACAAATTTCCATTAAACCGAACATAAAATTCCAATAAATTCCCCATTTCACGTTTTTTATCACTTAACATCCACAACTGGGTATACATACCATTTTGCCTGCAACATCAAAAGCAACCCACAATCTCTTACCACAATTTGTTATCTCATCATTGCCGACCCCTGCCGGTGCCGAGCCATTCAACAACACCCCTCCTTCCGCTCCCACCGCGCCATTATGCCCACCGCCAATTCTTGGCTGCCTTTGTTGTTGTTGTTGCTGCTTGCGACGTCGTTCAATTGCGCTGCCCACAATTTTATCGGTCAACGCTTTACTGCCGTAAAGTAGGCCACACTCGACCGGGTGCTCATCGCTGCCATCCAAACAATCGGTGCGATTGTCACAAATTTGACGCTGCGGCACGCACAATGTATTGCCATCGCAGGCGAAGCTGCCCTGTGGACAGGGTCCTGTTGCAAGAAAGTAACAAAAGGAGAGAGAGAAGTGAGTAAGTGAGCGATGAAAGCAGCGTGAAAATTGCGTTAAAGCCATAAAAGCTACAATAAGACTGAAAATTAAAATTTAAGAAATTACAAAGATGTTAATAGAAAACGAAAAAAGCAAAGAAGAGATGGAAAGAAGGACAGCGCGCGGGTAAATGAAATTTATCTTTTGTTAGAGGCCAATGGCGATAGCCAAATTAAAATGCTGAAATTGCAAAGCAAATGTTGGCGTTAATATTGTCACCAGTAAAAACTAAAAAAAAAAGAACCAAATAAAGTCATCTGCATACCGAAGAAAATAATAGGTAAGAGCTTCTTCAACGAGCGCGATTGCCAGCAACATGCGGCAGCGCTCGTTAATTTAAATTAATTCTAATGAGTTTTTACATTATAATTGAGAATTTTATTTTTGGCGCGATTAGTGACTTTTGGGAAATTGCGGAATATTTTTTATTTTAAGAAATGAATAATGAATTAGAAAATATCTGTTTTCTTTGGTTTTAATTTTGTTTTTCTATTGTTCGCCTCCTTGCTTATTGCCTTACAACCAGCTTCTTATAGCCATTTTTCGGCTATCTCAATCGGCGTGGGCGTCTTTTTGTTGTTTTGATTTTGCTAAGGTTGCTGATTTTGTTGCTGTTTTTTGTTGTTGTTGTTGTTGTAATTGTAGTTGTTGATGTGGTGCAGTGGGTATAGTGCTCGCCTGCTATGCCGGAGGTCTCGGGTTCAAACCACGGTCCGAGCAAAACACCAAAACAATTTTTCTAATTAGTAAAAATCCAATTGTTGGGTTTTTTAAGAGCAGCGGTCACCTCTCGGCAGTGGGCGGCATACCCTCCGAGTGTATTTCTGCCATGAAAAAGCTTCTCACAAAAAATGTATTCGCCGTTCGGAGCCGGCTTAAAACTGTAGGTCCACCCAATTAGTAGGAAAAACAAAAAGAGCACACCTCGAATTGGGAGAGAAGCTCGGCCATAAAACTCGTCAGAGTTATAATAGCGCCATTGTATTATTATTACGTTAAAATTTTTATATTTGTTGTTGTCGTTGTAGTTGCAGTTGTAGTTGTAGTTGTAATTGTAGTAGTAGTAGTAGTTGTAGTTGTAGTTGTATTTCTATTTGTAGTTGTTGTTTTAGTTGTAGTTGTAGTTGCAGTTGTAGTTGTACTTGTAGTTGTAGTGCTAGTTGTAGTTGTAGTTGTATTTCTATTTGTAGTTGTTGTTTTAGTTGTAGTTACAG
This sequence comes from Urophora cardui, assembly GCA_960531455.1. Classification (NCBI taxonomy): domain Eukaryota; kingdom Metazoa; phylum Arthropoda; class Insecta; order Diptera; family Tephritidae; genus Urophora; species Urophora cardui. Next base: position 154,874,820 of record OY482672.1, on the reverse strand, counting down.
TTGTAGTTGTACTTCTAGTTGTAATTCTAGTTGTAGTAGTTGTTTTAGTTGTAGTTGTAGTTGTAGTTGTAATTGTAGTTGTAGTTGTAGTTATAGTTACAGTTGTAGTTGTACTTGTAGTTGTAGTTGCAATTGTAATTCCTTTTTTAATTTTAATTTTAGTTGCAGTTATAGTTAGTTAAAGTTGTAGTTGAAGTTGTAGTTGTAGTTTTTATTTTTGTTGCTTGTCTTCCGAATTCTTCTACTTCTTTTATCTATTTCTCCTCCTTCCATTTCTTCTATGGCTTTTCTACTTATTCTATATTATCCTGCCTATTCCTTGTCTTTTTGTTTTTTTTTTTTGGTAGTGCTTTTAACACAGCTCTATTATGATCAAAAGCAATCAGACAGCTGTTGTGGACGCATTTCCCAACCAATTTCAATACAAATGGGCACAGCTCCATTTGAGAGCAATACCTTTCCATAGGTGTTCTTCTTTTTAAAATCGGTTCAGTAGAATCGACGAAGATGCACGGACAAAATTTGGATTTAGATTTTTACTCTCAAACTCAGAGCGCTCAATCTGTCAGCTTTCATGCCCTACGTATGTACGTGGAATGCACTTAAATAATTCCTTTTCCAAAAGCATCGAACACCACCTTAAAACAATCGAATCGAACAGGCTCTCTAAGTATGCCATTAAACAAATGTTCATTTGCTAAATGAAAATTTCTTTATTACCGTCGTCTGCTTATCATCAATTTGTTACACCTTACTTTGTGTGTGTGTATAGAAGAAGAAGGAAAATTAAATTCCATTGATTACTATTGATGGCAAACGAGCGAGAAACGGCACAAACATGAGTAAAAAAAAAATTGCTAGCTATCGCATAGCAATCTGGCCAATTGACCATTGACCACACTGTCAATTGCCTACTTATTTACTTATTTGTGGATTTCTATACATATATGTAGAAACGACGTTTGCAATAATAATATGAGCGCGACGACCGATCGACTGACCTACGACACACAACACGTACAGCGTACTTATGTATGTATTTATCTGTGTGCTTATATCTGTCATAATATTTTTCTTTACGAATTTTTTTGGGCTTTTGCTCAAACTTTTGCAACCGCCCTGTGTTGCGTGTGATTACTTTAATCTATTTATGGCTAAATGCTTTTTGTTATACGCATTTGGTTTGCCGAAAAGTTTGCATTTGTTTGGATTGCCCTTTACGATTTGTTTAACGTTGTCAGTGTCAGTCATACTTAAGCTTCTCTTTGTTTTGTCCATGTATTTCCGAAATAGCTTATTGTTGCATATTTTGGGGCGCCCACGCTGATTGCTTTCTTGATTTTTGTATTTTTTTATGTCACATGGCTTGCTTAGAATAATTCTTTTTGGGGCTTTTACGCGTATTTGAGCTGAAATTTTAGGACTATATGTATGCATTTAGGTTCCATTTGTAGCAGATGCCATTACTTTTATATTTTATTGAAACTTATGCCCTTATTATACAAAACGCGGTGACTCTTTGCGACGCAGTCACTCACACTCACTCACGTTCACCTTCGCCCAAAAGTTGGTATTATATAAGATTTTACGTTTTCGCGTTCACCCTGTTGCGTAGTCACGACGATTGTCAAACGATTTACGTAGCTTATGTGCCACCTATTTTGTTTTTTTAGTTTCCTTAGTAATTTTTAGTGCGTTTTTTTATTAATAGAGGTATTTTGTCGAGTAGGTAATTCTGAAAAGTTGGCAGCTGGCAACCCAATAAACATTTTTCTTCATTTTTAATTTGAGGTTCATTTGAGAAGTAACCCTATTGTCAAATATCAAACGTTAGTTATCAAATGCACCTCAAATTTCTCTTGATAGCGTTCTCAAACAAAAAGGCACATTTTTGGTATGGGATTTTAGGCTGATTCTCAATTTGATAGATTTCATTTTCTGAAATCAATTTCAAAGTTAGTACGAAATGGAATGCAATCAATAGATGTATGTATGTATTACATATTTGTACTCTGATGTGATGTTTTTCATTTACCCGTGCGGGTGAATTTCGCCGGTGCCTTTTGTACAGTCACATGAGTATATTAATATCTTTTTAATATGCATACACACATGTGAGAAACAAACAATGGCTTTAATAAAGTTTGTGTAACTTCACAATAAGCAACAAACAAATAAAATAAGAGTAAGAAATACAGAATCATTATTATACACAATCATTTTCAACCATCATTTCAACCGTTAAGAGACTGCTCACGTAAAACAGCGAACGCTGATTGAAACTTGCAAACATACAAAATGTCTTCGTTCCTTGAAACCTTGACATGATGAAATTCGTGAAATGGTACAAAATGCGAAACAAGTTTTTTTCGAATGTGTTGTAAGTTATTCTAAAATTGATTAACAATGTTTGTTGAACACTTGAAAATATGTTTATTTTCAAATTATATATATGCTGATTCTCAAATTTAGAAACAATATTTGAGAATTTCTTTTTCAGTGTTTAGTGGGAAGTCAACAAAAATAAAAAAAAGTATTTGTTGACATTGTGTGTAAATACATACATACGTGTTTTGTTTAGTTTTTTTTTTTTTGAATAAAATATATTATTTATGTATATGCAACATATTAAAAAATGTGTGTGTAATGCAGTTAATATAAATATATGTACGTGTTATCCAATGTTAAAAAATAAGATGTATTTGTGTGTTCGTGTTTGTGCAAAAAGCAAGACAAAAGTTAAAACGTTTTTATTAACAACTGTTTTATTTAAATCAAAGAAAAAATTAGTTCAGCATCATATTCGGGTTCGCGAGATTGAAACGCGTCGATTGATACCCCGTTTTTTTTTTTACATTGGCTAATTTTAGCCGTTGCAAATTAAACTATATCGAATGCTCACTCGAACAAAAGGAAGTGACTCTTTTGACAGTTAAAGTGACCGTTTTCGTCACTTTGCGTTTTATAAAATACCAAAAACGTAACATACTCACCAAAAAAAACGTAACACATTCACTTCGAGTCACTTACAGTCACTTTCAGTCACCTAAAGAGATACAAAATACGAACACGACAATAAGTGACTCTCGGTGACTCGTTGCGTCGCGTTGCGTTTTACAAAATAAGGCCCTTATTTCACTTATTTAACTTCCACACTATCAAGAAATCTATATTTATTAGGGTGGTCCCAAATTTGTCGAGAACATTTTTATTTCGATCGGTCGGTGCTAATATAGACGAAGATAACACATATACATTTTTCTCTCGTTTGGAGGCGGTTAAACGGGTTCGAATTTCAATAAACTCTATGGAGCCTGAAAGTTTTAAAACAATTTTTTTGTATATCTAATACCCAATATCGATAGTCCTTCACTCAGAAATACCAAATAATAATCAGAGATGGTTAACGGTTTTGGTACAGGGGTCAAAGTTCATATAACCATATGTGACCGCTGTGCGACACCTCCTAACCATACCCTAGCGGGACCAAAATTTATTTGTAACATCTTTTACTATGCTACCACCCTAATATGTACACATTTTGTATAACTTCCTGCATGCCAATAATAATAATACATTGGCGCTATTATACATAACTCTGACGAGTTTTATGGCCGAGCTTCTCTCCCCTGTTTAATCTTAGTCTGTAAGGATGTAATACTCCATTGACTAATAAATAAATAAATAAAAAAATAATACTAATAATAATAATAATAATAATAATTCGAGGTGTGCTGCTTTTTGTTCTTCCTACTAATTGGGTGGACCTACAGTTTTATGGCTCCGAACGGCGAATGCATTTTCTTGTGAGAAGCCTTTTCATGGCAGAAATACACTCTCGGAGGGTATGCCGCCCACTGCCGAGAGGTGACCGCTACTCTTAAAAAATCCAATAATTGGATTTTTACTAATTAGAAAAATTTTGTTGGTGTTTTTCTCGGACTGGGGTTTGAACCCAAGACCTCTGGCATAGCAGGCCAGCACTCTACCCACTGCACCACAGTGGCCCTGCATGCCAATACTTGTGATTTAACTATTAGTGCATAGAAAAGTTTCACGTAAATTAATTATTTCTCTCTTACTTTGTCATTACTTCGAAATTGTTTGCCCTTTACGAAATTCTTATTGAAAGTATGTACATATGTATATGTATATTAATTGTACTTAGCTTTGCTATTAACATGTGCGAAGATGCATAAGGATATATTTTCTCGAAACTAATTCCTGTAGAATTTGTAGTTTTGTCACGTTTATAATGTTAGTTATTAATGTACTTAAGATAGGCCAATTGATTAAGTTAAAAGTATTTCAACCAAATGAGACTGTGATTAGCAACAAAATTTGTTTGAAGAGCTCAAGCACTTAAGTTTTTATAAAAAAAAGAAAAAGAATTTAAGGTAAATTTCTTGCATTTTCATTTTCAGCTAAAATGCACAAAAAAATTAGCGTATATACAAAATCTAACATTTTCTATTATGAAAATGAAGACCGCCAAATAGTCTAGTCTCTACCACAATCTGGTTGCAAGTATCCTCTCAGCCAGGCTAAGCTGTTATTATTATGTTCTATATATAGTCATAGACAAACAAGTACTCACACGTGCACGTAAATAATACTCGTTGATGCAAAAACGTATTAACTCTTCTATTATTGGCATTTTCACTTATGCCATGCTTAATAAACATTTTCGGCAGCTTAATTGTTATTGTGCCATAACGCTCATCTATATATTAATAGGCTAACATTTTTCCCATACAAACAATTGCCAGTCTGTTTAGCACATTTAACATACTCATATCCACATAAAATTGATATGGATGTGTTCGTATGAGTGAGGAGCAGTGCATAGGCATATAATTTTTTCTATAAATTATTTAATTTCTTTATAATTAATAAATAAAGTTTTTAGTTTTGTACCATTTTTGATTTACTTCGTTTTTGCTTCGTTGGCAATGTGCCCATTATCTATATATTAATAGGCTAACATTTTTCCCATACAAACAATTGCCAGGCTGTTTAGCACATTTAACATACTCATATCCACATAAAATTGATATGGATGTGTTCGTATGAGTGAGGAGCAGTGCATAGGCATATAATTTTTTCTATAAATTATTTAATTTCTTTATAATTAATAAATAAAGTTTTTAGTTTTGTACCATTTTTGATTTACTTCGTTTTTGCTTCGTTGGCAATGTGCCCATTATCTATATATTAATAGGCTAACATTTTTCCCATACAAACAATTGCCAGGCTGTTTAGCACATTTAACATACTCATATCCACATAAAATTGATATGGATGTGTTCGTATGAGTGAGGAGCAGTGCATAGGCATATAATTTTTTCTATAAATTATTTAATTTCTTTATAATTAATAAATAAAGTTTTTAGTTTTGTACCATTTTTGATTTACTTCGTTTTTGCTTCGTTGGCAATGTGCCCATTATCTATATATTAATAGGCTAACATTTTTCCCATACAAACAATTGCCAGGCTGTTTAGCACATTTAACATACTCATATCCACATAAAATTGATATGGATGTGTTCGTATGAGTGAGGAGCAGTGCATAGGCATATAATTTTTTCTATAAATTATTTAATTTCTTTATAATTAATAAATAAAGTTTTTAGTTTTGTACCATTTTTGATTTACTTCGTTTTTGCTTCGTTGGCAATGTGCCCATTATCTATATATTAATAGGCTAACATTTTTCCCATACAAACAATTGCCAGGCTGTTTAGCACATTTAACATACTCATATCCACATAAAATTGATATGGATGTGTTCGTATGAGTGAGGAGCAGTGCATAGGCATATAATTTTTTCTATAAATTATTTAATTTCTTTATAATTAATAAATAAAGTTTTTAGTTTTGTACCATTTTTGATTTACTTCGTTTTTGCTTCGTTGGCAATGTGCCCATTATCTATATATTAATAGGCTAACATTTTTCCCATACAAACAATTGCCAGGCTGTTTAGCACATTTAACATACTCATATCCACATAAAATTGATATGGATGTGTTCGTATGAGTGAGGAGCAGTGCATAGGCATATAATTTTTTCTATAAATTATTTAATTTCTTTATAATTAATAAATAAAGTTTTTAGTTTTGTACCATTTTTGATTTACTTCGTTTTTGCTTCGTTGGCAATGTGCCCATTATCTATATATTAATAGGCTAACATTTTTCCCATACAAACAATTGCCAGGCTGTTTAGCACATTTAACATACTCATATCCACATAAAATTGATATGGATGTGTTCGTATGAGTGAGGAGCAGTGCATAGGCATATAATTTTTTCTATAAATTATTTAATTTCTTTATAATTAATAAATAAAGTTTTTAGTTTTGTACCATTTTTGATTTACTTCGTTTTTGCTTCGTTGGCAATGTGCCCATTATCTATATATTAATAGGCTAACATTTTTCCCATACAAACAATTGCCAGGCTGTTTAGCACATTTAACATACTCATATCCACATAAAATTGATATGGATGTGTTCGTATGAGTGAGGAGCAGTGCATAGGCATATAATTTTTTCTATAAATTATTTAATTTCTTTATAATTAATAAATAAAGTTTTTAGTTTTGTACCATTTTTGATTTACTTCGTTTTTGCTTCGTTGGCAATGTGCCCATTATCTATATATTAATAGGCTAACATTTTTCCCATACAAACAATTGCCAGGCTGTTTAGCACATTTAACATACTCATATCCACATAAAATTGATATGGATGTGTTCGTATGAGTCAGGAGCAGTGCACAGGCATATATTTTTTTCTATAAATTATTTAATTTCTCTATAATTAATAAATAAAGTTTTTAGTTTTGTACCATTTTTGATTTACTTCGTTTTTGCTTCGTTGGCAATGTGCCCATTATCTATATATTAATAGGCTAACATTTTTCCCATACAAACAATTGCCAGGCTGTTTAGCACATTTAACATACTCATATCCACATAAAATTGATATGGATGTGTTCGTATGAGTCAGGAGCAGTGCACAGGCATATAATTTTTTCTATAAATTATTTAATTTCTTTATAATTAATAAATAAAATTTTTAGTTAAGATAAATAGATATCGTAAACGTGTTTACAAATATCGTAAACACAGTTGAAGAGTCGTTTTAATTTAAAAGCGCTCACCACCGGGCCTACCTTCCTAGATCTGCCTTGATTTTGACCATGATTTCGCGTCGGACCGTGATCAAAAGGGCAAATCAGTGTTGCGGTACAACTGGAATTTGGAAAGTGTTGCTTATCTCCGCGAAAAGGAATAATTTTTGTACCAATACAAAGTTGAAAAAATAAATTGCTTGGTCGAATTTCGACCACCGGCGATACTAGTATTTATTATTTGACAAAGTGCATAATGTACGTAGCGTACATAATATGTATAAGTATATGTGCTACGCATAGTACGAGTATAAATGCTATTTTTGGCAAATTAATGCCTCATCATATCCATTCAAGACAATATTTGAACGTGCAGCTACTAAAAAAATCTGAGTAAAATATTGTGCGAGTATGTATTTCCGTTCATATTAGTGAATTATATCTATAAATAAATATGTATGTGCATTTCCACATATAAACATGGAGGTATGTACACTCAGAGAAAAGTTGCGGGCTAAAAACAAGCTGTGTCGTACTTGAATTAAGAATTACATAAATTAATGAAAAAAAAATGAAATTTAAGTTTCCCCAATTTTGAATCAAGAATGGTATTCTTGAAACAAGTTAAAAATCTGAAAAAATCTTGGTTTAAGAATGAGATTCCTAATTTAAGACCACCAGAGCCAAATGTTTACCAGAAAATAAATAATTTTCAATAGTTGTTGATTTTTGTGTGAAAAATATTAATAAAACAAAAAAACAATTAGCTATTCCCACGCTGGGATTGTGAATGGAGCTTCTCGTGAAATTGTTTGCTTGGAAAAAGGAACAGGTAAGAGTTATCGCGTTGATGAGAATTTAGCTTATGTTTTAATATGGCTTTTAATAGTTTGGCATAGATGAAGAATTACATCAAATGTGGTGGAGTGGTCAAACGAATAAAATGGGCATGTACATATGAACTACGACAGCAACACTTTAATAATTTGGAAGCTATTGACTTTTATAGATCGTGGCCAAAATTGTTGGATTCCTGACCATCGGCGTTGGTAAGAAACGGTTCAAAATCGTTGGGTATGTGTGGTGAAAACTTGTGTTGGTAGTGGAAGTATTGAGTGCGTTTTTAACCGTTAAAAAGATTACGGAAAAAATGTATACCATTTTCTAAACTAAGTTCGGTATATGATATGTATGTATATGTAGATCTTTCTTATTTATAAATATGTATTTAAAGACTGAATTATATATAGTGATAATAAGAATTACATCTCCATATAAATGTAGTACATATATGTAATTCATTTGGTAAAATAAAAAAAAATAATAATAAAATACATTACAAAGAAATAAAATAAATTTATTTTTTATTTTTGTTAGGTGGGTTAAATGATTTCGAATTTTGAATTTCGAAAAAGTGGAAAATCAAGAATAATTGTTCCTAAAACAAAGTTGAACATTCTTAAAATAAGATTGTACATTCTTAAATCAATCACGAGTTGAGCTTAAAAGAAATTTATTCAAGCTTGTTTTAAACCGAAAAGTTCTTAATATAAGCTCTTTCTTCTCAAAAATGCCGTACTAAAAATAAGAATATATTCTTGATTTTAGGATTTTCAAGCTTAACAGACTTTCATAACGTTTTCGGCTCGATTCACGCCTGCTATACTTAAATTTAGCTTGCTTTTTCTCTGAGTGTACATATGTTTGAATTTGTTGTTGAGCATGAACATCTTTAATGTTCTCTTTGGCGGCCTCCAATTGAATTTTAATACATGTTAATTGCCAGTGCCTCTGCAGTATCGATACCTAATTTAAGCGGTGCTCTTTGTATGTGTGAGATTTCCTTTAATTTACCGTAGATAATATACATATACATTATAATGCGCGAATCATTGCCAATCTTGTTTGGTTTTTTGCTAATAGCAATGCATATAATTTAGTCATTGTGTGTGTACATGCGTCTCCACAATTCACCTCAGACTCCTCAACAAAATGGTTGAAAGCCGCCTTTTATTACACTTATTATACAATACATTGATACTATAAAACTCAACTTAAATTTACATACATATGTATCTATGTACGTACAAAATATATGTAAGTAACAATTGTACATCTCAAATCAATTGGCAAATTTTTATGAGTCTATATTTAGCGTACAATTTTTATATCAATCATATAATTTCGATGAGTGAAGATAATGTAAAAGGAGCAAATATAACGCTAACTAAAGAAATTAATAACCCAGCATACATTTTTAAGGACTTCTCTTTAACACGAATATATAGTATGACAGGTCCTTGTGGTAATAATGTAATTTTTAAGTAGTTGATATATTAGTAATAGTAGTAACAGTATCTAGGTACACAGTAAAAAATTATAGTTTATTTCTAATATCATTTGGTACTTAGTTTAATCATTCTTGGAATTAAATTTGAATTTTAATGCCAAAAAGTCTTATTTTGAAACTATGAGAAGTTTTACAATTTTATTTATTCCAAAATAGTTTCAAAATAAAGCCTTGAAAAGTATTAAAATTCTCTCTAAAGAAGTTTAATCATTTATGGTTTAAAAACAAATCTTGAAAAGTATAAAAAAATTTCTCGTTCTCAATTATATTACCATCAAAGTATTTTTGGTTTGAAATCAAAACCAAAAAAGTATTAAAAAAAAATTATCAGAAAAAAGTCAAAATAAATAAACAAAAAGTTTCTAAAAGTGCAATGAGAAGGAGTAAATAAATCTAGTAAAATAAATGGCCCGAATTTTTCACGCCTGATGAAATTATTGAATCAAGTAAGTAACTCAGGAAATTAATAAAATAGCTGAGGGTAAATATTGCTTTATTTTTACAGGTATAAGGCTCCAACTGCCAGTATCATTGCAAGAACCGCGGCGGTGCTGAAATTTCCATGGACATCTCCAAAATATTGGTGTAAAAGTTGACAATATGTATATACAGATGTACATATATCGAGTCCTAACTGCCATAGAAGTGTACCCAACAAAATTATCGATTTCAGCTATTTTATGGAAATCAACAATTTATTATAACATGCATCAACTCCCAAAAATTTCATAGCTATGAAATATGCAGTTTCGAAGTAAGAGACTAAATATGTATGTATGTAAGTTTCAAGGCTACATACAAACTGTATGCAACACAAATTAAATAAATAATAGCTTAAAAAAACTAAAAAACACGCCTTAATTTTAAAAATCGTACTAAAAATTGAGAAATAATTTAATTAGAAACAAAATGATGAACGAAAATATAAGTATTTAAGGAAAAGCGTGGGGTGCTCAGTATGTCAAAAAATATTTAAAATCGCTGTTTTTTTACTAATAATTTTATTTTGACTTTTTTGAGATTTCATATATCGTACTCTTTAATTTCGCAACTAGGTATATTTTTGTACTAGTTGTACGAATCGAATATTTTCATGTTCAAATATTATTGAGCACCCCCACGCTTTTCCTTAAATACTTATATTTTCGTTCATCATTTTGTTTCTAATTAAATTATTTCTCAATTTTTAGTACGATTTTTAAGATTAAAGCGTGTTTTTTAGTTTTTTTAAGCTATTATTTATTTTTAACTTTTTAGTGAAATTTTTCATTAAAGGATGTTTTATGCGGACGCAAGAATAAAAGTAAAAAGAAGTCTGATGGGATGTGGTGTTCTCCGAAATAGATCTACATACATATGTATTTATAACCTCTACCAAAAATCCCAATATGCAGTGAAGTAAACTAGCTTATTATGCAATATTTTCCAAACCCTTTTATTCAAGGTTTTCCAAACTAGTTTGGAAATACAAAATTTCCCAAACGTTTTGTTATATTTTACAATCAGAAAGTGAAGAGAAGTTGAGGTGAAGCATTTGAAAAGAACAAAAAAAAAAGAAACCTGATTGAATAAATTCGAATTTAAACAACAAATTTCCGAATAAGTTTGTAGCGTAATGGTGAGGTATGCTGCCTACGGACCAAGGAGCTCAGGTTCGAGTCCCGAGTGGCGCATTTTTTTTTTTTTTATTTTTATTTTTTTTATTTTTAGAGAAATTTTTTTCACCTCACGTTTACAAAACATTGTATAAAAATTGCTTTCCAAACGTGAAATGCAATTATAGAATTAGGGTTCCTTTTCGTTGATTCAGCACTTACTATTAAATGAATTACAAACAAAACCAGTTCTTGCTTTGCATACGTATGTATGTATATGCGGCTGATTTCATTGCAAATACAACAAACCCAAAACAGAAAGCTTCAAGCTTCATTTTTGAGTGAATTTATGCATTGAGTTTATCGCCATCGCTATGAGCGATCGCTGGCTGTTGTGCGTTAGTTCGCTCGATATTTGAGTGGTTATACGTTTTTCTTTGAACATTTGTTTGTGATTTGAGAAGAATGTATTTTTGAGCGTTCGTGAGTGAGTTTTTCCGTACCCTGAAAGCTTGTTACTTATTGGCTTATATACGGGAGTGAATTGAAATTCATAGAGACTATTTTGAGGAAAGGTAACTTAAAAGCCGCAATGAAGCATGAAGTATAATGTTGAATGTCCTACTATATAATGCCGTTGGGCTGTTGATATCATATTTCGAATCCGGAGGAGAATAGAAATAATAGAGAGAACACAATAAAAGTGAATGTTTGAAAGATATAATAATTTAGTTAAATGTTACAACCAGCGTTGCCGTTTGGGCCACTAAAGTGGCAATTTGAACCTTTTTTAAAGCCAGGCCACCTGAACCCAACTTTTTGAAAATATGCAATATTTGAACCTTTTTAAAAAATTCGGGCCACTTTTGGTCCTTTTTTACTTTCAAAACTATAATTATTAAATAATTTTTAGTTTTTTCTTAAATATAAGAACAAAAAACCTCTTTGTTACTATTTTACTTTGCATTGGCAACTCTCTGCTTCGAAAAGTTCATTTAATTTGTTTGCCAACACTACCATTAAATACTTTGAAATTTGGGCTGTTCATTAAGATAATGAAAACGCACGGAGCAGCCCAGACAAACACATAGCGTTCGTTGATCCGTAGGAAAGTGCAAGAAACGTAGGAATTTTACTACAATTTACATTCTTTTCACTCATATTCGCTCTTTTTTGGTAAAATTCCTACGGTTCTTGCTTTTTCCTACGGCTCAACGAATGCTATAACAGTTTTTTTTTAATTCCTTGCCTTTCTCGGGTTATTCCGTCTGCTCAACGAACGATCATATTAATGCTGCGCTAGTGTAGAGAATATTTTTAAATTCCATTTTTTAAGCAATAAACCACAAAAATATATAAAAATGTGTTTTAGCTAACAAAAAAATTGGGGCCACTTTTTTTAATTTTTTGGGCCCCTTTTTGAAATTTTTGAGCGGCAACACTGGTTACAACTTTTAGGATGGGATGAAGTTACATACATACATACATACATACAGGTAATAAAAGCGTGTTAAAAAACTGAGTCCCGTAAAACTGTTTTTGTTGGATACACATTTATGGGGATTGGGGCTCGATATATGTATAAGGTACTTTAGTGTTTGCTGCTCGTGAAAACTTAGGGGCAAATGTTTGGTTTGGATTTTTATGTGCATAAATAAACAATGGTAACATTATTCAATTCCTCATTAATCTTTGGGATAAAGGGTATATGTATATATCCACTGGAAATTTTATGGGGGTTTATTTTTAAATCCAAAAAAGTATAAAATTTGTTCCAATTTTCGGATTGATCTTATACCATTTCTACTATTTTTAATACCAAAAATATTCTAAAAATAATCAAAATTTGGTTTTGATTTAATTCCAAAAAAATATTAATTTGACACCAAGAATAATTTCTGTCTCTCAGATTCTCTACTTTTTTTAAACCAGAATGGTTTTAATTTTATACTTTTTGGCATTGTTATATATAAATACCAAAATGGTATTAAAATTAAACTAAAATGTTTACTGTGTAGGGAACAAACAGAGGAAAGAAAAGTGCAGACATAGAAAGAAAGAAGCAGGTAGGAGAATTGTGAATAGGAGTAATGACAACAACACCAATAACAACAGCAGCAACAACAACAAAAACAAGAAAACAGTAGCAGTGACAGTAGCAACAAAAGGAGCAGCATCAACAGGAAAAACAACAAAATAGTAACAGTGACAATAACAACCAACAATTATACAAAAACTATAGTTGCACCTTAGTCATAAGAAAACATCTAGAAAAACTGTCGAGTTTCGACAGTAGGCAGCACTCTAGTTAGTAGTAATAGGTTAGGTTAGGTTGGACGGATATAGTGATCTTTCATATAGACGACATATGGTCCTTAGTGTTACCAACATCGTATTGGAGGCGTTATATTAAACTTGGAATGCAAAACTTCGCAAGTTTCAGTATTTTGTGTATTTTCCGAAGAGTATTTTGAAGAACATTTGTTGACCACTAGGTTCCACAACTGTGGTGAAAGTACTCCCCCTTTGTGGGTTACCGCAATGTGCCCTCCTTGTCATCGTCGAAAAGCCCTACCCACCCATCACCGTCCGACCACTCCAAAGGTCCTCGATCCAGCGCCGAATGATTGGGGGTATTCCGATCCATTCGAGCCCCTCCAACAGCCCTGTAGCAGAGACGTTGCTAAAAGCACCCGAAATATCAAGAAAGACACATATCGCACACGCTGTAGTGAATGGCCTTTTCGATAAGCTTACATATTTCCCATGTTACAAAGTTACGCATAAGATTTCAACATTACAAAATTTTCAAACACATAAAACAAAAAAATATAATTTAATGCAATGAAATTAAATCTCTACTCACCTAAACTTAAGTAAAATATTATTGCTGAGAGTGTAACGACCAAAAGCAGCAGACAGCCACCGATGGCAATGCTGCGACCGTACACCATTATTTAATGTGGCGGATGAAAATGCTTTATATTAAGCTTTCAATTTGATGCTTAGCTTAGCTTAATTTTGCAATCAGCGTCGTTTTGAAACGTTCATTTGATGCAATTTAAATGGAAATCCTTTCACTGTCACTGTCATTTTCATTTTCATTTATTTAATTTTTATTTTATTTTTTTTTTTAAATCATTTATGTAGCTCATCCAGCTTAAGCAGAAGCAACACACACACACGCTGAAGATAATTAAAATTTCATTTAAGCAAAGTTTGTAAAGCGAACGAAATTGCACGCTCTCACTCACACTCTCTCCATCACCAAATTGCCTTAAGCGTTATTAAACGGTTATGTGACAAGAATTTTAATTTATTTATTTTGTTTTTCTTTGTTGGTGTAGAGCTTCCGCTTCGTTTAACGATTAATTACATTGTTTGCTTTTTGGTTTGAGTTAATATGTACGTATGCGGTCACTTTGAGATGTTACTGCTGCTGCTGTTGCTGCAACAAAAACAGCAATGACATACGCTGTCATCGACGACATTAACATCAATGTTTATACAGGATATTAGTTTATGTCGTTTTTTGCATTTTTTTATTTTATTTTTCTTTTTTTTTCTTTTTTTCTTTTTTGCTTTCACTTACGCTGTTAGTGTGTTGCTTTTTACTAGACTTTCACGAGACAAAAAACGCTTTGTTCGTTTTGTTCTACGGCATCTAATGAAAATCGTGTGTAAATTACTTTATGCTGTTCTATATCATCACTGTTACCAATGATTCATCATTATCACCATTAACTCCATGAAGTAGAGTTGTCTGCTGTGCTTTGGCATGGACATTCGTTTACAATATTGAAGTTTGGCATCACTCCTCTTTTTGTGCTCTTTGTGTTTTATGCAGAGTTGTAATTATTATAAGAGAAAAAATAAAAATCAAAAAATAATTATTATTGAAAGAAACATATTTTAAAAGTCTTTCCATAATAGTTATTTCTGAGATATTTTTTTTAAGTCGTTTTGTAATTATTATAAATGAGAAATTTTGTTTTGTATCTTCAAAGACTTTTATATTGAGACAAATTTGAAAAAAGTCTTTGAGTAACTATTATCCGTAACAAATTGTTTTTTAAGTCTTCAAAGACTTTTTCATTGAGACGAATTTCAAAAATAGCTTTAAATAATTATTTTGAGTAACAAATTTTTTTTTTATATCTTCGATAAAAATCTTTCATACCATTTCAAATTGGAAATTTGCTTGAATTTTGAAGTACTTATATGAAAGTTGTTTTTATTTTATACTTATATGAAAGTTATTGAAAATTTTCTGAGACTTTTTTGAACTTTGTCTCAATGAAAAAGTCTTTGAAGATATAAAAAACAATTTGTTACTGATAATAATTACGCAAAGACTTTTTTGAAATTTGTCTCAATATAAAAGTCTTTGAAGACTTAAAAAATATACATATATTTGAAATAACTATTATGGAAAGATTTTTAAAATATAAATTTCTGAATAATAATTATAGAAGAGTTTTATCATTTTCATCAGGAAAAAAATGTTATCAAAAGACTTTTACGATTCTGAAGAAAATTTGTAAGACTTTTTTATAATTTCAAAATGAAATAATAATTATTCTACATCTCTGGTTTTATGACCTGCAGTGATTTGATGTTATTGAAATGCATGCTCATTCATGTTAATTTGCTGCTTTGTTTATGCTTTTAAAGAAATATTGACGTATAAATTATAACATGTTATAATTGGACATAATTAAACGCTCTTTAGTTTTAAATAGAATTTTACATGCACTAAGTTTTTCTATTGTTGAAAATTTTTCTATAACTTATGCTATAGACACACATCGTAGTATAGTAATAATATTACGATCTATACCACATATATGTCAACCTCATATTGTAGTTTAATTGAAAATTTTCATAGTGTATCCAAATCATAGTATTGATATTATGATATTCATACCACATGTGGGTCTGAGGCATTACATGCATACTCGTATATCTTCTGATTATCCACTATTTATTTAAATATACTTATCTTTTTTTTTTAAATATAAAAGAAAAATAAATCCTCTTTTATGAGTTAAATTCTATTTTAGATGTTCCCTAGGCATTGAAGATCGAATAAAAGGCGCCTAAGTAACATTTGCCGTAAATGTGCCCACATGGCGTATGAGTAACATTCGTTGTTCTACATGATCTACTATTAGCCGAATTTTTTTGTAAGCGTGTCGGAAAAACGCTAGCTAGATTAGCTAATCACAAGGAAAGAAACAACAAAAACTAAACTATGTAGCACACAATTTCGAAGGCAGGGAATGCCTCAGCGGTTAAAGTTGCAGTCATTGTACTGCAAAGGGCGCAAGTTCGATTCTTGTCCGAAGCAAAAGTAACCCGATGGGTCTTAGAGGGATCTAAGGTGAAAGCGCTGTCGTTATATCCATGCCTAAACATTTTTTTTTTCTAGTTTCAAAAAAAAATTAAAAAAAAATTTAAAAAAATAAGCGGAAAAATCCAATTAGCTCATACAAACGAAGTCTTATGCGTTATTTTGTTTTGAAGTACTACTCCTAATTATTTAATTACTTAATACTTATTTTTAACCAATGCCAAGCATTTAACGAAAGGAAAAGTTTTGTGTTCGAGGAAAATCCAATGCAGTCTCGCTTTTATTTCCTAAAATGGCAATGTCTTCTCTTTTACTATCTGAAATTGGCTGAAGTTAAAGGAAAGACCAGTGGAACTCCAATCAGCAAAGTATTCGCACAACATCCCTTTATAATCAAATAAAGCAATCTTTAGCTCATGATACGAGCACGTCTTCCTTCTTTTAAATTAATAAATAGTTGTAAGAACTTTATATTTACATACTCGTACTTACATAACTACATATGTACGTACATAGTATGTATATACATATGTATTTATATGAGGGCGTTAACTTTTTGAGTTCATAACTCAATTTAGTATTTTTGTTATGTTTCATTGAATATTTAGTTTAAACTCAATTGCGCTTGTTTGGACATAAGAAGTTGCGATGATGATCCTTAAAATACCATAAAAAGTATATATGTATTTTTTTAACACCACTCATCGAACATAAACGTTTATATCTATTTTTTTTGCATTGCTGCTTTTGATTCTTCTATTTTCTGATTTTTCTATATTGGCCGTCCTTTCCTGTTTTCTTTTGGTATGTAATTTTATCCTGCAACAAATGTTTTGGTACTTGAATGCACACAAAATAAACAGCAAATATACCATTTTTTCTAAAGATGCACTCATACATTTATAGTTGGACATAAAAAGACATTATTTCCTTCACTCGATACGATAAAGGGTGCATAAGTTATGGAATTTTTCATCTTTGGAGCGATATAAAGTATATTTTAGGCAGATACTAAAGCTAAAAATTTATAATCTTGAATTTGTTCTACTAAGATTTCATATTGAAAAAAAAAAGACTTCAGAAAAATTAAAAATTCGGTTGAGAAGAAAGTTTTTCAAGCTCCAGGCTATGTCAATTCAATACCTCCGACATAATATGAGTAGATCACTTCCAAAGAGGGCTATGTGAATTTTTCATATTAAGCCACAAATTAGAAAAAAACCACTACGACATCAAGCTCTATTTTATTTGCATATTTTTTGTCATTACCTTAAAGCTTAGCCCATAAGGTATTTACTAACGATATGAAAAAATAAAACCGCAATATACCAGATTTTTGCAAATGTTAAATATTTCACATATAGCACGTTTTATTCTATAGGGATTTAACTCAAAATTTTCGATTTCTGGGATCTTGCCATATTTTCAATAACTGGGTCATGCCCAGTTTAGTCTTATAAAATACTCAAAAATATAAAAATGGCGGAAATAGAAGTGATGTTGTAGTTAGCCGTAGGAGTAAACTCTTTCAAATTATAAAATTTTTTTGCGTTTTTCCAAAAAAAATTTTTTTTGAGTTAAACTCCTATTGAATAAAACGTGCGATATGTAGCTATGTGGTAGTGCTGGAAAACCATCGATTGAACTATCGATACTATCGATGTGGCCGATGCCATAGCGATTATCGATGGTTTTTTTTAACCATCGATAGTATTTTACTTGGTACATAGCTCCAACGTCTTTTAAAAAAATTAATCAAAAAAACTGAGATTTATAATTTTCAAGGTACTTGATTGGAATATGTGCGCTGTGAATATGTAAATAAAAGATTAGTGAATAATTTTATGAAAAAAACTTGCAAATAAAACTTTTTTTCAGAGTTGTAATTATTATAAGAGAAAAAATAAAAATCAAAAAATAATTATTATTGAAAGAAATATATTTTAAAAGTCTTTCCATAATAGTTATTTCTGAGATATTTTTTTTAAGTCGTTTTGTAATTATTATAAATAAGAAATTTTGTTTTGTATCTTCAAAGACTTTTATATTGAGACAAATTTGAAAAAAGTCTTTGAGTAATTATTATCCGTAACAAATTGTTTTTTAAGTCTTCAAAGACTTTTTTATTGAGACGAATTTCAAAAATATCTTTAAGTAATTATTTTGAGTAACAAATTTTTTTTATATCTTCCATAAAAATCTTTCATACAATTTCAAATTGGAAATTTGCTTGAATTTTGAAGTACTTATATGAAAGTTGTTTTTATTTTATACTTATATGAAAGTTATTGAAAATTTTCTGAGACTTTTTTGAACTTTGTCTCAATGAAATAGTCTTTGAAGATATAAAAAAAAATTTGTTATTGATAATAATTACGCAAAGACTTTTTTCAAATTTGTCTCAATATAAAAGTCTTTGAAGACTTAAAAAATATATATTTGAAATAACTATTATGGAAAGATTTTTAAAATATAAGTTCCTGAATAATAATTATAGAAGAGTTTTAACATTTTCATCAGGAAAAAAATATTATCAAAAGACTTTTACGATTCTGAAGAAAATTTGTGAGACTTTTTTATAATTTCAAAATGAAATAATAATTATTCTACATCTCTGCTTTTTTTATTGAGAATTGAGCAATTTAGGTTTTGATTTCGGCTCTTCTCCTATTTTGTGGACAACTGTATATGTACAAATGTGTGTATGTAGTATTCTTACTTTGATTTATTTTTTGTATTGAACTTTTTACATAAACTTTGGTTTTTATTAATTTTATAATGTTTCTAATAAAAGTTTATATTTTTGTTTTAAATATGGGAACGTTAGTACATACATACATGCATACATATGTATTTGTATGTGTATTAAATATTTGAGTACCACATTTCCCTTTAACGGTCCAATTACGTACATATATTAAACCATCGATACTATCGATGGTTGCCTTTAAACCTATCGATGGTCAATCGATGGGACCACTATCGATGGTTTTCCAGCACTACTATGTAGTTTTGAGACAGAATTTTATAGTTTTGAAATTGAAAGACGTAACAATTACACCAATCTATGCCTGGGCGTATGAGTGACATTTTACAGATGGAGACTTTTGTGAAAGTGAATAAATAAAATCATAGAGACTTTTGAAGGTGTATTCGTATTTAATGCTATTTTTTTCATTCTTAATAGACACCTTTACACCTTTTAGTACACCTTTAAGTACTGGTACACAATCCACCAAAAACTCAAAATTGGAAAAATTTCATATAGCCCGGTTTGAAAGTGAACTACATACATATAACAACACAGCCGCTCTTTACGTACATGGCAAACAAGAATTAAACTATTGAGTACTAAGTCAAAAAAGTACTCAAAGTGCAAACAACAAATTACACATGGGCTGACTTACAATCTTATTTAAGCTCCAACTTGAGAAGGCCATTAACATACAAAAAAAAAAAAATTAACCAAAATATAACAAAATAAATCTTTGCACCCAAAAAGCTAAGCCAAATTTATGGCAAGGTCAGTTTTGCTGGGCATTTTATTGTCATACGATACATCAAGTTAGCACTTAAACAACAACAACAAATTAATTAACCGAAAAAGGGGCAAAAATTGGCTGGCCGAACACTAACGGTTTGTGTGGCAAAATGCTTTGCATATTTTAAGGCGCTCGCACGCATTGCTTCCACTTAAATGGTAACCAACTTATATAGTTAATGTGTGTGTTATAATTTCTAGTTCCACTACATTTTCTATATTAATTTCATAGACTTTAAGGCTTTTAGCATAATTTGAATTAGTAAATGCTTACACTCAGAGAAAAGGTGCGGGCTAGAAACAAGCTGTGTCGTACTTGAATTAAGAATTACAGAAATTAATGAAAAATAAATGAAATTTAAGTTTCACCAATTTTGAATCAAGAATGGTATTCTTGAAACAAGATAAAAAACTGAAAAAATCTTGGTTTAAGAATGAAATTCTCAATTTAAGACCACCATAGCCAAATGTTTACCACAAAATATATAATTTTTAATAGTTGTTGATTTTTGTGTGAAAAACATTAATAAAACAAAAAAACAATTTATCTTTTCCCCCGCTGGGATTGTGAATGGAGCTTGGCGTAAAATTGTTTTCTCGGAAAAGGAACAGGTAAGAGTTATCGCATTGATGAGAATTTAGCTTATGTTTTAATATGGCTTTTAATAGTTTGAAATAGATGAAGAATTACATCAAATGTGGAGGATGGTATGTACACATGAACTGCGAAAGCCTTTGACTTTTTTAAATCGTGGCCAAAATTGTTGGATTCCAGACCATCGGTGTTGGTAAGAAACGGTTCAAAATAGTTTGCTATAGGGATACTACCACTCAAATTGGGTGGTAAAACTCTATGTTCGTAGTGGAAGTATTGAATGGGTTTTTTAATCGTTAAAAACTTACGGAAGAATGTATACACTTTTCTAAAATGAGTTCGGTATAAGATATGTATATGTACATATGTAGATCTTTCTTCTTTATAAGTATGTATGTAAATACTGAATTATATATAGTGATAATAAGAATTGCATGTCCATATACGTATATGTACATATGACTCATCCATTAAAAAATATTAAAATAACATGCAAATAAATAAAAAAAATATTCTTTCTTATTTTTGTTAGGTGGGTTAAATGTTGGAAAATGGAAAGCAAGTATAAGTATTCTTAAAATAAAGTGGAACATTCTGAAAATAAGAATGCACTTTCTCAAATCAATCATGAGCAATGCTTAAAATAAATTTATTCAAGTTTGTTTCTTCTAAAAAATGCCGTTCTAAAAATAAGAATATATTCTTGATTTTAGCATTTTCGAGCTTAACAGACTTTCATAACGTTTTCGGCTTGATTCAAGCCCGCTATACTTAAATTTAGCTTGCTTTTTCTCTGAGTGTAAGATAAATGTGCGCATATGTTTGTATGTATGTGAATGTACTTTATTTAATTTAATTTTATGCGACTTATTCATTTAACCATTTAACTGCACGTGCTTTTTACGCATGCAAGGAAAAGAGTAGATGTGTGGGCGTAAAAGTCTAAGTTATATGTATTATCATTAGCTTCATTACAAACGTATTCCTACACAATAAGAGCAACAATAACCACAACAACAAGAGCATCCACAAACAAAGGGCATAGATTTAATGTAAGACGCTAAAAGTCACATAACATTGCCATATCTTTAACAACGTACATCCATAAATACAAACAAACAATCCGAGTAGGTCCTACCCAGAGAAACTTGCATGGACTTCCATTGTAATATAAATAGATATGATTTTTGTTGAATTTTGGGCCAATTTGTTTTTTATGTGTTACGTTACCAATTCTGGCTGGAGCTTTTCGGCCGGTGGTGAAAAGACAAAAACAAAAAGTTTTCTCTTATTCCTCCTACGCGTTTCGATGTGTCTCACATCTTCATCAGGGAGTCAATGGAAGAGCCGTCGGGCGAATGCAATAGTTCAAATGTCGTATGTTGTAAAGATATGTATAAAGTTATGTCGAGAGTTTGTAAAGTATTGGTCAAAAATATGTGTTAACAAAATAATATTAAGATACATATGTTAAATACTCCCTGATGAAGATGTGAGACACATCGAAACGCGTAGGAGGAATAAGAGAAAACTTTTTGTTTTTGTCTTTTCACCACCGGCCGAAAAGCTCCAGCCAGAATTGGTAACGTAACACATAAATAGATATGTTTGCAGATACATACATACATATGTATATGCGTCCATAGTGAATTCGTACGTTTATAAATATTTGCTTCTCATACAAAAAAGGCTCACTTGTTTCTTTGTCGTAATTTTCCCATGCGTGCTGGTCTCATTGCCACATATTGTGTGTATGTTTGTGTTTATGTATGCGATTGAAGACATCTAATATTTCTATTAACAATAAGTATTATCCCATTTGTATTATAAGCTGTGCATTCTGCCGTAAGAATTCACTAAAATAAATTGTATACAGTGAATGGCATATTGAAAATAAGAAATTAGTGTAATAAATTGATGAGCTATAAAAAACTAAATAAAGAAAATAAAGAAAAAACGGAAAAAAAAATATAGAATATAGCCGTCTTTGTATTATTATTAGTCTTACAATACATAAAATATGCCGCACATATTTAACATTGAAATTAAAATTTCCACATGACTCAGTAAAAGCCCGTCTCCACATAACTTGTTTCACAAACAAAACATCTAGCAAAACATCTCGCTAAATAACCCATCTCCACGTGGCTGATCGTGATTCAGTTTAACATTTCTCTTTCTTGCTCTTCTTAAATGTTTGTATGTTTGCTTATATTTTGCGTTTTTGTTTTGGTCTGTCTGAGATTTCGATAGATTTTCGAT
Source organism: Urophora cardui (assembly GCA_960531455.1). NCBI lineage: Eukaryota > Metazoa > Arthropoda > Insecta > Diptera > Tephritidae > Urophora > Urophora cardui. Next base: position 154,851,986 of record OY482672.1, on the reverse strand, counting down.
ACAAAATTAGAGAAGACATCGATATCATCGAGGTTGGCAAGATGATTCAAAATGAAACAGTGTTTCAATTTTCACTCGCTCTCGGAAATTGGCGAGTTTCGGCACTGGTTTCCGTGTCGAAACAAGATTGAGAGAGAAAATGCAGAAAAAAAGAGCGAAACACGTTATGTGGAGACATGGTATAACTCACTAGAGTAACACTCATAGAAGATGTATTGGATTCCCCCACAAATTGTGTGTGTGTGTGTATATTATTTGAATGAAAGGCTATTTGAAGTCTAGATTACCAAATTCAATAGGCGGAAAATTTGGTTTTGGAAAAGACAAGATGACATTCCCCCACAGTATGGAAAAATTGGAAGAAAGACTCCCGCTCTCCCTCTCTCATTTTCCTGGGAATGTCATCAAGAGTGGTTAGGTTAGGTTAGGTTAGGTTAGGTTAGGTTAGGTTAGGTTAGGTTAGGTTAGGTTAGGTTAGGTTAGGTTAGGTTGACCAGGACTCAGTGATTTCTTACATAGACTACTTATGGTCCTTAGTATTGCCAGCAGCGTATTGCAGTCGTTATATTAAATTTGTTGTCGCTGTGGTGCAGTGGGTAGAGTGCTCGCCTGCTATGCCAGAGGTCTCGGGTTCAAACCCCAGTCCGCGTAAACACCAAAAAAATGTTTCTAATTAGTAAAAATCCAATTATTGGGTTTTTTAAGAGCAGCGGTCACCTCTCGGCAGTGGGCGGCATACCCTCCGAGTGTATTTCTACCATGAAAAAGCTTCTCACAAAAAATGCATTCGCCGTTCGGAGCCGGCATAAAACTGTAGGTCCACCCAATTAGGAGGAAAAACCAAAGTTAAGGAGCACACTTTGAACTGGGAGAGAAGCTCGTCAGAGTTATAATAGCGCCATTGTATTATATTATTATTATATTAAATTTGGAATTCAGGACTTCCCAAGTTTTAGTGTTTTGTATATTTGCTGATCCGCAATGCCTTCCAGTGACGAGAAGTATGCAGAACCGAGGCAGCTAAGGCGGAGTCTGCCAAAAGCTGAGCATTAACAAATAAGATGTTTCAGAGTGCCAAAAACATCGCGTTCGTTGCATGCCGTCCACGTCTGACTCTGCAACAGTCCCATTTTGAATGCATGAGCGCCCTGTTAGTATCCCCACCGCCAGTCTGCTCTAGGAAGTGTGTGTTAAACATGATTTTTGCGATCTTGTAGGCTAACAGGGTATTCTACTGCGAATCACCTGTGCGTATCAGTGACTGATGTAGTTAAGATTTTTGGTAATTTAGAGAGGAGAAGATGTTTTCCACATGTACTTGCGGTAGTCATGCCTTGACTTTGGCTAACACGTCAGCCCTCACATTTCCCTCGATTCCCTGGTTTTCGGGTACTCAATGGATAGTAAAGCGTCTATTCGCAAAGAATTCATGTAACTTGGCACTGCACTGATTCACGCACTTCGAAGGCCAATTCGAAAAATGCATGTTTAAAATTGAGCAATGTCTCGGAGATCAAGGAAACCATATAATTGTATAGTCACCGAAGGCTCTAAGACACTAGATAGCAGTGGCGCTGGCATCTTTTATTTAACGGCCAGAATATACACACCTCCAGGCGGAAGCATAGGCCTTATGTGTCATAAAATACTTACTGGTGCTGGACCGCATAGAAATGCTTGACAATCTAAACTTCAGTAATACAAAGCTTCTGGCCTTCCTGGGAATGAGGGAGTAGAGGGTATTAAGCAGGCGGACGGTCTAGCCAGGAAGTTAGCAACTAGCCCACCAATTAAAACTCAGCCTCTTTCTGAGGTAGAGCCCTACATAAAATGAGCGAAGAGCTCGGGCTAGAAGAACACAATTTTAGGCAAGAGAATTGACACGAAGATGCTGGTGATGAGACTTATGTTAAATATCTATACAAAGCAGCACAAACGGTTTGTTAACCCACCAAAGAATTAATTAAGAGTCCTTACAGCAATTCTCACAGCTCATCGCAATCCCAAAAACCACATGCAGAAACTTAACATTTAAGTCCAGCAGCTTATGCCGGTTCTGTGACAAGGCAGATGAAAGTGGAAACCATAAACTCCGTGTCGTATGCGAAGTAATTTCTAGAAGGCGAAAGAAGGTCAACAGCTCACATCAGCCATAGATATGCTGAGCTGGAGGGCACAATAGTATATCTTCAGTTTGCAGTGTCCATCCTCCTTTAGCTTTACCTATCTAAGTGTCAAAGACAACTTATTGAGACGCTTCGTAGCAAGATTTTTAGCTATTCTACTTCAATATTCGTATAAAGCAAGGCCCGGCAAATCGACTCACGTGAGTTAATGAGTATAACACACATAGGCTTACGCTCTGTGATTCAGTCGTTGTTTAGACAGCGAAGAAGCAACACAAGCACTGGCTGCGTTGCTTTGTTTGTTATGCGACAGTGTGCCATTGCGTATGTATGACCATGAATAATAAATCATTTTGTACTGCAACCAAATTTTCAAGTTGCAAAATTGCAATGCTTTATTTTTCAATTCATATAATAAAATTTGCTTATTCTTAAAGGTTCTACTAAATCTTCAGTTATAACTTACGCCCCATCCTTGCATACCTTAACAAGTTTAGTTATGTACTTTTGGAAAAATTTCGTAAATGATATCAACTCTCAACTATTTCTCAATGAATATTCTTCAAATAAATTTTTAATGTATATTTTTTACACTAAAAACTCCTTATAGATATTTTTTTATTATTGGAATTTCCAATATTTTACATTGTTGAATACAAATTAATTTATAAAACATTTTTTTAAGTTAATTTCCAATATTTTCGATTGGTGAATCCAAATTAATTTATAAAACATTTTTTCAAGTTAAAAATTCCTAAGTAATACATTTTTCATTATTATTCAAATATTTATTTTGTTTTCAAAACGTTGCTATTTTGAACGTTTGTCCCATATGCTTAGTTCTTACACCACTGTTGCATAAATCTCTCTGTTCTCACTAACACAATCTCATTTTTAGTTTTGCCGGGGTCTGGTATAAAGCGATTTTGTTGTTCAAAAGTTTATACAGAGAAAAAAATGTTACTCATACGCACCGTCGCATGTACAATGAATGGATTTGATTTTCTAATCGCGACCAGTTTTTTTTTTTTGACTTTGAACCTCTTTTGTTTTTGAATTTATTTAACTACATACATAATATGTATTACATATTTAGTGTCACTATAATTTATTTTGTGTTTATTTTAATTTTGTTTCCTTTTTTGCTAATTTTCACTTTAATTTCTTATTTAGTTAATTAAATTTGCTTAAATATCTTCCAAGCTAATCTGCATAAATCCAACATAATAATAAACATTTCTTTCAACCGCTGAACGTTGCCAACACAAAAGCCGTGTACCACAAATAACAAATAACTAAATTAACATCTTTTTATCCTTTTTAATGTACTAACGTACAAAGTTACATGTATGTATGTACTTAACGCCCGTATGCGGATGCGTTGATAAGCGGCCAAAAATCATTTTTCACATTTTTCAATTTAAATTTTTGTTTAAAAATTTTCGTTATTATTCATTTGAATTCACACGCTCGCCCCCTTGTATTAAACACTCATTTCTTATAGTCAAGATTAGCTTGAAGAATTTTAAACCGGCAAAACGCACACACACACTCTCACTGCTTAAGACACAACGCGAAAGTAAGTTAAATATTTCAGCGTGCTTGACAATAATCACTGCTTTATTTTTGCTTTGTAAGACCAGAAATCCCAAAAGCATGTCCTTGCACCGGCACGCACAGCATCCGACTGAATGAAAATTGGCGAATTGTAGTTGATTTTGTCAATTATTTACCGCAATGACAACGCACTGCACGGCGTCAACGTCGACTGCGACAGCGATAACTTGACTAAAAACTATGTAGGGTGGTCCTTAAAATGAAATTGGCGATTTTCTTCGGTCTAACTGCCTACATCGGTAACAGCGCGGTCAAAGATACCGCATATAAATTTTCGTCTTGATCGGAGATTGATAAACGGTGTCGCAAAGGGGTCAAAGTTCGGACTACCATATGGGACCCCTGTGCGACACCCTTTAATCGTCTCCAATCAGTACCAAAATTTATATTTGGTATCCTTGAGTACGGGACTATCGATTTTGGTTATTAGATATAAAAAGTTGAGTTTAATTTTTTGGTCTTTATATATTAATCTGAATTTTGAACCCTCTGTGACACCCTTTAATCGTCTCCGATCGGGACCAAAATTTGCATTTGGTATTTTGGCGTTCAGGACAATCGATTTTGGGCATTAGATATATGTACATACAAAAAATTAAACTTAAATTCTTTAGTCTCCCTAGGGTTTTCTGAACCCTGGCCCCTGTGCGACACCCCTTAACCGTTTCCGATCAGGACAAAAGTTTATATATGATATCTTCGACTAAATTAGCATCGACCTTGAGGAAAAATGCTTTAAAATAGCCTCCATACATTTGGGGACCACACTAATGTACATATGGCTTGCTTGTATGGGCTTATACGAGCATGTATCATGCATTGACAGGAACAAATTTGACTTTGGCGCAAGCAGCGGTGATAATGATGATGATTAGAGGATGATGACGATGATGATTAGAGGATGATGATGATGGTGATTAGATGACGATGATGACGATAATGACGATTATTATGATAATTATGCATAGATGGTAAAATGTAGAGCATTGTAATATCGCAAACGTGTACAATGTGTTTGAATGCATGTACGTATTTGCGCAAATCGCAACACGTTTTGCTAATACCACCAACAGCAAAAACAACACGTAGGTACATACGCACTCACTCACGGCTGTTCTTAACAATGTGTATTAAGTTCATTATGATGTTTTCTGCATTTGCAAAGATAGTGGTTTTGTTTTTAACGCCATTTTATTAGTTTCACCTGTATGTTTGTATGTAAACAAATTATATCAGGGATCGTAACGATTATGACTTTTATCGATAACGTAAAAAAATAACTATTAAATTTTGACTTTTATTTTTTACGTCAGAAAATAACGATTAAACTTTGATT